>JASMMZ010000003.1:38386610-38680490 GCA_038502455.1 Anisogramma anomala | reverse complement strand
CCACCTCCTCCTCCTCCCATCCAGCCCCATTCTCTCCAGCCCCAGTCTTATTACGTCTGCAGCCGCCTCAACGAGATCCGCGAACGCGAGCAGCAGCGGTGCAGAGCCACCGAGCCATCCAACCTGTCCTCCTCCTCGCCGCCCGTCGTCTCCCAGCCTCAGCCTCAGCCTGCTGCTGCCGCCGTCGCCCACGGCAACCAACCGGACGCCGCCGCCGCCGCCGCCCCCGGGCCTACTCGGCCGCAACGCCATCATCATCATCACCACCACCACCATCCCCACCATCCTCATCACCACCATGAGCAGCCACAGCCCCAGCAGCCGCAGCAGTTCGTCTTCGTGCCCAACGACAATGGCCCGCCCATCGGGCCTGACAAGACGACCATGAACACCCCCGCCCCTGCCTCGTGGGATGGCTTGCTTCATACCTTCGATGCCACGCCCCCGTCCCTCGAGCAGGCCGGCGCCGCCTCGCCGTCGGTCGGACGGCCGGCCAGCACCACCTCGGCCGCCTTCGACGATGCCGTCTTCTCCATGTCCAACATCTCCAACCACACCACCGCGCCCGCGCCCGCGCCCGCGCCTGCACCCGCGCCGTATGGCCACGATATTGCTGCGCCCGCTGGTGGCTCCTACGCCATGTCCCCCACCGCCATCTCGCGCCCGTCCCCCAGCAACAGCAGCAACGACTTATGGCCTGTGGTGGTCACTGACGAGAACCTGATCCGCTGGCTGGACATTTACTTCGAGCGTCTATACCCGACCCTGCCCATCCTCAAGCGCTCCATCGTCTTTGCCCGTCTGATGGAACGCGAACACCGCCGCAACCCGGACTTCGGCGCCATGCTGCTCTCCCTTTCCGCCTTCGCCCTGATCCAGCCAGTGCGTCTCAGCGAGCAGAAACTCTCGGTCCACTCGCGCCAGCAGATGGTCGCCCTGTTGCTCAACGAGGCCGTCAAGATGCGCACCGCCGTCGACTTTGGCCAGGCCCCCACCCTCGACATGATCTTCACCTCCGTCTTCCTGTTTGCCTGTCTCTTCCAGAAGGAGCAGCACAACGCCGCCTGGCTCCGGCTCAGGGAGTCCGTGGAGCTAGGCGCCCTCTTCGGCCTCGACAAGTTTGAGAGCTACGTGAGCTGTAGGCCGGAACAGAAGCAACAGCGCTTGAGGGTCTACTACCTGTTGTCTGTCACAGAAAGGTTCGTCATGAACACTCGATCCCTCCACACCATGGGACACACGTCAGTCTAACATATACTTAGAGCGTAGTGAGTACCGCTATAACCCCTCCCCTCTCCCCCCTCCTACGCCATGCCGAAGATCCCTGTCCGTCCCACCTCGTTCCAACCACGCTGGACCAGTATCCCGCTTCCAAGTCTCCCACAACCACTCGCTCCCCTGCTTTCAATGTTCCAAAGATTCACCGCCCCACGAAACCGCGACAGCACACTAATGCTTGGCAGTGGAATTCAAAAACACCACCAGGTAGGCTTTGTAGGCCACCCAAGCCTGGAAACAAGACAGCTACTGGAGTCCATCTCGTCGCCGGCCGACAGCGTCGACCTGAGCGGCATAGTCATCCACGACGATGTCGAGTCCACCTGCATGCTTGGGCTGTTGCAGCTCATTCGCCTTTTCGATGCCATCGACGAGGACTTCCTCCGGTGTTGGAACAGCCAGTGCAGGAACGACAGGGGCGGCTGTCGCTTTCTCGACGAGAAAACGGCCATTCGCATCTACAACCAAATCAACAGCTACAGCCTTCCACCGAATGCTTATGGCGTGTCGGAGAGCAGCTCGTCTCTACAAGGTCGGTCAACATCCCCACCGCCGTCCATGGCAGACTTGTCCCAGCAAAGACGCGCTGGTGGGCCCGAAACTCATCCGCTCGGGCAACCGCATGGCACGGCTCACCCACAGGCCATGCCACAGGCGGCGGTGCCGAGCTGGTTGGCGTCGGCAAAGCTCACCCCGGCTCAAGAATCCGACATCCTCGTCAACCAGCAGTGGCTACAGAACCGCTTGTGGCACCTCTGTCTTTCGCACAAGCTGCTCATACCGCAATCTGAGCACCGAGTTCTATGCATCTACCATGCCATCTCCATCGCCGAGGATACCCTGCACGTGTGTCGGCACATGGCCCTCTCGAGCATCGAAGCGCATGGCATTGGCATGATTGAGAAGATCTACACGATAGTGGAAAGCGCCATCGCCGCGATCCGGCACCTGGAAACGGCTGAGTGGGACAGTGAGGAGATGGGCAGCTCAGCTGGGCCGCCACACAACCGCGGCATCGACTCGGGTAGGAGGGCGTCGTATGCCGAAGGCGTGCGGAGTGGGCCGGGCAGCATGATTGAGAGCGTCGACTCTCCCAACCAAGGTCACATCAGCCATCACAAGCCCCTCCTGCTGGGCTTTCTGAGGCTATTCAAGATGATTCGAGCAGGCGAGCATATTTTTCTGGCGAGATACACGACGCTGGTCGGCCACGACTTGGAGGTGTAATGGCCACCCGACAACAGGCGTTTGGCATCTGTGCATGTTTTGTACCGTGTACAGGTAGTTCATGCCCGTCACTGTGGAAGAAATGATCAGAAAATTGGGTAGGTACTTCGCAGCTTGCAGATCCATCTCCTACGCCGTGTAAACTACAGAATTCGGCACTTTGGCAGACGCCACAGACTCCATAAAAATGACTATCTGACAGGCATTACGTGGTAGGTCGAGCCGACTCTCCCATATACAGCAAATCCTTCCTCCCGACATCACAAACCTTGAAAGCTATTGTTGAAGTTTTGACTAATTTTTAACATGCATTTGAGTATGAACACTTGCATTCATTACCTTTATTTTCGGATACGACGAAAGTACTTCAGCTAGTTCCTCCGAGTTTACATACTTTACAAACTAATTGAGGTATTTGTGTAATTATACTTGACAATCCCCTCGAATCGCTGTTTTTTACCGTTCTTATTATTATCTTAAAAAAAGAAGACGTGAACGATTTGTGATGCGGGTAAAAATAACTTTTGGTACGTGAGAATGGATTTGGTACATTTAGGTACATTAATAGTGGTATATTTGTAAGGCCACTTTTTTTATTATATAGTTGCCCCTATTAAATCATCCTTCCTTTATTTACATCTACCAATAAACTTTTATCAATGTGTGATGTTAAAATGGGATTTTAATATCAATATGTGTATATTATTTATATGAATTCAATATTGATTTACATAGAATTAGGTATCTATCTAAATAAAATTCATTATTCACTTTAATGACTCTATATATCAATTTTAAATAACGTATATGTTGGTAGGGCTTTAGACGTTGCACGTGTCGATTCGATTGGTCGAAGTAACAGTAGTATTGCGTGGTCAAATGGTGGATGAATTGTTCTAGATTTGGCAGACTACTAGCCGGTCTATACAATAATTTGTATGGCCAATAGCTTGGCTTGTGCCCTAATCTAAATCGGACACTCCATAATCAACTTACTTGCAGTTAATATAGTTAACTTTACTGTAAGTAAGGTTAACTAACTGTACTGCAATTAACTTGCTAGAAATAGCAGTTAATATTATTTCAATACTGACGGCTTTTTGTTTTGTACTTGCATGTCAGTGTGGTCGACTAATTGTTTCCGGTAACCTCTAAATTGCCTCTTCGTTAACTGGACAAATCCCTGTCAATTCCGCAGCTAAATTGGCTCCAATCACCTCCTTTTGCCACACGGTTACGAGTCTTGACTTCATCGACTCCCATACACAAGTCTTTCGCTACAAACTTGTGCGTACCTTAAACTCAACCGTACTAGTTAATCTTGCTGCCCTTAATTCCCTGGCAGTCTTTTAGTTTGCTAGGGTACCCTTGTTCGCTGGCACGTAACTTTGCTTTACTGGGTGGCCTTTCCATGTAACGTTTTAATTAATAAACGCCTTTAGAGTGTATATCTCAACCTTAACGGGCTTTCCGGACCTGCCGGCCCTGCTGGGCTTGCCAGGCCTATGGCGCCTGTTACACCTATACCTCAGCCTCTTAAACTTGTTGGCTTGCCGGACCTATAGCGCCTATGCCTCAGCCTTTTACACTTGCTGGGCCTATAGCGCCTCAGCTTCTTAAACTTAAGGCGGGTTTTCAACTTAAGGATCTTAAAGGTCTTTATCTCAAGGAGGGTTTTCGTTTTCGTTTTCCTCAAGGTCTTCGTCTTTGTCTTCATGAGCTTAAGGACATTCCTCAAGTTAGGCTAACTCGAAGAAAGTCCCTGCCAACTTGGTAGAGTTCTTGCCTAGCATATATACTCCTTGATGAATAAGCTTTACCTTCAGCTTATTTTTAACTCCTTTTTGGATTGTCTTCCATATGTCAAAAGTCCAATCATCGAAGTAACGAAAGTTTCGGAAAGCTCGGTCGCCGCGATTAAAGTTTTTACCGTCATCTTGATTGATAATGTAGTTGCCGACGAAGTTAACTAAGTATTTCTCCGTTAAGTTTTCGTCAACATCTAACCCCCAAAGCTCTTCATTGTATTGCCTTGAAAAGAGGGGTTTGAAGGCTTTAATTACCTCTATTTGTTTCTGACTGGGTACCATCTTGGGGTTCTAGCTGTTGTAGGGTTTAGTGTTTTTGGCGTAAAGTCACGTGGAAACTTGGCAACTTGGCGTTTGGTTGCGTGACGTGGTTTTCTCGGCGTGACTTGGCGAATCTTCTTATTTTCAATAAGGATACTGTTGCTTACTTCCAGATTGCTGTTATGGACTGGCGCAGTACTAAGAGAGGCCTTTCGCAAGAATCTTTCTTCTACTTTCACCGCTGTTATTAACATAGAGCGTAATAGGAAAGCAACTTCTTCTTTTATTTAGCCAATCTGTGCTTAACCCAATAAGCACTAATCAGTATTAGTAGGGCTTTAGACATTGCAACGTTGTCGATTCGATTGGTCGAAGTAACAGTAATATTGCGTGGTCAAGTGGTGGATGAATTGTTCTAGGTTTGGCAGACCGCTAGCCGGTCTGCACAGTAATTTGTATGGCCAATTGCTTGGCCCATGCCCTAGTCTGAATCGGGCACTCTATAATCAACGGACTTGCAGTCAGTACAGTCAACTTTACTGTAAGTAAGGTTGACTGACTGTACTGCAATTGACCTGCTAGAAATAGCAGTCAGTATTGTTCCAACAGTATAGCATCAAATTACACAACTTTACATATTTAATTTATTGTTATTTTGTATAACATTATTGTTCGTAACGTTGTTATCAATATTGGTACTATATATAGGATTACTATTATATATAGTGTTACCATATATGGCGTTATTATATACAACATTGTTATACGAACTTATATGTTCTTATTATGCTCATTGTTGTTGTATACAACATTATTAAATACATTACTGTTATATATGATACTATAAGATATTATGTTACTATATACCATATTATTATATATAGCATTTACAAGAGTTAATATATATGGTACTAGCGTAGATAATAGTGTAGTTTTTTTCAGTAACTTACTTTCACCAGGGAGTGCCCACTATATAGCTATTATAATGTGGTTCTCGCTAATGTAAAAGGTACATTTACCAGTGGAAAGGTTTGCAACTTGAATGTTCTTACCCTATAACAACCACCATATTTAAAATTTCTGCTTTCAATTTATATCTCATAATCCGTTAAATGACCTTTTGAAAATAAAAGACTTGTCTCCAACAAAAACAAATATATGAAGTTGAAAACTCAATCCTATATAACTATGGCCAATTTTCGGATGATATGTAATACGTATATATTAAATGCCGATGTGATTTTATAATTAACCGTATTATTCCCCATTACGTGCCATAAACTTAGTAAAGACTATAAATATAAACTATATTTATATAAGTATATCCACTTGTTACGTAAAGGAAAGCAGACACCAATAGGTGTATAAAAAAGAATTCAACCAATATATTTGAATTAAAACCGAGTCTATTACCTAATATTTATAACCTTTGTTTATAAAATGTAACTATATATTTTTCTCCAGAAATCGAACCTTAAGTTAGCCTTCCGATAAAGACCTTAATGTACTCTACAGTTTAAAGACCCGTAAGGACATGAAAATTACAACCTTAGCCGAGCCGTTTTATATGGCTATCTTAGTCACCTTTCGACATCTACTTGTATCGAAAATTTAATAACGGTCCTAAAAAAGTAATGGACCTGTAAAATACTTATATTTTTTTTAAAGTCTATAGCGGTAATGAGATATACTTTATAACTGAACGAGTTGTATTTTTTCACAAGTTATATACCTAAAAAAGTATGAAGCAAATCGTAATATAAGATATATTTCTAAGCCAGTAGTGCGCTGTAAAGATTCTTTATAGATAGCTAAATACTGGTATCTAAAGTAAAGTCGAAAGTCTTATTAAATTGGCGATGCATTGGTATAAGTAGTAATGGATTGAAAATAAAAAAATAAATAAATCCGTTAAGTACAAACGCCTATGATAAAGGTCTTTTTTTAAGACCTTAAAGCATAAAGGAATTGAACTTGTATTGCAATTTACGTCTAAAGGGTAACGTTAGCATAAGTAACAAAGGATAGAATCATTGGTTATAAGGATTGTTTTCTGGATGTACCGTTACGCGAGCAGTACGCCGGGCCAACAATACTCTCTAAAGCCAAAATGGGGTCGCCGGAAGAGATTGAAGTAATAATAGAGCCGATAAGTAATGTTATGGTGAAATAAAATGCATGTAAAGTGATAGTGTTGAGAGTGGCAGAACCTGAATATTTTTTTCGAAAGTGGACACTGTTAGGGTTTACATTATTATCCCCCTACCTTTTTAACAAGGTGTTCCGTGCACTCATGCCAAGAAAGTTGATGCAAGGTTGAAGATGAATAGTGTAGTATATAATAACACTATTGTTGGTATGGATTTAAACGTTGCAACGTTGTCGATTCGATTGGTCGAAATAACAATAGTATTGTGTATTTAAGTGGTAGACGTATTATTTTAGATTTGGCAGACCTTTAGCCAGTTCACACAGTAATTTATATTGCCAATTTCTTGGCCCGTGCCTTAATATAAAGTAGGTGTATACTGAACTTAACTTACAGTTAATATAGTAGGCACACACAAGATAATTTATTTAACTTGTAGTTAGTATAGTTAACTTCACTAAAAGTAAACTTGACGTATTAAATTTCAATTACTACTATTCCAATACTGGCGGATTTTCAATTTGTATACGTACGTTAGTATGGTTAACTAAACTTTTTCAGTTATTCGCGAATTACATTCTCGTTAATTAGCTCAACTCCTGTTAATTCCAGTCAAGTATCATATCCAAATTAACCTTAATTACACTCGATTGCCCTATGATTTCGAACTCCGACTTTATTAACTTCCGTATACAAGTCGTTCGTTACACATTTACGTATACTACCTATCGTTGCCATTGGCTTTTTCAACCCGCATGGGTTAAGTCATCTGCTACTTTAGTTAACACACATTATTTAACTAGGTTATTATTACCGCTACTACTCTTTAACAACTATTAATAATATTCTTACTATTATAAGCTATCTTGAATAACGTGGGTTAAGCCATATTTTAATTTTATTTGACACACGTAAATTAATTGAGCTACTGTTGCTTTTAATGCAACAGTACCTTTTAATAACGTCGCTATTACCCTGACACTTTTCCAGTTTGCCGGTACATCCTTATCCGCTGGCCCATAACTTGGCTTTGTCAGGTAGTCTATTAACGTATCCCTCAATATGTATAGTTAGTCTATTTTTGTTTATAAACTTTTCAAAAGCTTTATTTTGCGATAACTTCGTTATAACGTTAGTAGAATTATATTTTTTATCGATTTATCGGAACTCTTTGATTTCCCTGCTTTTGTAGGCTTTATGAAGAGCTATTACGTCGATTATTAATCATTTTTCACTAGTAGTTTCAAGTTTCAAAAGGCATTCAAATAGGATCCTCGAGTCGGTATAGATTACCACCGGATTAAAGGGAATCTTTCACTGCCTAATGATAAGTATGAGGCTTTTTATACGGTTATACATATATTAAAGCTAGCCATTATACCGTAGACCTTTAACGCCAGTACACTTCGAGTAATCCTTCTATATTTGACGAATATTTTATAACCAAAATTGCCGATAATGTTAAATAAATCATTCCAGCTGTTTTTATTGAAGAGGGTTATTATGAAGCCGATTTGAAAAAGTACGTTAGTGTTATTCGTAAAAAAAAACCTATCTGTAAAGATTTTTTTATTTGGCTTTCGATAGGTTAATCTGCATTATATCAATCCCTCGGTTTGCGTTTCGTATCTGTTCCTCCAGCTTTTTATTTAGCCGGTTAAAGTCTTTATTCATTGGGCATTATACTGGTATTGTAATCGATAAGTTGCAAGAGGTTTCCGGTTGACATATATTAGTGATTTAGTTGCTACAGGCGTGTTGTTTCAGATACCGCTAGACTTTAGTTACTTTGGTTTTATTAATTATAGTTAAGTCAATGTTCTATCTTTTTTCGCGAAAACTAAGGCTTGTATTAACAACAAATATACGGATTAACGATCTGGTAAAGTTGAGTTGATTGCCCTTCATTAGGGTTGTGACCAGTTTGTAATCTCAGAACTTAAAGCCCTTAATCGTTTGCTGTTCCGATGTTACGAAGATGATAATTTCGAAGAACAGGGTATCATTAATCTACATCCCTTTTAAATTGAACTACGTTTTTTACATTATCAGTAAACACAAGTGTTATATTAAATTTTATACCTAGCCGTAACTTCAAGTGCGATGAATAGGTTCAATCTTCATATACGACTTTTTTGGCTACTCTATATAACAGTTTAATATACCGTATTACCGTCTCTGAAGGGTAGAGGATACGTAATTTCTATAGTAACTTTAATAAGACAATCCGCTATGAATCGGTCGCTAACTGCGTATATATTTACGTTATATCTCGGTTATGAAGTATAAATGTGCCCTTAGTTTTGGCTTAATGTATTGTTAAGCCCACAACTAAAAGGGAGTTAATTTTCTCAATCGTTGGTAATTACGTAAGGATGTAATCTTTATTACTTTATCCTTAAACGATTAAGCCTAACTTTTCTTATAGCTACCACATGGTATTCCCTTGAATTTCGTATATAATTCTTAACTTAGAAATCGTAATGTTGGGTTTTTTGGGGGTTTTTTTTTTTTACTATCACCGGGCAGCTCCCACTATATGGCTAGTATAGTGTAACCCTAACTAATATGAGATACATATATATACTAGCGAGAAGACTGACAACTCCAGTATTCCAACATATAACAACCACTCTATTCTAAAGTTGCTGTTGCTTTCAAATTATACCGTACAATCCGTTGAATAAATTATTAAAATTTGTGTCCCTAACTAAATAAATTTATAAGATTTAAAACCTAATCCTATACATTTGTGGCCAATTTTCGGGCAATTTGTTGTACGTATTTATTAAATGCCGTTGAGGTCTTATAACCAACCGTATTAGTCTTTACTACGTGTGATGAACCTAGTATAAAATATAAATATAGTGTTGGAATAGTAATACCTGCAGTGTAGTAGATCAACTTTATTTACAGTAAAGTTGACTATAGTGACTGAAAGTTGAATATATTGTTTTGAGCGGACTTACTGTATTGGGTGTAATTCAAGTACAGTATTCCACACCTCAAACTAGGGCACAGGCCAAGCAATTACCCATACAAATTACTGTGCAAACCGGCTAGCGGTCTTTCAAACCTAGAAAAATACATCCACCACTTGACCACACAATACTACTGTTACTTCTACCAATAAAATCGACAACTTCGCAACGTCCAAAGCCCTACTAACAATAATAAGTACTTATTAAATTAAGCACAGATTGGCTAAGTAGAAGAAAAAGTTACTTTCTGTTTACGCTCCACGTTAAACTATGAGTAGGGTAAAGGAAAGGTTTTTGCGAAGGTTCTTTATAATCTAAAGCGGTTTTTCGGTATTAAATAGAAAAGGCTTCTAAATCGCGGCGGTTTTTACAGTAATCTAAAGGTAGCAATGATATTGTTATTGAGAACACTAATAAATCTTTGCAGGGTTTTTTTTTAAAACCGTTGAAATTAACTATTAGAAGTCTTAAAGTTCGACAAATGAGCAAACGGTTAAATTAGTATTACTGCGGGTGTTATTACTGCATAAAAACGATTAAGTTCTCACGTTGAATGACGTATAACAATAAACAACTGTCGACTTTATCCTTTACAATAAACCTTTACCCCTATTTTATTCTTTTCTCTTCCTCTACTCTAATTGAATCGCCAAAACTTCTACTTTAAGCGAAAATACCAAGAAATATCAAGTCGTATTAAGAAAGCTACGTCGCGCGACCTCATATCAAGTTACCAAGTTACCAAGTCACCAAGTCGTCAAGTCGCCAAGTTTTCACACGACTTTACGCCAAAACATAAAGTTTTCACGCCTTAGATCCCTAAGCTCTTGGCCTTATGCGTTTCATACAATTTATAACGTTAATATAACTACCGTAAGCGTTTACTTTGAAGCTATCATCGACCTCGTTAGGAAAAAAAACAATTAAGGCCTTCGGATTCCTTTTTCGACAACTGGACTATTGACATGTAGAAAAAGGATAGAAAAAGTATTAAACTAAAATTAAATGAAAAACATAAAAAGCGAGGTATTTACATATTATAAAAGAGCTTTACTAAGCTAGTAAAAACCCCCTTCGACTTTATTTAACTTGAGTGTAATGATCACACTAAATACCTGTGAGTAAATAGAAGGTGTCAGGAGGTTTATGTTAGCAGTAAGGTAGTAGAGGTAACAAAGGTGCAATATTAAAAAGATGTTTGTTCGTGCTATAGGATGATCATTAGCCGTTAGGCTATTCAAATATGTAGACTGAATACTTAGATTGACAACTGAAGAGCTATGAAGGAAATACTATCTATGTGGTGCTGACAGTGTCCTTATATCCTATGGACTTCATACCATCTTCAGTACTAAGGCTCACTGGTGCTCACTGAGGCTCAGTGAGTACTTGTGATCTAGATAACCCTAACCCTGGAGGGTTGCCTAGTTTGGTGCTGACAAAGAGATGTTCCCCGCCTGATGTATTGGACTTCAAGCTCTCGGTAGCTCAGCTGCATGCTGGCCTGTTTCCTGACCCGCTAACGTACTTGGGTCATAACATTGAGAAATGCCATCGAGACCCACGTCCTAAAAGAAAGGGTGTTAAAAACCGTTTACGTCCCTATACGCGATCTAGGGGACCTCCCCTATACCTTTAGCTAAGTTAAGCCTTTTTATTTGTTAACTATAAGGAACCTATCAACTTGCTAGGAAACCCAACACCTTTACATGGAAGCGTAGAGTACGCTTTTAGCGGCGGCAGGGCACGTAAAGTAACGGTCGTCCACACGGCTAGAGATTAACGTTGGCGTTTTATACTAGTTAATTGAGTAAAATCGTCAAGTTCTTTATAATCTTTAGGTTCCTCTTACCCCTTAGTATTGAAATCGAAATCGCTAAGACCTTTAAAAGCCTTTTTACAGCATCTTTACTTATATACGATAGCCTATTATAGGTTTTACTACAGGACTTTACCCCTTGGATTAAGCGACTGGTAATTACCCTTAATACCGTGTTTTAGAGGTTTTGAAGTTTGAAATCTCAGGAAATATTACTAATAATGATTAGAATAATTTTTGCGACTTGCTCCCAAAACTTGTTACAATAGTTTTTTTTAATTATAAACTTTTTAAGAACTTCGCCTGAATTTGAAACGATATAGAGATATATAAAATAAAGCTTTACAACCTTTTCTATGCGAAGATAATCCCTTTTTTAATATTTGTAAATAGATGGAGGTTCTACCTTTTAGTTTTTATTCATTATTTCTCAAAATCCTTATAGAGTACGTTAAGGATTATTACATAATATTTTCAACCAGAATAACTCCATTATGCGAAATTTGAAACTATATAAAGGGCTACTTCGAATACGACGTCTACTTTACGTAATATTAGACAAATTGTGCTATTACGAGGTGGATAACGATAATGATGAAAGAAGAAAGAGGAGAAACCCTCGAAGAGTATTCTTAACCAAATAATTGACAAGTTAATATTATGTTGAAAAGTATTAAAGAAAGTCCACATTAGCAAAGCTATACTTCGCGAATAGGTACGGGTAGTAGTTACGGGCGTTAACGAGTTCGAATACACATTATAACATCCAAATATTACCTCCGAAAGCTTTTTTAACCAGTTAAGTTTTTCTTTTGTAACTATAATTATTCGTATACCAAATTCGTTTAATATTTACCCCTAGGCTGCGAACTTCCCTAACGTGGATAAAAAGGACCTTACGGTAATTAATTACGTCGACTGAAAATATGGTTACGGGCGCCCTTAACGTTTAAAGTTTAGCCTATCGACTACAAACTAGAGGTAATAATTATATTGGCGTTACCAGGGCTAATATGTAAGCAGACTTATTAACCATAAATATTATCGTCGTAATAGTTGCAAGAGATGTTGGATTTATGTCAAGTTTAGTTATTAGTTAACTTCCCCCCCCCCCCCACAAAATAAAAATGATAGAAAGGTAATATATTATACTGAGTACCCTAACATTTCCGAATAGGATTACTTGGATGAAGTCACAGACTCCGAGGACGACGAACTAATTAACAGCGATAATACCCCTAATCAAATCAAATGACATGAAGATATTATTCCCGGAGCGACCTAGTAATTAGCCGAATACGTCTTTTTGTACCGTTTGGGTGGTAAAAACCCTTACCTTTACCTCGATTAAGCCACTGACCTTTTACATGCCTTTAAACTCCACAACTATTACTTGAATCACACTTTTTAAAGTATTTTGCCAGATACATGGGCAACAACGTACTTAATAAAAGGCTATTTGCAGTACGTAGAACTGCGGAAAGAAAGTACTACGGCTATTTAAATCAATTGTTACGAAATAAGCAAAGCTAAAGTTAACTTTAAATTAGGCAAAGAACTATTGTCGTTAGAGATAATAGTAATTTAAACTATTATTAGGTCGATTTACTTTTACATCCTTAAGTCTCTTACCCCTTTTTTTATTAATTACGGGATATAAAGACTTTTGGCGTTAACTTTGACGTCAACGCCGACGAGCTAGTTAAAAACGGCTAAAAGTTTCCCCTTGTTTTTAAATAGAAGTACTTATGGTTTCATCTTTAAAGCCATAAAGCAGTGATGTTAAACCTAATAGAGCCGTAAATACATTAATTTTACCGGCGTTCTACCTACCTAGCTATTGACAGGCTGTACAAATTCCTAAAGCCTGTAAGGTATAAAGATGTGGAATACTTTGCCTTATAAACCATCAAAAAGCTTTACTACCACTACTAAACATATAGCCAAACCCCTGTAGATTTAAGTTTACATTAAAACACGATAATGAATTCAATTATAAGGTCTTTGTTAAAGTATTTTACTTCGATAACAAGTTTATTCTTTACGTTATTAACTCCATAATAACTTTTTTTGATCATTTACTATTACCAAGCAGTGCCTACTATATAGCTAGTATAGTGTGATTAATTCCAATGTGAAAATAAATAAATCTACCGGTGGGAAAGCTCGCAACCTGAAGTATATACCTTATGTAACCGCCACTCTATTCAGTTCCTAGTTTTTAGGTTATACCCTTTAAAATTATTAAACAAACTATTATATTCCTTTTGCTACACGTATAGAACCTAAAAGATGGATCTCCAAACATGTGGCTAATTTCCGAACTGTTACGCTATATATACTGTTGAATGCATGTCTAAGAGGCCTTATATCAACTATATAGGTCTTCGGTTCCTGAAGAAAGCCTCATCGCCTCGAATGTGGATCGTATTCGTAAAGGTTTTGTCCAAGTAGTTACGTCGGAAAAATATACCCATTTTTGGGTATATTAAATATTAGTTTCCAACTTTATACCTATAACATAGGAAAAACAGACTTTATCCATGAAATAAAATATTAAGGAAAACCATTGGTAGAATACCTAACTTTAGAATAGCATTTTAATAAAGGCCTTAAGGTAACCCCACAAATTAAATACCCGTAATATCATGTGAGCATAAAGGTTATAATCTTAGCCGAGCTGTACTATGCAGTTATCTTAGTTCCCGCTCGACGCATACTTGTATCAAGGATTTAACGGTAGTCCTAAAAAATAAATAACCTGTAAAACACATATATCTTGGTTAAAAGCCCGTAGCAGTAGGGAAGATATACTTCGAAACTCGGTAGAGGACATACTTCACAACTTAGTAGAAAAATTACAATCCAAGCCACCTTTTTGCTACCGACTGCAAGCCTAAGAATTGTAAAGAATCGTAAAAATGGTATATTACTAAGCGGTTGGTATGCCGGGAAAAGTTTTTGTGAACAGCCAAAGGTATCTAAAGTATAGTTGAAGGCTCCCCTAAACGGGCGGGGCGCCGATATAGGTAGTGACGGCTTGAAGATAAATAAATAAATAAATAGATAAATAGATAGAGCCGTTAAATTCGATTGCTTATAATATAGGTCTTTGTTAAAACCTTAAAATGCAAAGGAAATGAAACTTACATTATAGTGTAAGTTTAGGTCTAAAGGCCATGTAAAGAAGGCGGGGCGCCGGTGTAAGCAGTAACGGCTTATAATTAAATAAAACCATTAAGTACAAGCATTTGTAATAAAGATATTTTTAAGACCTTAAAACGTAAGAGGAATTAAACTTGCATTGTAGTTGCAGTACAAGTCTAAGTCTAAAGGGCTACGTTGACACAAGTAGCGAGGAACGGAATCGCTGGTTGTGAGGGCTATTTTCTGGATGTACCGCTACGCGGGCGGTATGCCTGGCCGACGACGATTTTTATAGCGAAAAAGGAGTCGCCGGAAAAAAATCAAGTGGTGATAAAGCCGATTAGTAATATTATGGTGAAATAGGGTGCATGTGAAGTGGTAGTGATAGAAACGACTGGATTTGAAATTTTTTCTCAAAAATAGGCACTATTAGGGTTTACAGTGTAAGCTCCCTACCTTCCTTAACAAGGTGGTCCGTGTACTCATACCAAGAAAGTTGACGTAAGGTCGAAGATGCGTAATATTTTGTTACGGAGCCAAGTTTTTTAAGTCTCTTTCAGCAAATGATACGTGGGAAACATTAAGAATATTGTAATTTAACACGTATTTTTGGCTTACTTAACGTCATCGTCTACGATACCGTCACTAACTTTTCGGTGGTAGAGTTTCAGGAAAATGCTAGGACAATGGGTATCCAGTGTAAATAAGTGTTTATAAAGGCTCATTAAAGTATTGGAAAGGTTATAAGGGCATACGCCCTATTTCGCCGAATATATAATATCTATATGTTGGAAAAAAAAAGTTTTACGAATCCGAAGGCGCGCCTTTAAATGGCGGTAAAGGGCTTAAACGATACTATAGGTTCTAATGACCTAATACCAACGTTACTGGTTTTTAAAGCGTACCCACGGCTAACAAATAGATTTCAGTTATTAGTAAGTATCTAAAAGCGGGTTACGGCCTACGGAAAAACACTGAGGAAACTATGGAAAGAATCGATACACCATCAGGTTAATGATTCCCTTCATACTAGGAACGGCCCTATAACAATCTATGTATTTTTTTTCCTATTATGGAGTAAAGTCTTCGTATAGCGGGAGACGGGCAAAAAAAAGGGCTTATATAAAATCTCAAATATCGCCAAGTATAAAGTAATTATTAAAAATGCTAACGGTTTTATATCTTTTCGAACCACCTAGGTTAAGCCCTACATCAGGGCTATTAACTATAAAGACCCTTGAGTCAAACAACCGAGTTAATACTAACCTCCTTTATCCGTTATCGATAATTCGATAAAACGTCGTTAGCGCGGACAACCCCCGAAAAAGAGGAACGTTAAAGAGAAGTAATACGCACCGGGTTATATATTTAATATTTTTTAGGTGAACAGAAAAAGGATAACGAAGATTTAATATTAAAGCTTCGAGTATAAGGAATTATTAAGACTTTCGATAGAATTTTCAAAGAAAGCAATAGGATCAAGATTAATGGTTTGCTAACTCGAAGAGTTCAATAATTAGTTTTGAAGGCCAATTTTAACCTTTAAAATCCTAATGTTACGATTTTTAGGTCGAGTATTATCTACGAGGTTAAAGGCAAAACTACAGGCAGCTTTACGAAAAGTTACGCCTAATCGCTTAAGAGTACAATAATAAAGGTAAATACTGTATCCTTACGTAATCTCTAACGGTTTAAAATATTAGTTAGCGTTTAGCAGTCGCTTTAATAACAAGCTTATTAGTTAAAATTAAAGGTAAGCATACGTTTAATAGTCGAGATATAACGTAAGTTTATACTTAATAAGTAATTTATTTACAGCAGATCGTACTAGTGTAATTACTTTAGGAATCACGGTTTATTCGATTTTTTAAAAGGTAATACAATGTATTAAACCTTTGTACGAATTGGCTAAAAAAATCGTTTACTAGTTTTTGACCTACCAGTCGTATTTCAAATAACGGTTAGGTATAAAGTTTTTAATATACGACCTATATTTACTGGTATCGTAAGAAAAGGCTTTTGGCCTAGTAGGTATACATATTGATAATACCCTTTTAGTTGGAATGGTTAGCTTTATGGTATTGGGGTTACAGGTGATCAAGGACTTTAAGTTTTGGAATTGTAAGCTGGTAAAGATGTTGGCGGAGGGTAAGTAACTTAACTTTAACAGATCGTTAATCCGTATACATAGTATTAATATTAACCTTAGCTTTCGCCAACAGGAATAAGGTACTATTTTGGCTATAATTGATAAGACTAACGTAACTAAAACCTAATAGTACCTGAAGTAGCGTATCTGTAACAGCTGTATTACCACTTTATGCTAACACAAGGCCTTTTACAACCTATCCATTACGGTAAAATCATAGGACTTGGAAAATAAAGACTTTAACTGGCTAAAGTAAAGGATTTAGTAGAAAATACGTAATCTGAACCACGGGTTTAATATAGTCACAATCAACCTGTCGAAGGATAAGTTAATATTCTTTACGAATGGTTTATTCATGAACAATATCGACCTGCTTTACAGATCAGCTTCTTAATAGCCCTTATTAATAAATATAGGCGGGAGAACCAGTTTAGTATTATCGACAGCCTAATTTATTAAACCTTTATAAAATATAAAAGGATGACAAGAGACTTACTGGCTTTGGAAGCTTAAAATATAATAATAAGCTTCGATGTAGGTATAATACTATAGAAAACCTTCAACTTTATTATTAGGTAAGAAAAAAAAATTATATCCCAGTGGTAATTTTTAAAAACTAGAGGAGCCTATTCGAATACCTTTCGAAACTAGGAACCACTAGCGGAAAACGCCTAATAATCGACGAGATAGCCGTCTGCAAAGCCTACAAAAGAAGGAAAATAAACTAGTTCAGGTAAATTAACGGGACGAACAATATTTCTAATACCATAACGAAGGTATCACCAAACAAAACCTTTAGAATGTTTATAAATGACAATGATCTAACCATACGTATCGAAGGCTACGTTAATAGACCGCCCGGTAAGGCTAAATCACGTAATAATGGTCAGGAATACACGGGAAAAATGGAAGATTTCTAGGGGAGTAACGATAGCAACTTGTTTAAGTGACACGATTAAAGTAAAGGCCTGCATAAGCTTATAACGGAAGAACATTTTGTAAGAGTTAATAAACTTCGACCTCGGCACCATAAAGTAATTAAGTACAAATAGGGGTTAAACTAAATGAAAATAGGTGTAATTTGATATGAAAGTTAACTAGAATTCACAGGGGTTTGGCCAGTTGACAAGGAGGCAACTTGGTGGTTACCGGAATAGATTGGTAAACTATACTGACGTATATGCACAAACTAAAACGCCGCCAGTGTTGGAATAGTAATACCTGAAATACAGTAGGTCAACTTTACTTACAGTAAAATTGACTATACTGACTGCAAATTGAGTATATTGATTTGTATGGGTTTAATGTATTAGATATAAGTTAATTACGGTATGCTACACTTCACACTAGGGTACGGGCCAAGCAATTGGCCATACAAATTACTATGTAGACCGGCTAACGGGCTACCAAACCTAGAACAATACATTCACCACTTGACTACATAATACTACTGTTACTTCCACCAATCGAATCGACAATGTTAAAACGTCTAAAGCCCTACCAACATATAGAATATATTTGTATCAGTTTTTCCACGTATCACGTAAAGGAGGGAATATTCTATCGCGTATTTTGGAGAAATTATTTTAGTCGAATATACTCATAAAGACAATTCCAACTCTACAAACTTTGTTTAAAGAAAGGAAAAGTATAAAGACAAAACGAAAAGCAAGAAATATAAACCTAAACCAGCCTTCCAAATAAGGCCTTAATGTACCTTACAATTTAGAGACCCGTAAGGGTGTAAAAACTGTAGCCTTAGCCGATCTATGTTATACGACTATCTTAGTCCCCGCTTGATGCCTATTCGTATCAAGTATCTAACAGTGGTCTTGAGAGAGTAAAAGACCTATAAAACACATATATCTTAGTTGAAAGCCTATGGCGATAGTAAAAATACATTCTACAACTCGATAAAGAACTTCGAATGTAATAACCCAAGCTATCTTTTTACCATGGACTGTAAGCCTAGGAAGTTAAAAAAAAATCTGAAGGGGTATACCACTAAGCGGGTGTTAAACCGTGGAAAGTCTTTTTTAAATAGCTCAAGACATCAAAAATAAAGTTGAAGGCCCCGCTAAGTGGATGAAGCATTAGTATAGGCGGCAACGGCTAAAAATAAATAAATAGAGCCGTCAAGTACAAACACTGATAATAACGGTCTCTTCTTAAGACCTTGAAACGTAAAAGGAATCAAACTTGTATTAACGTGCAAGTTTAAATCTAAAGGCTTCGTTGAGCGAGTGGAGTTCCCGTATGTAAGGAGATGGCTTAAAGATATATAAATAAACAATTATATAAATGGAGCAGTTAAATATAAGCGTTTATAATAAAGGTTTTTTCAAGACCTTAAAACTTAAATTCAATCAAACTTTTAGTTTGCAAGTTTAAGTATAAAGGGCTACGTTGGCACAAGTAATGAGGGACGAAATTATTGATTTTAAGAGCTGTTCTTTGGATATACCACTATATGAGCGATGCGCCGTACCGACGACGATCTCCATTGCCAAAAAAGGGGTTGCCAAAAAAGATCCAAGTGGTAATAAAGACGATTAAAGATATTGTGGTGGAATGGAATGCATGTAAAGTAATGGCGTTGAGAGCAGCTGAACCTGAAAAGTTTTCTCGGAAATAGATACTGTTAGGGTTCACAGTATAGGCCCCCTACCTTCCTTAACAATATGGTCTGTGCACCAATTCCAAGAAAGTTGATATAAGGTCGAAGATGAAAATATTTGGGTTTTAAAGGTTAAAGTAGGTTTTATATTTAAATTATATAACTTTTCGAATTAGGAAGCCGTTAATCTTGACTTTATCACTTTTCTTAAAGGGTTTGCCGAAGGTTTCAATAATACCTTGTACCCGAAGTTTCAATATCAAGTCTTCATCATCCTTTCATTTTCTTACTTAAGTAGTATTGTAAATGCGACCGGTTGTATATTCCTTTTCTTCAGTGTTTTTCTTTTTTAGTGGTCGTCTGCGTCGGCGACGTTTTATCGGTTTATCGATAACGGGTGGAGAAGGGTATTATTAGTTCGTTCGCTTTACTTAAAGGCTTTTTGATCGTCGATCGCCCTAATGTAGCGCTTAATATGAGTAGTACGAAACGTTGCGAAACCGTTAGTAGTTTTAACAACTACTTTAAAGTTAGCGATACTTAAGGTTCTATATATGCCTTTCTATTTTCTTGGATCCCGCTGTACGAGTACTTTACTTAGTAACGGCAAAGAAATTACGTTGATCTTCGTAAAGCTGTTTCTGGTGTTAAGTTCATTGCTAACTTAGCGTCGAGCCGATTTTTTCCGTAGTTCCTTTAGTACCTTTCTGTAAACTATAGCTCTCTTTTGAGTATTTTCTAATAGCAGAGATCTTCTCGTTAGTCATGGGTACGCCCTAAAGACCAGTAGCGTCATCACTAAGCTTTTGGGTCCTAAAATATCGTTTAGGTCTTTAACCGCTATTTGGAGGCGTATCTCTTGGTCCGTAAAGCTTTCAGTCTCCAGCGCAAGGATATTGTACGTTCGGAGAAGTAGTACATATACCCCCTATACCTTTATAATGCTTCAATGGGCCTTTATAGGCACCTATTTTCACTGGATCCCTATTATCTTTGTATTTGTCTAGAACTTTGCCGCCGTAAAGTTGGTACTAATATCATGAACAACTACATCCAGTAGGCATAAGTGCGTATTAATTTACAGTATTCTTAATGTTTCCTACGTATCTTTTATTAACAAGGACTTCAAAATCTAAATTTCGTAAAAAGAGGTTACAAAGTTCATAACGTAAAAAACAGGCGTGTTATTTAAGCAAACGATATTGGTAAAAACCTCATAGTCAAAATCTTTGTCGTTTTCCAATATAAATTTGACTTTTCTGAGGCTTTTGATCTACTTTTGGATGTAGTATCAGAGTTTTTAATGGCTTTCAATGTAAAGTATTCCATATTCTTATTCCTTGCGGACTTGAAAAATCAATATAATTTGTCAACAGCTGGATAATAAAGGCGCCGGTAAAGTTAACATATCTTGGATTCCATTAGCTTTAATACCGTCTATTTTCAACTTTGAAGATATAATTATAAGTACCTCTAATTAGAAGTGAAGGAAAACCTCTAGCCTTTTTTAATTAGTTTGTCGACGTTAACATTCACGCTAAAGGTTTTTATCTTTTCCAAATAAAAAAGGAAAGGGGTAAGGAACTTGAAGATGTGGGACGTAATAAAGCTAACAATAGTCTAAATTATCGATGTTTCTAGTAAAGATAGTTATTCATCTGGACCGAAGCCGACTTTAGCTTTGTCAACATTTTGATAATTGATTTCGGTAGTATTAATAATTTCCCTTTGTAATGCCACTTATTATGAATAGCCTCCCATTAAGTATCGTACTGCCATTGTATTTAATATAATACCCTAAAATACGTGGTCCGAATTACGGTTAAAGATATGCTAGGGGTTAGAAGCTTGATTAACGTAAAAGTAAGAGGTTTTATCATTTAAACAGTATAGGAAGGCGTGGTTGGCTAGTTATTAGGCCGCGTTAGAAATAACATCATTATGCTACGTAATCCGTTAAAGCGTATTTTCATCGTTAGAGTCTTCTTTGCCTTTAAGGTTGTAATAAGGTTAAAGTAGTCCTGTTCAAAGGCATGGTGGTATGAAGAGTGGTATATTGCCGATTGTTTATAACTTTTAATCGGCAGGTAGCGTATAGACTAATAACCGGATTCACTACACATTTCATATATTTTATCAATATTAAGACGATAATTTTTACGGTTAACAGTTTCTTTTAAAGCTTACCTGAGTTATTGGAGCCAATATAACTGTAACTTGTAATCAAGAGTTATTAAACCATATTTTAAACGTTAAGGGCGCCCATAGCTAAATTTGCGATCGACGTAGTTGATTATTGCGCGGTGTTTTTTTTATCTATATCGCCGAAGTTATCTATTTGTGGGTATGTATTCAACGTCTTTGCTATTCGCATAAATACGGTCGTAAGATAAAAACGTAACTGGTTAAAAAAAGACTTTGCAAGTAGTATCTAGGCGTTATAAGGTGTATTTGAACTCATTAATACCGATAATGGTTACCCGTACCTATTCGCAAAGTATAGCTTTCTCAATATAGGTCTTTCCTGTTTTTTATGAGTATAATTGTGGATATTATTAGATATTTATATAACTAGTAAACGGTCACGCTGCTACTTATACCCTTATAGAGTGCTTGGTAACGTGTCACTTTGTAAGGTGCATTCTTTTAGAGTGCATGATAACGTGCCACTGCCTGGAAGTGGCATTGAAAGAGTGTACGGTAGAGTATTACTGCCCTGGTAAGAGGTTATAAGCTTTTACCTGTGGCGTATACTCTCCGGACTCCTCTTTTCCCTTTAATTTTACTATCTATTTTTAATACAAATATTAATATTTTAGATTACTCTTTCACTTTTTACGTTTTCGTGAAAAAGTAGAGACCCAACCGATATCAATTAGCAGCCAATTCGGTTGACTATAGATAGCTTAGGCAAAAAGAGATGAATATAAGTTAAATACCCATAGCGGGATATTATAGACGTTCCTATTATCCGTGATTCAATATTGCGACTTATAGAAACTATACGGAAGTGTAGAAATACGCGGGAACACCCTTTAAAATCCGAAGCATAAAAAGACTATAGGATTAGAAGTAACTTTAAAAGGGATAACTTTAATACGATATTAATAATTAGGTTAGTGCCCTATTAACTAAAAGCTTCTTTAAGTTATTAGTTAATTTGGTTTGATGCCTGGGACGAACCCGGGTACTTTTCGGAGAGCGTCTTATTACGTATCAGGTCACGTAAACCCAAAACAATAAGTTTCATAACCCTTAATTAGGACCTATCCGATTTGAACTCTATATTCGAACCGTTTTCAAAATTTGGAAGCGGTTAAAATGTAGCATTCCAAACTCTTATAAACTTTAAGAGCGGCTAATATACAACATCCAAATTGTCTACCAAACGTACACCGTAAGCCAAATAAGTACACTAAGCCTTATACACAACCTTAACTTTTACGCATATATACACACCTTTCCATATCCATTTTCCCCGTTCGCTTTCTTTCATTCGCTTTACACCACTTGTTTAAGTTTTTTACTTACAGCGTATAAATTTACTAGCCACTTGATTAGTGTAGCGCTTATAAAGCACTAAAATACACAATTAGAACACCTAACTAGCCTATAGTTACGCCTTATTTACATCTTATTTGAATTCCGTTGGACTTAGCAAGCGTTAAATACTTTATTTTAAACGCTTTGTTGTATTTTCTTAACTTTTATTTGCGTGTTTATAGATATTACTATATACTCTCATAGATAGTATACATAGGTCAAGGAGCAGTACATTGTATTTCAGAGTGCACTCCTGCAGAGTGCACGGTAACGTGTCACGCTACAGGCTACACTCTTATAAGGCGTAAAGTGCATTATGTATGGATCGGTCTGGAATAGCTATTCCAGACCAACAGCAATACGTGGAGCGGTCTATAAAAAGTACTTGAAAGTAATACGCCCTGAGTGGAGGGCTTATGAGTCCTTACCTGTGGCCTGTACCTCTAGATGATTTTTCTTAGAAAAATTATCTTTACTACAATTATACCAATTCAACAATTGTTTTTTTAAATACCTTATTTTACACAAATAGATTTTCAATATTACCGACATTAATTAGTAACTGATTCGGTCGACTATAGATAACCTAGGAAAAAAAGACAAATATTAATTAAATACCTATAACGGAATACTATAATCATTTTAACTGTTTTTACTTTAATATTTTGTTTTTACCAAAATTAAACTCCGACGCATATAAAAACTGTAAAAACTATATACTTTTAAAAAGGAAAACTTCAATACGATACTATTAACTTTTATTTAGAGTTTCATTCACTAAAAGCCCCATTATTTTACTATTAACTCTTGTTTAACGCTTTGTCGTATCCAGACACTTTTGAGAAAACGTCTTATTACATATTAGGTTACGTAAACACCAAGTGTCGAAACCTTTTATTAGTACCAATCCGATTTTCGACAATCTATACCGCTAGCATGAATAGAAACAGTTAATTATAGAGCAACCATACTGCTCGATTTGGTAAAAACGGTTACGAATACGTAATCAAACCAATTACTTTACCAAATTCGGTTACGAACCAAACAATTAAACTAATTCCTTTACTAAATTTGGTTACGACACGCCAATTTGAACCAATTACTAAATACCGGATTACATACTTACATTCCCTTTATCCTACCCTTTTTCCATATCCGCCTCATGTTCATCTTATATATTTTAAGTTTAATAGCAATAAAGTTTGAAGTTTTTCTAACCACTTGATTAGTACAACATTATTAAACGTTAAAAAAACTTATTTCAAACCTTTAAATAATTTGTAATTTCGTTTTATTTACATATTATTGAAAATTTATTCGTATTCATAAACTTTAATAAAACATATTTTAATCACGTTAATTATATCATTCACTTTACTATTACCTTTTATAAGTATCCAAATCCAATTACGACCAGAAATCACCAATTTGAATCGTTTGAATATATTAAATATATATAATTAATTGCTATCCCTAACCGCCCCTAAACACCTATAGTTATGGCTTGAAACCAATAATACTAAAGGATTCTAACGCTTCTTTCGACTTTTTAGCCTAATATATGAGAATCAAAAGGACTAAAAAACACGAAATCGACCTAAGCCTTCAGGAAAACACTATCGATTCGCTATTTAAAGAATTAAAACCTTATATCGTAAATATATACATTTTGGCCATAATGTTTCGTTACTAAAAGGAGAGAATCCAATAACCCAGATTATTTAATTTTTTTTCAATTTTTTTCGAGATAAACATTAAACACCTAATAAATATTAAGTCTTACTATTACCTAAGCCCTACGGATCCAACTATGAATTAAAGATATTAATATACTAAGGGGTAAAAATAACTACTTTATAATAACCTTATTCGAAATAATACAACTCATGGACGTACCGGATTGAAGAAATAAAATATACCTAACGGAATTTATAAAGAGGTATAATATTATAAAGCCAAAAAAAACCCATTATTGGAACGACAGAAACGAGGCGTAAAATAACCTAGTTTTATACCTGTACCCTAAAACAGTATTAAAAAAAATACTATAATCCTTATTTATTACAGAAGTATAATATAATCCTATACCGGTAGCTATTATAAAATAAGACTAAACACTACATTATTTCCCGAACATTAAAAATAACCCGTTCGGCTATAGTAGAATCGGCTGAAACATAAAAACCAACACCATCTAAAAAATGACAATCGGCCGAAATGAAATAAAGAACTGTTACAAAAAACGAAAAATAGCGTAAAACGCCAATACGTGCTTTACGGACCAATACCCGCCAACTACCATCTTTACTGTAACTTTTCACCACACCGTTTCCCTATTAATAAAAGCGAACTTATAAAGCTAACCAACTTCGTTAAGTTTGAAAATAAAGAGAATAACTATAGA
Organism: Anisogramma anomala; assembly: GCA_038502455.1. Taxonomy (NCBI): domain Eukaryota; kingdom Fungi; phylum Ascomycota; class Sordariomycetes; order Diaporthales; family Gnomoniaceae; genus Anisogramma; species Anisogramma anomala. Next base: position 38,655,107 of record JASMMZ010000003.1, on the reverse strand, counting down.
GGAAAATCGTACGATGTATTTGATAATAAAATACATGTTATACTTAATAGATACAAAAGATTAGATATTGAATTATTTTAATTTTATATTGATTTACCCGATATCATGTCAGGTTAAGTTGAAAAGTGGTATATATATCACCTTATATAGGTAAATATATCTACGAAGTATTATAACCGCCTTTAATTCCATTTCGATACGAAAATTAATTATAAAATTTATAATAGATATTAGAACAATACGACTTAGTAATCCGTGAAAAACTAATGGGAAAATGTCAATAAAAAACAATACGAAATTTTTAGTGTTTTATTAATTAAATTCCGGAATGTATTAGGTAATCCTTAAATTAGACTATAAAGTCAACAAACTGGTTATTTAAATAATAATAAAAGTTTGTCACGGAAACTTGAATTTTAACCTTAGGCTTTTTAAAAAGGAAAAGGATTTAAAGGCCCTTTGTATAAGCTTTAGAACATTGTTTAAAACCTTTATACGGCGAAAAATAAGTTTCGGATTAGGATTTGTGATTAATAAAACAAAGGCGAAGGCCAAATTATTAAAGTAAACCTCGCCGAAAATATTTATTACGTTTTAGATTAAAAATTTAAAGTTTACCTAAGATAAAACGAGCGCTTGAAGTATAAGTATTAAAAAGAAAATTGTAGTCATAAGGGATAGGAACGATCATTCGGAAATGGAAAAAACGTACGGCGACCAGAGTTATACTTATGAAAGAACATATGAAGCCACACATGCTTACAAGAACAGTGTATCGTATACGGCAATATTAAGTATTGATTTATAAACTACGTTGTTGATAAATAGATTCGGATTAAAGGTTAATTTTCAACCGATTACGAATTTGAAAATCTAATAAAAATTAACTTTACAATATACGTAACCGAGTACGAAAATATAGATAACTAACTTAATGTTTACCTTTATAAAAACATATCTGAAGAAAACGACCTTGAAGGTAATAATATTTACCTATTAACCTAAAACTATAAAAAAGTCTAAAGTATTTATACTGTTTGGACTTAAATTCAGCTATTCATAGTTTCTCCTAAAAATATGTATAATTGAGGTCATTTAATTAGCTTAGTCTGAATTGCGGACTTGAGACCGACGATTCAGATACCAGGTTGTAAAAGGCTTTTTACGTCTTCTTTACGTTATAAGCTATACGAATATTAAAAAAACCGTACTTAGAGCTATTAAAAAGTTGTACTACAAGTACCAGTTACATTTACAAGCCTTAGGACGATTTAAATTCCGCCTTTGAAATAATATAATTTTTAAGTACAAATTAATTATTCATATTATATATTTAAATAGCCAATCGGTTTTCTAGGCCATGGATACGATAATATTATTTTAGCCGTTAAATTTACATGGAGCGTTTTCGCTACAAACTGTTGTGACATTTCAGTTAATCGTTAGTTTAAATTTTAATTAGGGCCTGTGGACTAAACTATATATGACGTTAACACGGCTTCGACTTTACCGAATAGCGTATTAAAGCTCGAATAACCGATAACAAGTGTAAATAAATCCTAGAAAAAGCCTTATAAGGTATTGAAAAGTTTAAGCGGTACAATAGACCGCTTAAAAAAACGTATATAGTATTATTAACAGAATTAAAGAGTATTATGTCCAAGGAATATATCCTTTAAATAACGATTAACTCTGTTGATAACACTTTTAACCTAAGTAGGCTTATCTTCACACTCCTTATTTTGAGTGTTCACACGAGTATTTATATAGATTTTTCCCTATTGCCGTTTACAGTATAAAGGGCTAATACTATAGCAAAAGCTATGGCGGTATTACGCTCCCTACGGCTAAAAAAACAATATATTCAAAACGTTGGCTACTAGTAATAGCTTACGTAAAGTTAGCGTTTTGTATTTACCATTATAATTTTAATTTCTGTTTTGGAAAACAAAGGATAAATTGACTGGCTTTTAGAGAATGAACGGGTTTAGAGGTTATAATGTGTTCGTTAACTTACTCAACGGCATAAGTTCGTTTCGTTAAATAATGGTATGCGAATATAAAAAAAGGGTGAAAAGAATCGGTCTGAAATCGTAAAACGAATAAAACCGCTTGCAAAACATTACTTAAAACAACTAATTTAAGCCGAACTTGAGCTCGAAAACCAGGAAACGTCTTAGACACTTTGTTACGGATTTATTTATTATATAAAGGGAAATCGAAAATCGCAAGCTTAGTCTATAGCTTCGTTACGAAGGTATTATCACCACCTCAGGTACCCCATTCGAATAATGTACCTAAACGGAAATCTTAACTTTAATAGACTAAGACGTATTTCGTTTTCAACGCTTCCACCCTGCCATTCATGGTATCTATAGGATTTTCCTAACCAGTTTTGTTTACGAAGTTAAAGATAACACCGGAAATCTTTACGAGAAAAAACTGTTTGGTTTTGAAATATATAACAACAAAGAGAAAAAAAATATTATAACATAATAACTTACACTACAACAGGCTAATTACCGTTTAATATTTATACTCGCGCCTTCCATTAACAGACCATATAACTCATATTTCGAATTTCGAAATACTATATAAGTATACACCCCATTTTAAATACGGTTTAGATGATGAATCTACGCCGATATACTAAAAAGCCTTAGGTACCACTACCTGTCTAGAATGATCTTACGTATTATAAAATTACTTTATGGCTAAATTGAAGCCGGCGCTTACTGATATAATACCTATTAAATATATTATAAGGAACGGTTCGTAATAATTAAATTTCCTGTTAACTTATTCCCGTTAGTATAGATAGCTTGTTCGGAGGGGTTTATATTAATGTGTATATAGACAGACAATACCTTGACGTTTTGTAATACCCCATTTTCCTTTTTTGAAAAAGGGAAATTTTTAGAGGTCGGTTTAAAAGAAAAACCTAAGACGTACCTAATAAAGGACTATATAATCGATTTTAATGGCGTTACTATTGCCTTTCGAAACGGAGTTTGAGGCTCTGTATAAAATGGGTAGCTGGATAAAATTACCTTTATCGTTTTAAATAACGTAAAATGTGCAGACAAATATAGATGTTAACGCGCTCGTAGTATTTGGATCGCTCTTTTAATATAACTAAAGGCTATATTTAACCTTTTTGTCGTTGCGTATTACTAAACTGATTTGACAGACGATATATATAAGGCGTTTAACAAACATCTTCTGTGGAAAATACATAATCTAAAGCGTGGATTATAGTTTATGCCGCTGGATATACGTATTTTAAAACTGTTTGTTTTTGCTAACGGATTTCTCGTTAATAATAGCGACTATGGCTTATAAATAGGCTTCGTTTTGGTCCTCGGTAACGCAACACCAGCTTGAAACGGCTTTACTCTTCGTGGAAACATTATTCATTGAAGCTTTACTAAGTATAAAAAGGTTACGAGAAGCGTTTTAGCTTCCGAAATCTATAGTATGGTTGAAGAATTCGACTTAGGTATTATTATGGCAATGACGGTTCGAATAATTGTTTCTAATTTTGGTTTATGCGTTATCCCTCTTGTTGTTTATACTTACTTTTTTTCGCTTTATAAGTACCTAGTTAAACTAGGTATTACGACCGAAAAGCGTTTAATAATCAATATTATAGATTTACGCGAGTTGTATAAACGCTATGGAATCGAGGAAATAAGGTAGATCAACGGGAAATCCAACCCAACGGATGCGATTAACTAAAGTTATATTAAACGGAGTATTGAAAATACTTATATCGCCAAGTACACTGTTTGAGGTTGTTGAGAAGGTTTTGCGACCTTAATAGGCTACCATATCACTTTTCGCCAATTTGGATCAGCCCGTATTACATTATTCGCGCCGATCCCCGATTTTGTTTCTGTTTGACCCAACCATTCGCATCCACCCCCGATTTTGCCCTTGTTTAAAACTAACTATTCGCGCCGATCTCTGATTTTACTTTTGTTCAACCCTACCATTTCATACCGCTCCTAATATTCTGTTACTTTTTCTTTTACACGCCCCAACCTAATAGACCATCAGTTACTTTACATACCTGAACCCAACAAACTATCGGATTCTTTTTTCTTTGTTTAATTTTACGAAATCATAACAATTCTATCATGTTGCCTCCTCTATTTTCTATACGTCAAGTTACATATGTTACTTTTTAAACGAATGTTTTGTAGAGAGCCATAAAATTATTGTATAACGTAGCGTCGACGTTTTCGCGTTAAAAGGTGTTTTTCCGTCCTATTTTTACGCGGTATCTGTGCGAAAAAAAGGTAAGTATATAAGTATTGATTGAAAACCTACCTATCAAAGCGGTTTGGTTTAGTTAAATAAAATAAAGGTTAAATTGGGGTGTAGATTTGTATAGGCTTAGACTATGCGTTTTTAAAAGAGAAAGAAAAGAGGTTTGGCCTAAATCGATAACAATATATCTTTTTATACTGACTTAATATATGAATGCGTATTTACCCTTACGTAATTACCCTTGTGTAATTACCCCTTATAGATCCTACGTAGTTACCCTAATTAAATACGAAAAACGTTATTACCAATTATGTTGCCTTTATTGCGGCTATACTAACTAGGGCCGAACTACAATTACTATTATGGCCAAACCTTACTAATTTTAACCGAATTATAACTACTACCACGGCTAAACCCTGCTAATTTCAGCCGAATTTGCTAATTTGAATCTTTTGCAATCGATACAGTAACAATACTTTACTACAGAAACTTCTAATTTGTATTCCTTGCAATTGATACTATAATAATATAGTTATTATTAAACCTACTGATTTGGACCTTCGCAACCATAACCATACTATTACTACTAAGCCATAGGTACAGAGTATATAAGGAAGAAAGAAAAGATTGCCTGTGTGGATATTACTATATACCCTTATAGATAGTATATATAGGCCAAAAGATAGTATATTGTATTGCAGGATGCACTTCTATAGAGTGTATGGTAACATATTACGCTGCAGGATACACTCTTGCAAGGTGTAAAGTGTATCATAAATGGATCGGTCTGAAATAGCCATTCCAGACCAACGGCAATATGTGGAGCGGTTTAGAAAACGTACTTCAGAGTGATTCGCCCTGGGTGGAGGGCTTATAAGCCCTCACCTGTGGCGTGCACATCTGGATGCTTCTACTTGGAAAAATCATCTTTACTACAACTATACCAATCTAACGATACTCTTCTAAATATCTTATTTCATGTGAATAGGTTTTAAACCTTATTGACAGTATTATACACTTTTATTTAGAATTTACCTCTTTCAATACTTCATTCAAAACGCACCTGAATTTTAAATATTATGTAAAATCAAGCTTTATACCAGTTTATTATTGCCGGTACACGAACAAATTAGCCTCCTAATCGCTTTAATAAACTTCGAACTCTTATAACCATAGCTTTACTAATGAAAACCTTAGTAAAGACTAATTAATATAAAAACTATGTATTTAAAAATATATCGTGTTGTAATAACATTTTCAAATTCTTAGACCTTAACTAATATAATAGCAAAATCTAAATTTCATTAGGGAATTTTGACTCTTTCAAAACGAATATATATGTTATAAATAGAATTTTGAACTATTTTAACGAAGACATTATGGGAAGCAATATATTAGATGATTATATAAAGTATTTTGCAAACTTAATGTCAGAAAGCGGACGTATAATCAATGGTATAATTTTAAAAATGTTACGACGATGATTACAGAGAAAAGGTATTAATTCGACTGGTGGAAATAATAGCCGTATCGCAGAATCATTGTCGATAACGAACCGGATTACTTAAGTGTCAAAATAGACCGATGATAAATTAATAGACGTGAAATTCGTAAAGGGACACTATATGAAAAAACCGTCCAACCTGCCTTTTTGAGATAATGGATAAAAAAAACAAGAAAAGACTTTGCAAATACAGTGAGTAAAGCGCTTAGAAATACTGAACATACGCCGTGAAGTATAGACGGAGTTTGAGGAATCGATAAAGGAAAAGAAAGGTCTATTTAAATTATGAACCACTCTAGTCGACTAGAAACCCTACTCATAACGAACTTTGAAATAAATATATAAATAAGACTACTCTCAGAATGTATTTACTAACCTTTTAGATTGTAATAAAAGTAATCCGGATTAAAAAGCCGACTCTCCCGAAAATAGGATAAGTGGTGTAAAACGACAATACGAGCTTTACGAACCAATACCTAATAACCACGACCTATATCGCGACCTTTTACTATACCGTTGTTCCATAAATAGAAGTAATTTAATAAAACTTACCAACTTCGTCAAGTTATAAAATAAAGAATACAAATATAGTAACCAGCCATACGACTTCCGCGATAATAAAATACGTCTAATGTTAAACACGGGTAAAAAACTAGATATTAAACCGTAACAATATTATATTATCTTATTCTTGATATTATCTGGATAAGCTTATAAATAGTATAAATAGTATTTTACCCACGTAAATATATCTATAAAGTGTTTAAACTATTTCAGAATGTATTTCGATACGGAAATAAAATACGACCTTTTCGATGAGAATTGGATTAATATTCCTGGAGAATTCTTAAGGAATTGACGTAAAAAATTTAATAAAACCTCATAAGAAGTGCTTAAAGCTTTATTAGTGAGATTCCAGAAATGAAAAACAGCTCTTGAATTAGAACATAGGGAAAGTAAATTGTTCATTTAAACAATCGTAAAACTATACAAACTAAACCCAATCTTGAACCCTATGTTATTTAAGCCTGAAAAAGATATAAAAGCTTTTTGTAAAATTTTGAAAACTTTATTTACAACATCAATACTCTAATAAATAATCGTCGTACTATTATTTATAGCCGTAAGACCCAAAATCAAAAACCAAATTATTTGGGTAAACCTAGGCAGAAAAATCTACTACGTTTTAAACCGACGATTTAAAATTTACCCCCAATGAAATAGGCGCTCTAAATACAGTTACCGAAACGAAATACACTAAAAAGAAAGCCCTAAAAGTTGAGATTAAAACATCTATTAATGCGGACGACCTTATAGCAAAATACAGAATTTACCACGTGCATAATAATACTTACGGAAAAGTATACGAAGTTTTCCAGGTTTTTAAAAACGCTATATTATATATAGTATAGTTGGTTAATAGTCAACATATTTTTTAGTATACGAATAAATTTGGATTACACGCTAATTTTAAGCCGATTATCTAACTAAAAACCAGACAAAAGCTAATTTTACAATGTACGGAGCCGGTTATAAAGACGTAAAGAATAAATTTGATATTTAATTTTACGAGTACATCTTGAAAAAAGGAAATCTTGAGAGGAACAAGATTTACTTCATAGCTTAAGATAAGGAAACAGACCAACGAAGTTTTATAGGCTTGTAAAATACTTTATTTTTTCATATCGTTAGCCTAGATTACGAAAAAATAAAAACAGTTTTAAACGACTATATAGCGTCAAAATTCACGTTTTCCCACATGTACGGCATCCGATTTCAGGTAATTATGCCAAATACCGGCGTAACTGAAATCTAGACAGCTGGAAAACGACAATTCAATACGTTCGCGGCGAAATTTCCGAAATTCCGTACCGAACAGATAGTAAAATACCAAAGAACTTCTATTCAGTAAAGATAAAACGTCGTTACTTTATATAGTCGTTATAAACACGCAATTCAACCCGGTTGAAATTTACGTAATAAATTCTAAAAAAATATTTTCACTATTATCAACTAATATGAACGAATTAGAAATTAACATTCGAAATATGACTAATTAAGTTGTCCTCCTTTCGGATAAAGTATCTATATCTTTCCTTTTTGAATCTAAATACTCATAGTTTTCCTAAAAACCCGTATAATTGAAACAGTTTCATTAACGTAATTAAAACTGAAAATATTATATCACCGATTTAGATACTTAGTTACGAAACGCATTTTACGGTTACTTTACGCCGTATGGCATATACAAATAGGAAAAGAAACGGTTAAAGTAATTGAAAAGTTTCGTTACGAGTATTAATTATATTTTCAAGCCCAACAATGATTTAAATTTTGCCTTTAGGACAATATAAACTTTGACTACGAGGTAATTGTAAATATTATATACCTTAATAACCAACTAGTACTACATGCTATAGATATGAAAATATTATTCCAAACCAAAACATTTACGCGGAGCTCCATCGTTAAGGACTACTAATAAATTTTGGTAAATTACTAATGAAACGTCAATTTAAAACCTTTATATTAAATTATTAACGATGCCGGTATAGGTTTCACCTTCACCGAATAGCGTATGAAGGTTATAATCGCTGGTAGTAAATGTAAACAAATACAGGTAAAAAAAGAATAGGGTTTTAAAAAGTGTAAATAACATTATGAATCACTTAACAAAGTATATATAATACTTTTGAAAAAAGGAAAAGTTGCTAGTTTTAAGAAATAAATCCAATGAATAGCGGGTAACGTTGTAAATAATATATCTGACCCGAGTATACTTATTTTAACGCTTCTTGTGTTCGGTATTTACCCTAAAATCTACACGAATTTGATACCGTCATTGGAAACAATATGAAGTTTAAAAGTTGTAGAGAATATGATGGTAACGTTACTTTGTTTACGAGGTAGAAATTATATTTTGAAACTATTAACTATGAGAAACTGCCTTTGTATAACGAACGTTTTGGATTTTCAATTGAAGTTGAATATTTTGATTTGGAAAACTAAACGTATATAGATTAGCATTTAGAAAATTAAAGGGTTTAGAGTTACGATGTACCTGTAAGCTTGGTAAAAGATACGAGATTATTTCTTTAGACGATGGTGCGGAAATACAAGAAGAAAGTAGTAGATAATAGCGGCTCGAAAACGTAATTCAAAAAGTGGTACTAGTAAAACCACTTTTATAACAACGAATCCAAACCAGCCTTAAATCCTATATAACCCCTGAATATTCCTTTACAATCTTTACCATATTACGAAACCGGCCTACCCTCACCAAAAGAAATAGCACCGCATTGCCGAGAGCGTTTTTTTTTAGCTTCAAAAATACAAGGCGTTTTGAAGCATTTATCAAGGGTTGGTTCTTCACTTATAAGGAAATAGAGGACCTCAAATTAAATATAAAGCTTCGCCAAAAGAATATAATCACTTCCCTAGGTACCTCTGTTAAACAATTCATATGAAAGAAAATTACGGGTTTAATCTAACAAGGAGTTTTTCACTTTAAGGGGTTAAATACAACGATTTACGGCACTAATGAAACTTTTCCCATACGTTTCGTCCACGAGATAAAAGATAAGGCCGGTAAATCATATAAAAAAAGCCTCTTTGTAGTTGAGGGGTACGATAACGTCGGTAAATAAGATATTATAATTTAGTCGCCTACTTCGTTGAAAGTAAACCATTATTTAATTCAAACGTTTACCGCATTCTAACAAATACGCTATAACCATAATGTCGAAATTCGTAATATTACACAGGATTACACGTAATTAGAAAAGCGATTTAAACGTTGTATCTATACCTATATGCATGTAAATCTCCGATAGCATTACCTACTCTAAACGATTTTACGCATCCTGAAACCACTTTATAAGTTCGCTAAGGCTAGAGTATATTAATATAATACCTATTAAAGGCATCATAGAGCACGGCCTAAAATGGATAACCCGACTTTCGACCTTTACCTCTTACTTTTAATACTAGGATTTGAGGGGTTTACACTTACTAATATATAAATGTCTGACGTAATAACGTTATATAATACGTCTTTTTTCTTTAACAAGGAGAGGAAGTTTGTAAAGGTCGACTTAAAAGAAAAACCCAAAATGTGCCTGATGAAGGACCGTGTAATCGATTAGACGATGTAATAATTATGTTTTTAAACGTTTTTTTGAATGTCATTTAAAAGGGATAATTGGACAAAATTTCCCTTATTAACCTAACTGGTACAAAACAAGCTGACTAATATAGGTTTTAGTATGTATGTAAAACCTGAGTCGTTTTAGGTAGCATAACTCAAAACGGCGTTTCATTTTTCGGTCGCTATATAATAGTAAACCGACCTTTCGAATAACTTATATAAATCGTTTAACAAGCGCTGCGCGTGGCAGATAAGTAATTCGAAACGAGGCCTACGATTTTGCTTCTTTATATACGTATTATAAAGTATTTTATTTTTACTAATAGATCTTTCGCTAATAATATCGATTAAAGCTCGTAAACAGGGTTCGTTTTTGCTTTGAATAACGAAATAACGGTCCGAAACGGATTTACCCTTTATAAAAACATTATTTATTCAAGATTTACCAAGTATAAACAGGTTATTCAAAGCGTTTTAGCCTTGAAAAATCACGGTGTAGTTAGAGGATTCGACTACGGAATTATAATAACGATAATTGTACGGATAATTATTCAAACCTCAGTTTAAAACCTTTCTTTTCAGTAATTTATACTGATTTTAGTTCTTTGAATGCCCTATTAAATTTAGTATTACGAACGAAAAACGCCTTACATTTAATATAATAGCCTTGCGAGAATGGTACTAACGGCGCGAAATTAAAAAAAATAAGATAGATTAACGGAAAGTCAAACCTAATAGATGCAGTAACTAAGGGCGCCCCGAATAGGGCATTCAAAACGCTCCTGTTAATAAGTATAATTTTCGTTGGCGTTATTAAGAAGTTTTTACGACTTCTCTTCAATTAGACATTTTCCACCATATGTTTATAGTTTCCCTTTTTTTTTCCTTTATTTGCCCTGCTGTAGGAATTTGGTCGCTTTTCGGATCCACTACTTACGCCGTTTTAATATTATATCGTTGTTCAAATTCGCTATTTATACCACCTTTAGCACTTTATCTTGTACCGCTTTTATAATGTTTTTACCATTTGGATTTACAATTCTCATCGCTTTCAACATATTGTCACTTCTGTCTTTATTATAAACAACTTTTTAAGCACATTTCTTCTACATTTTACCTTCAGGATTTGTTTTTTACTTCACGATTTATTTATTTTTTAAAAACGATTGCATTACTACGTAGTAAACTGCATTAAAGCCGGATATACCGGCCGAAATATAAAACCAGGCAGTTAGTTGTTGCCGAAGGAGAAGGGGGAAAGCGGCGTCTTGTTTTCTTCGTCGTCCTCATTATACTCTTTCTCCCTGCCTTTTCCACCGCCATTGCTGCTAACGCTAACGCTATCGCCGCCATCGATACCACCACCGACGCTTCCAAAAGGGGGGCACCACGCCTTAAGCCATATGCCTTTAAGCAAGGGCGCGGTGGGATTTTGACCCTCCTTACAACGACGCGCAATGACTTCGTTGAATTCGCTTACGTTGTTGGTAGGACTTTAGGCGTTTCAACATTGTCGATTAGATTGGTAGAAGTAACAGAAGTATTGCGTTCTCAGATAGTAGATGTATTGTTTTAGGTTTGGCAGACCGCTAGCCGGTCTGCCTAGTAATTTTTATAGACAATTGCTTAGCTCATACACTAGTGTGAAGTGGGCGTATACTGTACTTGACTTACATTCAATACAGTAAGCCCCCACAAAACAATACATTCTGTACAGGGACTAAGGCCTGAGCTGTCGCTCAAGGTGGTCAGATTCTGTCTATAAACCTCAATAAAGAGGGAAAGGTAAACGCGCCTTCAAAAACGTCATAGTGTTATGTGAAAGATGCTAGGCTGCAATGATACTTAAAATGTGCCCTAAAGCCTCCCCTATAAATAGTCCGTAGATTCCAATTTCAAAACAAAAGTTTTCCTCCAATGATTAACCTTGAACACCATTAACAATAAAATACCAAATATCGTAGCCCTTTTCGCTAGTAATATTAAATTGTTAATTGAATACAATAAGATTATTTTTCTTACACCTGATTTGTAATCCTATATAATAAATCCCCAATTAGCCGTTACGGTCGATAAGTCTATTATAGATTTAGGTTTGCTTATTCGAAAACTGTTTGGTTCCTGTTAACGAGTATAAAGTTCCTTTCCCTACAGGCTATCAATATATATACCGACAGGACCTATAAGTAAACGTGTTTTAAATATGTTTACAAGATAACGTATAATCAGAGAAAGTTTTGCCAAAAAACCGAGGGTAAGTAATCCAAATAACCGCCAGGAAACTACTAACGAACGGTTAAATACTGGAACTTGATACCGTCATTTCTTCTTCGGGGCCATAGGTCGTAGCTATAGCCATTCCTATACGCCTCTTAATCTAAATTCTGATATTAATTAGACTATTGAAGAACCGTCCGAGGCGTGCTTAAAGTTTAATTTTCAAAACCGGGATAAATCCAGGTTTTTGTAAGCCGTTTCATAAGTGTTAACGAGCGGCTGAGAAGCGTATAGTCTTAGGTGATCGCTAAGAAGAAGGCTATAAAAGTTCATCGTATTATGTAACGAAAAGTAGATACTTGAGGTGGGGCGAACTTTATCTTCGCCACCCCTATATGCTCTGGTAGCATGCAAGCTATACAACTGATAAATAATGAATGTAATATTTAATTAAATTCCTCGTAATAAGGTGAAAACGTAGAAAACTTAGCTAACGAGCGATTAAAGAACGCTGTTAAAAGCGACCTAAAAGCTCTTTAAAGTATTAGATCGTATTAACACGAAGTCAGGTCTTATAAAAGTTAAATTAGGTAAATTGATCGAAATAGGTAAAAAGCTTTTAGATACGGACTTAAATTATGAGTTTAAAGATATATTCGAGTAGAATTCATCGTCGTTTTGCTTTTCGATATTTTTATTAATATTAATACGTTTATTTATTATCTGTTCGTTCACGGCTTATACGCCGCTCTAATTCGTGAAATAAAGTGTAAAATGTTAGGCTCTCCTAAGGATTAGGCGTAAGGACCCGTCGTTATATTCGGCTAATTTGTAACGCGATTCGAAGTTATTAAGTGACACGATGTTAAAAAAGCTTAAAAACGGCTTTTACATCAGTTATACATAACCCACCCACTTAATTAAAACCTGTCTTTCCGGTAGGTAAGGAATCTGAATACGTTTAGCCTCGGGTTAATGACGGGACCTTAATATACTTTCACCGTGGTATTTTAGTTTCGATTCGCTGTCGTCGCCAATAATATTCAATACTTACGGTTAAAAGACGCGAATTTAATAGTTTAGGAACAGATGAAAAACGGCTTGTACGAGTGAATCTATATAAAATAGAAGATATTTTCCGCCCGGTACGTTGATTTTGATAATATCGAAGCTAATTATACTCGTTATACGGTATTCATCGTAAATTTAACTTAACCTTTAAAAAAAATCGTTTAACTTGTATTTTTTTAAAAAAAGTTAAATATTGTCGCCGACCCGCAAACGTTTTAAGGGGAAATATCGCTTCATAGCGGCTTTTTCTATACGTTATTACGTAACAGTTATTACAGCTTATACAAATTTTGTAACCTCGTGGATACTTTCAATAAAATCTTTGGCCTTTATGTGTAATATCGTAATTAAGAAGAAAAAACGTTATACCAGTTATATAATATCAACGTAGTAGCCGTGGGTTAAAAAAACCAGGTTAATACCAATGGTAATTTTATATTTATTATTTAACTTTAATTGATACCGAGGTAATGAACGGATTGAATTAAATTATGTATAAACAACGAAAAAACGTAAATACCTTAAGAGTTTGTAATTTACGCGTTCAGTTACGTCATTGGTTTCTGGGTAAAAGATAATATTTAAGCGATATTTTACCCTAATGAGGTCGTAAAATCGTTTTCAAAACCTATCGGTTGAATTTGACCTATAGTCGTGAACAAACGTATGGTGAAACCCATAAAATCGCCAATAACAACTTAAGAGCCGCGTCGTATACGTTTCGATATCCATAATAGTTATACACTCGAAGGTAACGCCTTTACTTAGACGGTCCATAATAACTCTAAGATAATATAAGTTACTAATACGGTTTTAGAGTAAGTTAATTATGAAATCGATAAAAAGCTAGTTTGAAAGCCTTGGGGAAACCGAAAGGAGTTTAAAAAATACTTTTCAACGGTATTTCCAATAGATTATCGCTTATAAACATTTAGCTACAGAAAAACGGCGGACCTTAAGATATAAGACGGTTTAGAAATACGATTTAAAAAAGTAGTAATAATAGTATTAAAGCCCTAGACGCCAGTAAAAAGTAAATCACAGGTAGCTTAAATTAGCGCGATAGTAAACGGCTTATAATCAGGTATTTAAATATAGTCGCGAAACCGTAAACCCTTATAGATATTTACTAAATATTTAGAAATCGAAACCTTTAACATTTGGTCATTATTAATATGAATATCCGTTAGGAAATATCGGTTACCTATACTTATCGCGCGCACCAGTCGGGGGTAAATAATATTGTATATAATAACAACGTTTAAATAGTTTTAAAAGGTCGACGTGGGTAAAAAGTTTACGGTTTTTCGGAATAGATTCGTTAAAAACGATTAATCTGTAGATATATATACGCCAAAACCACTTGGGAGCAGACTATTCAAAGCGTAATGGTTAAAGTCTTCGACTTATTAAACGTAAATTAAAAAGACTTTTTGAAAATTCTTAGTTTCGTTATGAAAATGTCAAGTCACATATAATCTTCCGCTTTATTATAAAGCAACCGAAAACAGAATTGCGAAAAGAGTTTAAACTAACAAACTTGTCGTTTAAAAAGTAGTCATATGATTATAAAGTATTTTAAGTTTTTATAGTTTATTGAAATCGTGAATAGGTGTACTATACCCCAAGACTCCGCGTTTTATACTTTTAAAAAGTTTATAATCCCGAGTAACTCTTTATCACAGATTTAGTAGTTGTATTCGGTTGGAAATAAGCGATAAAAGTAATACGTTATGAGGCGTAGGTTACTGTAGTCTTCGCGTTAAAGAAGATAACCTTTTAGGGCCCAATTAAAATAGTTAACTTTTAAAAAGGCTTTGAGATTAAGTTTTGATTAAACGAATATAAATTCGAAAAGAAAGTTAAATTTTTAGAATTCGAAAATCACTTTTTTCTTGGGCTCCAAATAAAAGGGGTGCCTTTATAAGTTAACTTAAATAGTAATTTCATAATTTTCGATTAGTCGCGGATGAAATAACGTTGAATGTTCGCGAATTTAAAAAACCCTTATACTTTTAAAACCGATGTAAAAGCCGCTTATTTCCGGACAACACGTAACTTATTTCGATTTATACGTACGTCGACGCCAGCTTGGATAAAGAATCCTAGGTATTTGGTTTTGTAAACGCCGAATTCGTATTTGGAAATATCGAAATTAAGTTTTGTAACATTTAAAGCGTTAAGGATTTATTTAACTTTAACTATATAATTATTTAAGGTATCGTTTAAGTAAACGGGGATATCGTCGATGTAAACGAAAAAGAAAATATTGAGGAAAAGGCGTAACAAATTGTAAATATATCGTTGAAAGGTAGCGGTGGCGTTGAAAAAAGCCGAAGGGAATAATGAACTATTCGAAAACTCTAAAAAAATACGAAATATAATTTTCCATTCATTTCCCTCATTAATACGAAACTTTTGAAAAACGGATTTAATATTTCGTTGAATAAACTATTTAACCTATAAGATTTTATAAACGTTTGTCTTGAAAAGGGAGACAGGTAACGATTCGCTTTCGTAATAATATTAAGTCAGCGATTAATCAATATAAAAACAAAATCTATCTACGGGTTTTTTTTAATGAGAAATACGAAAGTTCCTGTTATAATGCTACTTAGTCGAATATAACTTTAGTCGAATAGTTCGGTTAACGTTTTACATAATACAAAAAGCTTTTTATGCGATATTCCGTATAAAAGACCTTACGGAACTTTTAAAGATTAACCTTAATTGTCGTTATAAAGGACAATTTCGTAATATGTTTCTAAGCGGTAAAGAGGTATTTTGTCGTTGAAGGCTTTATTGAATAAAGGGGCGAATTTCTTAAGTTCTTTGGGAATTTTATTGTAAACGAAGACGAACTGTTTCGAAGGGAATATTTTAGTAATATTTACGAGGGAAACTGTGACGAACCGCGTAGTAACGGTTTTATCTTTACGGGCCGTTTGTAAAATAGCGTAAAAGGTACCGTCGTCGACCCCTTTCAGCGATTTTTAAACAGGCGTGAATCTATGTTTTTAAATATGTTAAGTACTGAATCGTCCAAAAAGTAATATATACTTCGAAACGTCGTAGGTAATTTATTTATATTTCATTTAAATGTTACCTGAAATAACGTCATATTATAAGAAATGGACGATATAGGTTCATATTCGGTAACGGTACCTATTAAATTCGACATTTATCAAAGTTATGAAGGAAATAAGTCGTGGGGAAAAACCGGGTGCGTAGTACGTAATTTTGCCGAGGCGTTGTAATAAAATAGGAAAATACAGTAACTTTAAGCGATCGGTAAGCTATTTATTCGCGACATTATAAAATTTAAAACTTATATCTCCCAAAACATAAATAGAATGAGTAAAATTATAGTGTAAAGTTATTATAAAAAAAAAGTTATTTAAAATCTAAAACGTAGTTTCCGAATCGAATTAAAAATTTATTAACTTTTTTACGCGATTATATATAAAACTTAAAAAAATTTCCCCAAAGATTGATAAAACTTTCGGTTTAAATAGGAATAAAAATTTTAACAACTTTAACGTTAAGGTCGTTCGGGCGTTAAGTTGAATCCCACGGGAAAATACGGATACGGTAACTATCCGCTTCGTAATGTAAGTATAACCCGAGGATTTTACGACGGGAAAGTTCCGAGTAGTTAACCTAGGCGGCATGTCGCTTAAAAGCGGTTCGAAAGATGTTTACGTTAGTTATAATAACGTCTCCCTTACTATCTCGAGTAAATATGTTACTATTATTATTTCCACTACGTAAAACGCTTTGACTCATAATAGTACTAATATCATTATAATGAGTATAAAGGTTATAAAGGCGTTCGTCGATAAATTGAGCACCAACTACCTATTCGTTATAATCCGTGGGTATATCGATGGGTAGTAGCGTATTAGTATATATATAGTTAATATAATTCTTTAAGATAAATAGTAAAATGGCCGATTCCCAGGCTATACCGCTAACCTTCGCGAATAAGGTCCCCCAAATAATAAAAATATATAAAATCGTTCGCGAAGTTTTTATTTTATACTTATAAACCGAACAATCATTACTTTAGCCGCGTTTAGGTCGTAGGAGTAGGCGCGGAGTATAGCTATAAAGTTGTCGGAGTCGTTAATATAGCTATTGTTTCCGCGAACAAAATAATTCTTCATAATATTTTTTACGAGGCCCTTGATTTATCAAAAACTAACGTAAAATTAATCTTTTTTAATATCGATAAACTTTCGGTTTCGACGTAATTTACGTATTGTGTTAAGTTTCTATATCGGAAACTGTATTTTAATATCGGAAAATTTAACCCGTTAATTAAAAGGTTTGTATTTAAATCGTTAATTTCCGTTAAAAGGGGCATTAGTATCATGATCGAAGTTAAAGAAATCACAATTTTCGTCGTTTAAAAAGCTAACGCGATTTCCGACAAAAAAAACGGTATAATAGTTTCGTCTTTCGTAACGTATGTAGGGGAAAACTTTTGAAGGGCAAGTAATCCTAAAAACGTAAACGTACTGATAATTTCGAATTATTGGATTATATTCGTCAACGCGTTTAATTCGTCTGTATTTCGTCATTTTAAATGTAAAGCGTATTTTTAAACGGCTTAATTTCACTTAATATGCTCCGTACGTAAGGCGTTGGTGAAACGTTCGTATTAATCCGTAAGGTAATTATACTAAGCGGTTAAGGCTCTTTAAAACTGCTTCTTGAAGCGCGCGTCGAGGAATTGCTTTAGGATCTAAAGGTTTAGATACAGTAACTTAAAAGATAATATTATGGCCCTAGGCTATAACTGATAATAAACAATTCAGATACTATTGCAAAGAACTCGATGTTTATATATAAAGGGACTAAATTAAGAGCTATTGCTGAAAGTGGTCGGATTCTATTTATAAACCTCGATAAAAATAGAAAGAAGAAGTTCATACTATGGAGCTGTTATAGAACTAAGATGGTGTAGTCCCGGTCATGTAACGTATGGAAGCGTGTTCCCATATGGCTTCCTCCTTGCTCCACAGCATCGTAAGAGCGTGTAGTACTACCAGGGTTGGATCCTTGGTAATACTAGCCAGGCACTAGCCTGTAACATAATCAACTTGCAGTTAGTATAGTCAACTTTACTGTAAGTAAAGTTGACTTACTGCACTGCAATTACTACTATTTCAATATGCGTAGTATATATGTAGGGCTTTCTTTTAAGCGGCAATAGCGATTACCGTCTCCTGAGGCCGCCGGTTAACGCCTACTATTAATTGCTATCGGCTTATTTCAGTTATTACGAAATTGTTTGTTTTGAAGAAAAACTGTGAAAAGTAGATTCAAATAGTAGGTAACTATTATTCGAAACCAGAATTATATATTTAAAGTAAACTTACTATGGAGAGGGCAGGCACGTAATAAGTCTTTAGCTTACAACCTTAAAATCACCGAAACGGGGGCGTATTCGTTATTAATTCGCTTGTAACGATAATAACGGGCCGACCGACCTCCTCTTTAGTAACAATCGCTAATAAACTTGTCCGCGGCCACGAATGCGACATATGGTACACAAGACGTATCCATTAGCAGCCCGGAGCTACGGATTTATATACGTCGTTTCAGTGCTTTATAAGCTAAAGAGGTTTCACGACGTACCCTAACGAGCCGTAAATCTAAACGATGGGTTAGCTCGGCCGCTTCGGCCTCGTTTATAATTATATTATGATAATAAAATTTATGGGGGAAATTAGTAATACCAATCGCGGTACAGCTTCGCTCAGCTATATTTTCAGCGGCGGGTGAAGGGAGGAGGTAGCCGTTACAGGTAAAGGGGGTTTTACTCATAATGAAAGATAATAACCTGAAAAGCCTCCTGCTTTTCTCCTTGGGGGACAAGGGGAGGCGGGGAAGGGTAAAACAGGAGAAAGGGAGTAGATTTATTGTTGGAAGCAGTGACAGAGAAGGAGGGGAAGAGAAAGACCGGAATTAGTAATATACTACCTAAAACGGCAGGGCTGGTGGTAGTAGTGGTGGTGGAACTTCGCGCAACGGTAGTAGCCGCCTCTTCCTTTTTACGTAAACGAGTTAAACGGCGCCTTACACTCCTATTTTTACGCGGCACTTATTTTCGGAAGCCCTTAGGATATAGGTTTTATAAAGTAACCTATACATAGGAGTGGTGCGAATAATTAATATGAATAGTAGTTTAGGAATATATACGGCAATTATATAGTAAACGACTTATGGTGTAAAAAAAGACACGTTGTTAAGGTAAGAAAAATAAAGGTTTTGCTCAAACCGATAGCAATATATCCCTTTTATATTAACCACAAAACACCTATCGCCTATAATCATCCTACACCTTTATAATTCAACCCTTACAAGAATTAGGAGCTATAGTACCACTAACAACTATACCACTACTAATTGCCTAAACCAACTAAGGCCTTATTATAATCACCACCGCGGTTGAAACTACTAATCCGAACCTTTACAATTTATACCGCAATTAATGTCATTAGCAAGCCACGGATATGGATTATACTATAAATCATTATAATTACTAATCGACGGATACAAATTACACTACAAACTAAACTGTTATTATTAAGGTATGGATATAGACTACATTATAAACCAAACTATTATTGCTGAATTGCGTATATAGGCCGCATTAAGGAAAGAAAATATTACATATACTAACATTATTAGATATTTATATAATTAATAAATGGCCACGTTACAAGTTATACCCTTAAAAAGTACATGGTAACGTGCCACTCTACAAGGTGTATTTTTGAAGAATATATAATAGCGTGACACTACTTTGAAGTGGAATTGGAAAAGTTTATGGTAGAGTGTCCTAGCCTCGAGAGGAGATTGGATGAGTGTATGGTAAAGTGCCATTGCCCGAGTAAGTGGTTATAAGCACTCACCTATGACATGCACTCTCTGGATACCTTTTCTCCTTTTGATCTTACTATCTATTTTCAATACAAACACAAATCTTTACGATTACTCTTCTAATATTTACGATTACGTGAATAGACAGAGATCTTACCAACAATAATATTAGCTTCATAAGTATTTAATTTAGTATATCTATCAGTATTTCCTTATCAATTTTTTACGTTATTATCGTGGTTCACTTCGTAGTAGCCTAATTTGTATGGTATTACGTAAAGTGGACGTCGTGTTCAAAGTAACTTTTTATATTATCGTAGATTTCGCGAAAAGTTATTACTCGTATTAGGAATGTTAGGTAGCAAACTCTGGCGTTCCTTTTAGAATTTCGAGGAATAGTAAGTGAAAAATACTTGAGGGGATTTTCATTTACTCATAAATGTTGAGAAAGAGTATTATTTTCGTGTTAAAAAGATTATAAGGCTTTTCATTGTACTTTTTTACGTCATTTCAGATTTCAGCGAAATTTATCAAAAGCTTATAGTTAATATTAACCATTTGAACAGGTTTTTGGGGAAGGGCGCGATAGTTTTACTAATCTTTGTTGATGTTTCCTAACAGTTTAAGCTTCAAATTTTTCTAATCGCGGTTTTAAGGTTCATTGACTTTCGCCTAACCCAGGAGGTAAAGTTTTATGGTAAAACCTGTAGTAAGTTCACGTGTATAATTATACCTGTCGTAAGAAGCCTCGCCTAAAGGAGCTCGGTTATTTCGGATGAAGGGTTAAGAAGTAATGGGGACTTAGCCTTAGAAAAGATTTTAAGGGAATTA
Organism: Anisogramma anomala; assembly: GCA_038502455.1. Taxonomy (NCBI): domain Eukaryota; kingdom Fungi; phylum Ascomycota; class Sordariomycetes; order Diaporthales; family Gnomoniaceae; genus Anisogramma; species Anisogramma anomala. The sequence goes on along the minus strand of JASMMZ010000003.1, from coordinate 38,634,174 downwards.
ACGGTATTATTTAATTATCGGGTCAAGAGTACCAATATTAATTTCTATTATCTCGTTAATAGCTGTTGTTTTACGTATTTTTCTATTGTTAACAGCATACTCTGCGTTGTTACGTAGAGTTATTAGGTTACGGAACAGGTTAATAGGTCTCTTATCATCGGTATGTAAAAAGGCTTAACCTAGTTTAGAGTAAAAGATAGGTCCCTTAAAATGTATATAAGGCCGTTAACATTTTTAACAACTTTTCATTTAAGAAGTAGCTTTTAAAGACATTTTTTTACGTTGAGCTTGGTCGAAAATGGTTGGTATTAGATCAACTAAGTTTTGTTGTAACATGTTTCTTTATTTTCGTTTTGGTTTCCGCTTTGACTTTAACTTATCTATGTTTTCAATTACACACTACATGTTGATTTTCCAATCGTTAAAAAATTTACCATACCTGCGGAAAATTTGATCGCCATGATTATATTACTTATTACCGTTTTTCTCGATAATATAGCTTTCGATGAAGTTGTTAAAGTGTTCTTTAGTTAAGTTTTCGTTAATATTTTACCCTTCAAGGTTGCTGTTATAATTTTTGGCTAAAAGCTGTCTGAAAACCTTTATTTCCTCTTTTCTGGCGGGTTTGTCAATAGTCTTCAAGTGAACGCTTGCGATAGCTATCTTGGTGTTTTGGCGTAAAGTCGTATGAGGGCTTGGTGGTTTAACGTAAAATTGAACGACGTGGCTTTTTTGTTGCGATTTGTTATTTTCGCTTAAAGAAACGATTTTGATGATTAAATTTTCATATGGAAAGACAAAATAATAAAGTAGGGGCAAAGGTTTGGAGTAAAAGATAAAAGATAATGTTATTTATTGTGGTTATTTGGTGTTGAATTCAGTCGTTTTCACAATGGAAATACCCGTAATAGTATGAACTTAGCCGTTTACCAATTTACGAAAATTAAAAACTTTTCATAGTGAATCTTAACGTCTTTAAAAAGATTTTTGGTAAAGACTTTTTAGTATTATCAATAACTATACTGTTGTTACCCTTAAGTTTCCATAAAAACCTACTCAATCTAAAATTATTTTTTAATTACTGCTATGAAAACCTACGCAATGATACAAGCCCTTTGTAAAAATGTTTCCTTTACCTTAGCCGCCGTTATTAACATAAAGCGTAATTGGAAAATAGCCTTTTCTTTTACTTTAAATCTGTATTTAACCTAATAATTATTAATCAGTATTGGTAAGATATTGGACGTTATAACATTGTCGATTCGATCGGTCGAAGTAACAGTAGTATTATGGGGTCAAGTGGTGGATGTATTGTTCTATGTTTGGCAGACCGCTAGTTAGTCTGCACAGCAGTTTGTATGGCCAATTGCTTGGCCCGTGCCATAGTGTAAAGTGGGCGCAAACTGTACTTGACTTGTAAACAATACAGTAAGCCCACAAAAAATAATACATTCAACTTTCATTCAGTATATTCAACTTTACTGCAAGTAAAGTTGATCTACTGCCTTGAAATTACTACTATTCCAAAACTATATTGAAGATATATGGTTATTTGAGTAGATGTTTAATATTGATTGGATTTAACTCGGAGAGTAGTTTAAGTTGATATTTCGAAACATTAAAGCTAACTTTTCATTGTACAAATCCTCAAGTGGTAGATATATACGTTCAAATCAAGTAAAAGGTTCAAAAATTCAATAGAAATAGCTTTATCAAAACAGGAGTAGTATTACAAGCCGCCCCACATTACTATACTTAAACAATGTTGATATGTTTTATTTCAACACTGTTAAACGTTGAGAAGAGTTGTCGATTCTAATCGTGGTCGAAGTAACAGATGATATTGCAAAGTCAGGTGATATCGGTAGCATCTAAGTTTTATAGACAAAAGCCTACCTGTACCTTATATTCGATGAGTATTCAACAATTAATTTTCAGATATTGCAGCTAATTTTGTTTCAACATTAGTGACTTCTTTTTTTTGAAGTTCTAGTATATTATATAATACAATTAATCGGCAAAGAAATATTTTTCCACGTTTATGTCGATACAATTTATAAAATATTCCAAATACTTGTGACCATACAATCCGAAAACAAGTTATTAGTAACTTATTCAAAAACCATATATACTAAAACGAACAATAAAATTAACATTTTCAATCTCATAGTTTCCTAATTTTTCAGGTACCCCTTACTTCTCCCTTTACTTATTGTGACATGTTTCTGGCTTACCAAGTAGCCTATTTACGTAACCCTAAATCTTGATAGTTAGCGTTTTATCGTTCATAACCTTTTTAAGTGTTTTATTTAGTAGGGATTTCGTTATAACATGAGCTAGATAATCTTGATTATCAATCAATTAAATTCCGTAATGCCTCTACTTTTATTTACTGTACAAAAAGTGAGTCCGTTCATCATTAAAAGCTCCCTATTAGTTTTTGCGAGTTCGTATAGATATTGAATTGGTTTTGTTATCCTATATGAACAACTACTGAAATCGGTGGAATATTTAACTATATGATCACTCTATTGAGCGTTTTTTATATAGAAATTCCCTTATTGAAGTCTGTCATAATACCATAAATTTTTGAAGTAAATAAGTTTCGACTTACTCTTTTTAATTTTATAAAAGTTGAGTGAATTAGGTTACTGGTTATGTGAAGCAATTCATTTTTTGATTTGTAATTATCATCGATTTTCACAAAACATCCAATATACAGCAATAGTTTGTAGTTATTAACGAAGGCTTCATTAATAACACTTATTGTTTTCTAAATACAAAACTTAATGCAAACCTTACTGATTTTTTGGTCTGAATCATTCATTTACTATTTTCAATATAAATTTAAAGGATAATACTTTTCATGAATTGAACTTTCAGTTTCCGTGATCTATATAGGATAGGACATATTTAACCTGACGTCAACTTTCTCGGCATTGATATACGGACTATATGGTTAATAAATGTTAGGGGCTTACATAGTAAACTTAAATATTATCATCCTTCGAGAAAGAAATCTAGGCTTAATCGCTTTCAATACTATTAATTTACATACACTTTATTCCACCACAATATTTCTGATCGGCTTTATCACCTCTTGAATCTTTTTCGGCGACCCATTTTTGGCTATAAAGATCTTCGTTAGCCTGATATGCCGCTGGTAGAGCGGTGTATCCAGAAAATAGCCTCTATAAGTATCGATTTTATCCCTCGTTACTTATATTAACTTAGCCTTGTAAATCTGTATTACGGTGCAGATAAAGTTTGGATTTTTTTACGTTTCAAGTTCTTAAAGGCTTCCTTAAGTTTTGAAAAACTTCATTATAAACGTTTGTTTACAACAACCTTTTTTTTGTGTTTTACCTCTTCTATCTGCGCCCGACCATTTAAAAAGGCCTTCGATATTACTTTAGATAGCTGTAGTTGTTTATGGAAGACTTTGATTGGTATATCAAGCGTTTATTAGTGTATTTCGTTTAATGTTCTTTTACACTTCTTGGGTTTGCGGCCCATAGCACAAAGGTAGATCGTCGAACAAGTTGTGGAGTATGTTTCTTTTAACGCCACGGAATCGAAACCTGGTTAAATATGCTTTAAAGGCCCTTTTACTTTTTTGGAACCGTTATCAAATCTTCGATAATAGTTGGTGTCGAACGGGGACTAGTACGATCGAGCATTGTGCTCTAGACAAGGTTACAATTTTCACGCCCTTTATATGAGTTTATAAACTTTAAAGCAATTCAAAGTCATATTTGAATCATTGATTCAGTGTATGGTTTCCTTTTCAAGGTTTGTACCTAATAATATCTTTTATGAACAAAGGTTATGGTATTTTATTGTCTTACAGGTATAATAGGTTCGGAATTTATTCAATACACCTAATAGAGTATTATCTTTCCTTACGTGATAAAATGGATAAACTTTATGCAAATGCGATTTATATTTGTAATAATGTTAGGTTTTTACAATCAATTAAGAAACTATACGTTTTATATAAAGCGTTATCAGCATTCAACAACTACGTATAGAAAATTGTTCGGAAATTAGCCACAGTTATGGATGATACGTTTTAAATGTTATGCATTTTTATAACAAGGAATCGAGTGGTTTTTTCAACAGGTTATAAGGTATAGCCCATAAGAGGATAATTTTTGAATATTGTAGTGGTTGTTATAAAGTGAGGACACTTTGGTCGCGAGCCTTCCCTCTGGCATTTGTACTTAGTTCACAAGAGCGAGGGTCGATTTATACTGGATAAATAGTAGGCACTTCCTAGTGAGTAAACTATATTAAAAAAATAGGAATGTGGGATATTTTCGTCTGGGATGAGGTTGCGATTGAATTGCTACTAGTATGTTACTTAAATTATCGTTAGGATGTAACATCGTTAGTTTTATAGATCTTAGTTAGGCTGTTTATTTACCATTATGTGAGAAATCTGATGCATCTGACATTAATATCGTCAATACTAAGTATGAATATTGACGATCTATTGTAATGAAAGTATTTTTCTATAGTTAAAGGTCTATTTTTTGTAATTTCAAAACATCGAATCTTCAATTGCGCATCATTTAAATATGATAAAACTAGTAGTTCCAGAAAATTTTATATTGTCAAATGGTATAACAACTATCCTGAAACCTTAAATAATTGTTTATACGATTGATAAATACGTGTCGTGAATAAAAAAACATTATACCATTTTAAGACTTAAAATGTGATTATTATTTCAGTAGGAAATGGAGAATAGATTGAATTAGGGCCTAAAAGAATTCACGTACCTAGTTCCTATTTATCACAGGAAATTATTGTAAAGATTCACATTTAAATTCATTAATATATATATATATTTATATAGATATATATAAATATCAATAGCAAATTATAGGTATGTTTTTTTTTAATATAATGATTATCAAGTGTAAACTTACGCTAATGCTTATTATCAAACTTACTTCCAAAACAACAACCAGCTTTTAGCTGAATTTCTGGATTTTTAGAAATCTGGTAAAGATTCAGTCTTTATATTTACAGCCATAATTTCATGTAATGAATCTGGGCTTTTCATACGGTATATATGTATTTTGTCCCTCATATTTTAGCATTCATCTTAACTGGAAAATGATTACATCAGTGTTATTGAATTTCAGTCAGAGCGGGGTATAAACTAAATCATTCCTTTTGTTAATAGTGTATCAAACTAAACTCTAGTATTTTCATTCAAGATTTTACCATAAGTTATAATAATTCATGACATATCTAAATTGATAGTTAAATTTCAATTGTGCCCTTTTTTTTCGACTAAAATATTAGTATATATTCGATTAAACTGATAAAATTTATTTTATTTTCAATGTTGTTTCTTAAACGGTTCATGACATCATTTTTTTTTATTTACTCTCGACGGTGATAGGTTCTGTTATCTCAATCGTTTGTCATGCAATATCTTTGCTAGGTGTTGTAATATAAATTTTAACTTACATTAAACGAAATATTATAAAACCATTAATAGCTTCAACTACTGTATTTTGATTAACCATAGTCAAGCATTTAAGTACGTTATATTATTAACTTGTCTTTTCGAAAGAATAACTTCACTTTGTATTGAAATAATAACACATGAGTTTTTAAGAAACCATTAGTAACACAAAAGATATTTCTAACTTTACGTTTTATTGATTCCTTGTATAATGACATTAAAACCATACCATTAACAGCCATCGACTTTTAAATGATTATTAACTCAAAATATTAATTTATTGAAATATTTTATGTATCAGAATCTCATTGTGTCAGTATTAGACTGTTTCGGCCAATAGTGTCATTTAAAAGCTTGAAAACCATTTAAAAGAATGTTCTTTGATTTTAAAGCTTCCGATTTCGACAGTAGCTACTCATCCATTTTGCTTAGCAAAGAGTATACCTTCACAATATTTCCAATCCCTTAATAAGTTTTAATAGGAACATGTTTCCATACAACCTTGTGGAGGTGAGTCTAAAGTAAAGCTGAAAGAGTTGGAATGGTGGTAGTGGAGTAGAAGAAGGTAAATGAAGAAACCTAAGTTTGTACCATAGGTCCCAATGAAAACAAATAATGATTCTACTTGTAAGTCCAAGTGTAAGGACTAATTGAATTAGCATCCGATTATGGAATAAAAAATGCCGTGCATTGAAAACAAATGCTTTTATTGGCTTCTTATGAGACTAAATTCATGTGATGAAACAGTTTTGTAAGACTAAATTTTATGAGACTTAAGTTTTACTTTCGTTGTTCATTACTTAATCTTTGTCACTATTTTTAAGGGTTTTATAATGTGTCAAATTTATTCAAGGTTTTTATCTTTATTTTTTTTGCTTTCGATTTTTTTTTTCAATTGACCAAATATAGTATCTGATGGTTAGATCGACTTCGGCGGTCAAATCGTTTCTTTTTAAATGCGTGGGACTTTACCATTCGAGATATTAGGCTTGTCGTCATCGTATTATATGATATTGAGAGATGGAGTTGTACGATTAAATATATCATGACCCTGTTTATAAGGAGGTATTAGGTATTAGATACTTATTGTAGTATTTACACGCGAATTCAAGGGGAAATTCAACGAAAAATCCATATTTTCTACGGTAGAGATAATTTTGTAGGGGTTTAATTTGGTAATTCGACTTTATTTCAGCCATATAACAGTTTGTATTCATCTTTCAATGAAATATTATCGTTAAATTCTTATTCGTATTGATGATGATTTCTATCATTACTTTTTTGTTTTGCTCGTGTAGCTATAATTTTTACTGTCAGTTGAGAATCGCGGCGTCGGTATTTCTAAATCAATTGAATTATACTTTGTCGTTTTAGTAACGTTTTCCATATTCTATTTATCAATATTGTCGTAGTCACTAGCTAAAAAGACATTGTATAAGCTTCTAGATTCTGGAATAATCAGATTCTACTAGGAAAATCTTATGATATATATTCCAGATAATCCTTATAGATATTGATTATTATGATGTAGACTTTGTACTAGTAAACAACAGTAGTATTTTCAGTTGAAATTAGTTGTAATATTTATCTGGATTCCCTTAATGTTTGAGAATACTACTCGTTGATTTTGTGAAGGAAATTCTTATCTCCGAAGTATTCTTTGTTTCTTCGGCGTTGAGTTTTACATATAAACCGAATCTATTGTACTTCAACACACCCTCCAACAAGTATTGTATATATAGTTTTGATGAAGAACAGAGGAGAGAAGAGAAGGAAAAAGTAGAGAATGCGAAGTGTAAAATTGTAGAATAAAGTTGATATAAAAAGAAAACAAATACGTTTAAAATCCGATTTATATAGATGACTTTCAAAATTCCTTTTTTTCATCAATGATTTCAAAGTTCACAAAAATAACCTCCTAATTATATTATGTAAATGATACCATGAAGTAATTCAATATATTGTGGTAAAAATTCAATTAATTTCCACCTAACTTAATCAATCCAAGTCTTTAAATTGATGATTCTTACTTTTCAATCTATGTTCATTTCATTAAGCCGTCAGTTTATATGTTCTTTAAAAACTCCATATGATCCTAATTGTACTACCTTTTACTTTCTATTTGATCAAGTTCTCTTCAAAAGGATAATATTGTTAAATTTTATGATATTTAAGGGTTTCAAATAGTTCAATGTTACGTCTACTATTAAGTACAACTGTAATGGTAATCATAATACCAATTTTCATAAATTAAATGATTAATGGAAATATTTTTCGAGTAGCTTCTATAACTGGTGCTAATTTTAGGTTCATTAAAGAGGAAAATAATTTCGATTCTCGTTCGAAGAACTAATTAGCCGTACAGTTCATGATCCAAATTATATATATAGAAGACTACTTTCATTTAGCTTTATTTTATTTTGAAGCGAACTCGCACTAGCTTTTAATTTAAAGTGTATGGAAATCCTAATGATTCTTTTGAATGAAATTACAGTCATTTCAATAAGGTATTACTCAAAACTTCATTTCTTATATTTTCAGAATGTGAGAATTATAATGTTTGAAGTATATAAAGATATAATCAACAGGTATCACATTTTTGTGTGAAATATTGTGGTTGAAAGGTGTGATTATCGATGTGATACAGGCTATATTCGCCTTGGATTAACAGATAAAATAACTTAAAAAACTCAATATTGAAATAATATTATTTAGTCTATGAAATATTAGCTTGCTTTTTTCAAAAGATGATGTAAATAAATCATCCTGTTATAATGTATGTGAAGGTTATTTTTGCATAAAATTCCACGACTTTAAAGTTTAAAAATATTGAATAATAAGCCTTCTAAGCTAAGATAATGGTGTGCTTATATTCATTTCTCAGGAGACTTTTCTCTAAAATGTATTTTGCCCATCACAGATCCTTATGCTTAAAGTGTTTGCAAATATTACGTTTCAAGGCTTTGATGGTATGAAGTTGAGAGCCTAAGATATTATCATCTGTAATACCCGTATAAATTATAAGCTGGTCGTGAAAATGGAGAAAGATCGTATTATTTAAATATAACCTTTCGAACTGGAAACTATTGAGACTGTTTTCAGAATTTGTGATCATTAATCAAAAGGTTACTAAAATTCATGTAAAAACATTGAAACACAGAAATATTAATCACATGTAGAATCAAAATATTTATTGCTATTCTGTGCATATTCTACAAACAAAGTTTCATAATAGTTTAGACTTCAATTAATACCAGTTTCTAATTATTTCTATCTAGTAATACAGAATTGATGTCAATCCATTCAATATCCCAATGATAATAACCATCAAATATCAACAAAATCCTCCACATCAAACAATTCATAATAAAGGAAAACTTGTTTATGTATTGAAGATTAAAATGTTAATTAAAAGCTTATATAGGGAGTCTCACCTTATATATTTTAGTTAAACTATTGACATTGGTTTGAACCTTAGTTACTTCTTTGGCAGTCGATTTATAGTGATGGCGATCCTTTCAAATTAATTTGAAACTTACAATTGATATCAGGGCTCGTATTCCATGGTAAAAGGCCCTCTTTTAGTGTTCGGTTTGAAAGCCCATCAGTTTTTTTCAATATTTGATCATTTATTTCAATTACTTACAACAACAACAAAATAATTCATATCATTTTAAACGACAACATCTATTGAGCTTGGTATTTGATACTATTCTTGCTGCTTAATAATGACGTTTTCTCATTTTGGAGTTTGAAACAGCCATTGAGGTGTCATAAGGAATACTTAATGCAATGGATTCTAGAATAGCTTTCTCATCTCTCTCAAATATAAAATTTTGGCTTACCATAATTTTCAATTTCAAAATCATTAATTTAGACGTGTTCATGATTTTAGTTTTAAGTTTTAGGGAGGTTTTCGCAAGTAAATCCCAAAAATATACGAAGTGTTGGAACAAAAGTTAATTACCATATAGTCAAGTCAACTTTACCGATTGTAAGTTGATTATACTGACTGCAAGTTGACTATGTTTTTTGTGGTTTTATTTTATTAACTGTAAATTAATAAAAGTAGGTAATCCATTCAAACCAGGTTACTAGCCAAGGAATTAGCTATAGAAATCAGTGTGCAGACTGACTACTAGTCTGAAAAATTTAAAGTAACACATACCACTATCAATGCAATACCAATAACTTCGATCTTACATTTGAATCGGCAACTTTTCAACGATAAATTCATACTGAAACTGATCAATGATTATTAGGTTAAGTACTAATAATCTAGGTAGAAGACAAAGCTACTTTTCGGTTATTTCACTTTACAATTACGCAAGGTAAAGGAAATATTTCAAAGAAGGACTCTGTTACTTCGTTTGTTGTTTTAAGGTAGCAAAAATGAAGACATTGGGGTGTGATACTGTTCACAAGTACTTAAAAGTGGCGAAAGCATCGCTATCAATTAAAAACACTAAGAAATCTTTATTAAACCAGTCTTTAAAGACAAAACGTTGATATTAATCTCTAAATAAAAGAGTCTCAAGTTTTATAAGTCTTTGGGCTATCAAGTTATTAAAGTTGTAAAATGGCTAAAATTAAAATTTTAAATCGCAAATTGTTAACGGCTAAGTCCCAAAACCTTTTCAACTTCGAGCAACAACTTCAGCAACACACAACCTACGACCTATCCTCTTATATGGATCTTTTCTCATCTACTATTTCAAAGTTTCCTTCCACTCATTAATTAAGTACTTAACCAATAAAATACATATCGAAAACCTCAATATCAAAATCTCTACTCACTCTATGAGAAAGAAAGCAATTGAAAGAATCAGAGTTACTCTCTTTAAGCGTTTTAACAACGAAAAATCAAAGCTCATAAAATTAAACAAAACAATTAACCCTAAGCACTTAACTAACTAAGTCAGTTATTTAATTTGCAACGTAAACTAATACAACGAAAACCGTAATATGGAAGCCCTTTATAATATCCCCGTTTTCGTTTTTTTTTTTAAAAAAAAAAGGTTTAACTATATGGAACAAAATAGAAAAAGTAGGACAAGGTCAGGATGAAGGCAAACTTATGCAAATAAGGAGTTTTATTTCTATTAAAACTTGAAAAGAAGAACAATTTCTTTAGGATACTTTATCAACATAACAAGGATAAAGAAATTAATTAGATACGTTAAAAGAAGTGTAAATATATATCTAACGATAATGTCCCTTAATATTTACAAACACATTCACCAAGTTATACCCACACCTAAATAATTTCCTTAAGTCCTTATGCCCAAAACCCCCAAAAAGTTAACGAAGTGAACAACAATGAAACCTCAATGTATTCAAATATAGCACGTCCTTAAATCTACCAGTTAATTAAGCAGAAACCTAACCAAAAACCCCTTTAACACTTATAGAATTATTATCAAATCCACGGAAATCATTATGTTCCTTAGAACGTATAGTTTCAGCAGGTTATCTAATAGTATTAACCTTACGGAAGGAGAGATGTTACGCGTGAGTTTCTTATAGGCACGACTACTGGCATTTTCTACATAAGCTCGGTAGAGTGTAATTATCCTATCCACTAACACCACCTCTAGCATTACCGGTCGAAAAACAAAACAGTCTTATATAACCAGTATATCGATTTTGTTCCTACGATATATTCTCATGGTAAATATATATTACGCTATAATAAAGAATTGAGTGAAGATCTGAGGGAGGAGGGGGGAGGGGGTAAAGGAAAGTATGACAGTAAGCCATACAACCTTCTCAACGTTAAGTTGTAATAATACTTTAACATTTACCTTACCATGCAAGTTTTACTATCAAATTTCTATTCGTTATTTCTCAGCATCTTAAACGGATAAATTAAGGATTATAACCTCTTGTAGGAAACGAATTACCTTTGATTTCAGCAAATTTTCGATGATTTTAAAAGTTACATCAAATATAATTTTAAACTCGTCGAATACTATACAGACTGAAAGATCATAAAGTGGTCTTACACATGAAGAGAGAAAATGTTAGAAATAAGTGTAAATCTCATCAAAAAAATACTTGATAGGTTAATACTTTACTAAAAAGTAATAGGGAATATAAAATCTGAGAAAGGCATACTATACCAGTCTATCTCTTAAGTTATCACGGGTTACAAAAAGTTTAAATACGCCTTATAATGCCTTAAATTTTCCTGAAAATATCTTTTTAGCTAATTAAAGTCCTCGTTTACGACCGTAATAATCCAGATAACGAATTCAACTATTATATATCCTAAAGCTTGTGACTCTAACAACGACGATACAAACCCTACCCACGCATATTAAATTGATAGTAAATACGGCAGAACTAGTTAATACGGTTATTAAAAAAACATAAACTGGAAATCTAAATGTTCATGCACTTAAGGGGATGGATATTCCTCTTCTTGAAAATCTCCAATGAGCGACGTAAGTTAAATTAAAACGCTAAAAAGTGCTGGATTTATAGCAAAGATGGTTGTTAGTTAGCATGTTACAATATTTCCGAATACCAATTGAAAAGGGGAATACATCACACTCAATACCAGTTTCTTCTTACTTGAAGATATATTAAATCCTTTACAAACTTTCAGGGAATACGTGTACAAAATAAAGAAAATAAGCCTAAAGATATAAACTGGCATAAAGATACTGAGCTTAGCCCTAAAAAAACTTAATAACTAGCTAATTACGATTTTTTATCCCGTTTAATGCGTAAAAACCCCTGCTATTATTATAATAATACAACTACTAACTCTCCCTACTTATTAATTATTTGTAATTGTTATACGAATTAAGCTTTTTACGTTATTCCGTCGGATATATAAGCAACAAGGTATCTAAATAGTGGCAATTTATAGTACGTTGTATTACCAAAAGATACAAATATTACTACAACATTTAACTATATAAATACCAGTAAGGTTAAAGTTGGATATTGTCTTAGAAAAAACCTTTTTTCACTTAAATTAATGATTATGATTACGATAGTTGAATATATGATAATTCACATCTTGGAATTTCTTATAACTTTCCATCTGTGTCTTAAAAATATGAATAACTTTGGAATTAACTTTCAAATTTCAATTAAAGAACTGGTTCCAAATAACGGCTATAGGTTTCTATTAAGTTTGAGATGGCGATATTCATAGTTTTACTTTTCAAGACTAAGGTTAACGGTATTAAATTTGTCAACGTTAAAATTTTGATGATATATACTGAAAATTGAAGTACCCAACGATTGGTTGGTTATACATAATCCCTAAGGAACCAGGGTCCCAAAATATAGACTTATCAACACGAAAGGCAATTCAACGACTTCATTGCCACTTTCAAACAAACTTACAAACCGTTCTAAAATTCAACTTCTGTTGTAATATCAGTTAAATGCAGTATAGTCAAGTCAACAATACTTACAGTTAGTTGATTGTACTTACTAAAAATTGACTGCAGTTTGTGGGATTGACTGCAAGTGTAATGCAGTAGGTGCCTACTTCAAAGTGGGGTACGGGCCAAAGAAGTTAACCGTACAAATGAGTGTGCAGACCGGCTAGCGGTTTGCCAAACTTGAAACTCACATCTCATCAACCAATTTTAATGCAACACCAGTTACTTCGACCACGGTGATTCGAATCGACTACGTTACAACGATAAAGACCTACCAACAACTTCACAATATAAAAAACACTAAAACTATTGAAATAATATTGACTGCTATTTTTACTAGAATAATTGCAGTATAGTCAAGTCAGCTATACCGACAGTAAGTTGATTGTACTGACTGAAAGTTGACTGTATTTGTTTGTGGGATTGACTGTATTAACTGCAAGTTGAGTCCAGTAGGTGCACACTTCAGACTAGGGCACAAGCCAAGCAATTTCCCATGCAAATTAGTGTGCAGACCGGCTAACAATCAACTAAACTTAGAAGTAACAAATCATCAATTTCAATGCAATACACCAGTTGCTTCGGACACGATTCGAATCGACTACGTTGCAACGATAATGGCTTACCAACACTAATCAATGATTATAAGGTTAAGCACAAATAAGCTAGACACAAAACAAGCCACATTCCGATTATTACGCTTTGTTTAGGTAAGGTAAAGGAAATATACTTTCGAAGTACCCGCATAAGCTATACAACTTTTTGTGCAAACAAGTTGAGTAACTTTATAAATTATACAGTTGTTTGCGGTAGTCTATCAGTGATGATGGTATCTTTTGTTTTAATAGAAAAAAACCGAAAGTCTTTAATGAACTAGTCTTGGAAGAAAAACGTTGAGATTAACCGCCTAAAAGTCTCAAAATCATCAAGTTACTAAAGTTGGAAAACAGCTAAATAGTTTTTTTTTCATGTATTGTAATATCACCAGGCGGTGCGAATTACACAGAATCGTACCAGCCGCTACGAAATATACCTCTAGATACCAGCGGTAGGGATCGAAAAGTGAGGTCTGTGAGGCCAGCATAAGCTGCTACGGCTCCTAGCTATCCCTTTAATCCAAACCTTAGGGTGCGTCACAATTTATCTACCCAGAGGCGTGTAAATTGTAACGTTGGTCGGGCTGTAAGATACGGCCGTTTTAGTCTACGCCCGGCTTCTGTTAGCATGATGGATATATTTATTTGAGCTCTTTGGAAAGAAATGAGCCTCTTGAAGTAGAAAATAAAAATAGATAGCTCGTGTCAAGGGTAAAAGTAAAACGCGTATATAGCGACATGTAGGTGTTGCGCGATATATTATATTTTTAATGGGCCTTTGCACACGCGGGCTGATTCATATGTCGTGTCCCCTAATAGAAAGCGGCTCCTCATTAATACAAAACTGAACTTTAACCCTTTTTAAAGTAAAATTAACGTAATTATAAATGATAAATACTGTTGAAAAAAATATTGACTACTATTTTTAGCAGGTTAATTGCAGTGTAGTCAGTCAACTTTACTTAAAGTAAAGTTGACTGTATTAAATGCAATTCAGTTGATTGTGGAGTGCCTAATTTAGCCTAGGGTATGGGCCAAGCAATTGGCTATACACATTACTATGCAAACTAGCTAGTAGTTAGCCAAACCTAGAATAAGACATCCACTACTTAACCATTCAATACTACTGTTACTTTAACCAGAGCCTTGAATCGACAACGTTGCAACATCTGAATGCCTATCATAGGTAAGGACTACTAACAAATACTATTATATACATCTATAACTATATGTTCTTTAATTATGCTAACTATCTTAATTTTAATTAGTATTTTTATTAAGTAAATGGAAATTTGTTTACCTAAGATTCTACGTATAATGGCGCAGGAATTATTAATTTTCAAACGCGTTAAACGTACCTTGAGCAGAACCCCCCATCTTCTTAACTCATTCCTTGTTTTTTGTTCCTTCACTTCATCTCCTCCGACTTACGCATCCGACCTTTGCCTTGGTACTATTAACGGGGATTGATCCTATACGGATTAAATAAAGTTCTCATCAGTAGGCGTGAATAACGTGGCTTATATCAGTAGTGATTAGAGTTTAAAATACGTTTATTCTATGCGTACGAATTCCAAGAACCCTAAGTATAAAAGGATCCACTATTAACGAAAAATAACAATCAAACATAAAATCAGGTGTATTCCCATCGTAACCAACGTCGTTAAGCCGTTAATGACTTACTTCGTGGTCTTTACGGCGAAAACACCTTTCAGATATCTTATTACTTGACAATGGCTTCTTCGTATTGCCGTCAAAACGGCGGAGAGTAGCGCAACTCAAGCCTATATAACTTCTTTATAAAAGCTGCAGGGATTCATTACAAAAGTTGTTAAGGCTAGCATGAATAACGATAACGACAAAGTAAGTAATTAGGAGGAAATTGTTTTTATTTCTAATTAACCCCCAACTCTTACCCCCATCGCTATTTTGGCCACCCCCATACCGCCGGTCATTACGTCGACTAATTCTTTTCTGAAACCTGTTACCCCTTTTCGTGAAACAATAAACTTGTCGGACAAAGAATATTCAAACCTTGATAACAACTATGATAAAATGAATAAATGGATACATTTTTCTATTTATTCTATTAACGTGATAGTAGTAATCATAGGTATGAGTATAAATATCAACGGATAATATATGTTAATGCCGACAGATATAAAACTTTATTATTATAGGCGGCCGGAAAAACCGAGCTTACAAAGTGATAATTTTTTTTCGCGGTTTTTTTCTCGAAAAATATGTTATAACGTAAGTAAAGACTCAAAAATCTCCAAAGTTCGAAAAGAGCTCTTTCATATAGGTAATGCCTATCAGTTTGGTGGAGATTTCCTGAGAAGTTGTAGTTAAAGTTTTTAAATTTTATGAAAACCAAACAATGTATTAAATCAATGACGTTTCGTTCATCATAATATCGCATGCAATGGTCGTTTGGCTTGAATAAGAGAGATTTTCGAAAATATAACGTAGAATTTTTATGAGTGTATATTTTTACTAGAAATAGGTATAAGAAAAGCCAGAATAAAGGATTTAAAAAAGATAAAGTATCTAACCTTGAAAATTTGCCAAATTTGAATTCAGGCGTAGTCGAATACATAAAACACTAACACTTGTACTAACTAGATATATTAGAAATTTCTTATACGTACCAATTCTCCTCAATAGCCCTGCATTCAAATAGATGTAAATATTTCACGTTGTTCCCAGCTAGTTGAGCGTTATCGTAAAAGCAAGTGAATAAACTGGTGCCGATATTGACGAATTTGTTCGTAACTTCGTTCTCGTCAATAAATATATACTCTAAGCTCTATTTAACCGTAAAGAAATCCAAATGTAATTAAACGAAAGCTTGGAGGCCTCGGAGGACCTATTAAGAAAAGGTGGCGAGATTGTTCTTCAAGCTCTATATGATAAAGATACTGTTTATTTACATAGATATATCATCTTATATAATACTTACAACCGTTTTTGGGCTTTGGAGCACGTCGATAACATCCTTATAAAAGACGTGTATAGTCAGGTATGAGTTATTAGAAACCTTTATAATTATACGCTTATTGTACTCAATTGGGTATTTATTGGAATTGAAATCAAATGCAATAAAGTAAAATCAATTAAACAGTCAGTTTAGTTCATTGTACTTACTGCAAGTTTAGTGCAGTAGGTGCCCACTTCAAAATGAGGCACAGACCAAAGCGTTTGACCATACAAATTAGAGTGCAGACCGGATAGCGGTCTGCCAAACTTAGAATTTACAACTCAAACAGAACCAATTTCAATGCAGAACCAGTTACTTCAACCATAGTAATTCGAATCGAATACGCTGCAACAATAAAGATCTACTAAAAGTATTCATGTTTCATATTTTATAATTTATGTAAAATTTATTAGGGTTGGTTAGTAAATATTAAGGTATAGTATTTATTAAGTTCTATATATTAGGCTTTCAAAATCAAAGTAATATATTCCCTTCTTTGTCTAGTTACAAACGAGATAAAGAATGCGGGGGATAATTGTGAAGTTAGTATCATAAGACGCGGGAAATTTTAATATCAATCATTAATTATAAATAACAAAGGTAAAACTCTAATATTTATAAGCTAGTAACTAAGAAAAAATAAATGTTTAAGATAAGTGCCAGCCTTATAAATTGTAAATATCAGGAGTATTAAAAAGCGTCAAGGTATAATTAGGATACGGTGAATCGCCCGATGACTAATTAATAAATTTATAACAATTTATAATCCGGTTTTCGGTATCGTTGCAATAAAAGTCGCCTATATACTTTATATCAATGGATACCCAACGTTCAAGATCTTCAAACGGTGATTAAAATAAAATAATCATTATTTAAAAGCGATCTACTAAAAATTAAGCCGGAGTCCCTCAAGGTGACGAAGTTAGGAGAAGTTTTATATAATGGTTCGACCTTTTTTATCGTAACAATTAATTAAATTGAAATTTGATTTTTGAAACCCTTTTATTCGTACCCGGAATACCAATGCTTAGTGTTATAGGTGAGTATGAGAACGACCGCGGCGGTGGTAACTATACGTAAAAGATGTGTCGAGATCGTGTACCTTGTACACAAAAGTCTCTTGTAATACCGAACAAACTTTAATACCCTCATTATACGCTTTCTGTTTGTAGGCCTTTATCGTTGCAACGTAGTCGATTCGAATCACTGTGGTCGAAGTAACTGGTACTGCATTGATATTATTGATTTAGATGTGTTGGTTCTAAGTTTGGCAGTCTGCTAGCCGGTTTACACACTAATTTGTATAGCCAAATGCTTTGACCTATACCATAGTTTGAAGTAGGCATCTACTACACTGCATTTGCAATACAGTCATACAAACCACAATCAATTTACTGTTAGTACAATCAACTTTACTATAAGTAAAGTTAATTTGACTATATTGCATTTAACTGTTATTCCAACACTGGCGGCTTTTTCTGTGCCTGTATGCTAACGTAGCTTGCCATTAATTGATAGCAACTTGTTAAATCTCTCTTTAGTCTGTAAGCTAATAATCAACTAGACCCCTGTTAATTCCGACTAATCTGTACTATAATTAACCTTAATAACAGCTCCTTATGGCCCTTTTGGTTCACCCCTCCGAGATCTCCGTTTTTCAAATCCTGTACACAAGTCTTTCTTCACAGACTTATGCAAATAAAGTATACCACTAATTGCGTATCTTTTGCCAGTAGTTCAGATTATTATCATTAACTCCTTTTCCACCGTTGCTATCAACGTTAATACTATAGCAGCCTATAAGTTTTCCAGGGTAACCCTATTCCTCCGTATTAAGTGCTAGGCGGTCTACATAGCCCTCAATTTGTACGGTTAGCGTATTGCTATCCACAAACTTTTCTAAGGCGCTATTAAGTGCATCTTCATTTATAACGTTAACGAGGTTATCTTTACCGTTAATGTACCAAAATTCATCGATTTGCTGGGCTTCGTACACCTTCCGCAAAGCTATTACGTCTATTATTTAACTTTTTTATTAGTAGTACCTAGCTTTAATAGGCATTTGTAAATGCTTCAGGAGTTGGTATACATTACCACAAGTATAGAAGGCAATCCTAAGTATTTTGTAATAATCTTTAATATGCCATTAGTTACTATACCGGTATAAAACTTGCTATTGAGCAGTAAACTTTGGAAATCAATACATTCTTAGTTACATACTTATATTTAATTGATATTCAATATATAAGGTTTCCGGTGATTATAAATTTCCTTCTAAATCTTTCCTCGTAAACGAATATTATTAGCAAGCCGATTTATAATGTAAAATCAGCATTATTGGTAAATAAATCGTTTGTGAAAATAATCACCTTCGACTTCATCAAATTTAAAAATATTATTTTAATTTCTTTTTCTACTTAATCTAGTTACCACTCAATTCTCCTATTTCGACTATTAAATTCATCATCTTGTAGATCTTATACTTCAGTTGCAATGGAAAATTATACGATGCTTCCGGTTAATATAACATAGCAATATAAGCCGTACAAACCCTTTATTTCAGGTATTTTTGTAATCTCACTCCGTCGCTCTTATTCATAATAGCCAGACTAATGGCTTACCCATTTTAGCATAGGTTAATTTAAATACTATTTTTAGCTTTAAAATGATAAATACGGATTAACTATTGATTAAAGATAAATTATATACTCTTATCCTACGTTTCGATTAACTTATACTTTGAAAGGCCTAACCTTTCGATAATACGTTACTTTGCTACCATAAGTCTAGAATTTCCGAGAAAAGGGTTATCGTTAGTTTACATACCTATAATGTCGAAATCTTCACCTTTTGTGATTAATAGGCATGAGTTAAACATTAAAGTCTCTATACCTAACCTGTTTTTAAAGTGCTACTAGTACGTTAAGAACCAGTATACACCTTCTTCGGCTAATCCGTATAAGGGCTTAACATAACATAAAACTATGCCAGTTTGAAGCTTGTCTCTTAATTCTTTCGGTAGATTTAATAATACAATCCGTTTTCAATAGGCGGTAAATTTCGTGTACGTTGATGTAATTTCCCGACTATTAAGTGGAAACAAACTCTCTTACGCTAATGATCGAACTAGTAGTAATTACTATAATTAAATGTGTGCTAATTCTTTAAATTATAAGCGATTAAATCAGGATTCAATCCTTGCCTTTCTTACCGTATCTTTAAACGATTAACGGTAATTTTTCGTACAAACGGTTCGTAATCTTACCCTTAACCTTGTAAATTATTTTCGACTTGAAAATAATAACGTTTCAGCCTTGAAATTTCGTTAGTGGCATAAACTACACATCTTTTAAAAAAAAGCCGTTAATCTCCACTTATTTGCTTCGATTAAATAGCTTGCCAAATATGTTAATAATGCCTTCGTCACGTAGTTTAAGGACAAGTTTTCTGTTAAACTTCATCTTTTAATACACCTAAGTTATTATATAAATCGTGTTAATCTTGTAGTTCCTGTCAACATCGTCCTCTTTAGTGAGTATCCTCCTCCTAGGTAGTTTTCTATACCCTTAAAGCTTTATTAACTTATTAATAATTTGGTCGAAAAGGTTATATTAGTTAATCTGTTCGAATCTAAGGTTATCGACCTTTTAACTTTCATTAAACTTAAGGGGTCATCTATACGGCTTAATCTGTGTAACTTGGAAAGTCATAAGACCGTTAAAAAATTGAATTACTACGTTTAAGTTAGTAATATTTATGATTTTATACGGCCTATTCTATTTGCCTAGCTCGCACCACGTAAGGACTTTACTTTAAAGGGGAATGGATAATACTTTTCTGATTAATGGTCCGTTCCTAGTGTTAAAGGCATCATTAACCTAGCGGTATAGCGATTTTTTTCGTAATTCCCTTGAGGTATTACTATATGTTACAATGCGTTTCTATGTATTTAATGAAAATAGAGACTTAATTTTCATACCTAGGTATGTTCCAAATACCAATAAAGTTAGAACAAATCTGTTAAGGCTAACAATATCATTAAGGCCTTTTACTACTATTTTAAGCCGTTCTTCTTAAATTGTAAAGATTTTGGTTCTCAATATAAAGATATCGTAGGCTCTTTGTAAGAGAAAATATACACTTTAGACCTTGCCAATACCCTACTAAGCCTTAACGGGAACCTGTTTACACTAAATCACCATGGGCTAAACGTTAGCTTGAAAATTTATTGTAGCAATGTTGGTACCGCTATCGTAAACTAGTACGTCTAATGGTCCAAAGTACGTGTTAATCCACAAAACGCGTATAGCCTCATACGTTCTTTTCGCCGTAATAGTGTTAGGGAACTTGATGTCGTAAAAAGCCGTATCGAAGTCCGCAACGTATAATTCTAACTTGCCTTCCATATAAAACACGGTTATAAGGAATTTCGAATTAAAGTCTTAATCTTCCTTTAACGTAAATTTAAAACTTAAGGGGGCTTGGAAGTATGTTTAGCAGTGATACTAATGACGTTTCATTATCTTTATCTTTAGCAGGTTCCAATCTTCGTAACCAGCTTCTTTTAAAAGTTTATAAAGTCAATCAGTTGCCGGATAGTGAAACCTGCAATATAATTAACGAAGTTCCGCTTTCGTAAAGTTCATTATCTTTTTTTTCAACCTTTAAAGATAAAACAAAAATTCCCATATTGAAAGCTAAAGAGAAATATCCTATAAGCCTTAATTTAGATTAGTTTTTTCTTTCTAACGTTAACATTAATGCCAAGGTTATTCATATTTTTAAGGAAAAGGAGAAAAGGGGGAGGGGATATCAAAGTGTAAAGAAAAAAATGTTAATAACAGTCTTAACCATCATCAATCCCAGTAAAAATATTTTATAGGGTCAAAGCCAACCTTAACTTTGTTAATATTTGAATAGTTAAGTTCCATATTAATATCAATATCCCTTCGTAACGAGACGTATTGCTAATAGCCTCTTATTAAGTGCCGTGCCGCCCCAATATTCGACATAAAACCCTATAATACCCATTTCGTATACCAATTTTCAATGTTAAAGAGGAATGTAAGACCAGGATAATTATCTTTATGTTGGTGGTAAATGTCTTTACTTATAAGGCGATACAAAAAAGTGTGGTCTGCGAGTTATTACGTTGCTTCTGGTCTATTACCAATATTAGTATCTTCGTTTCAGCCGATAGCCTTTGGTTTATTTTCCCTCTTTCATAACTTCTTGCCCTTTCAAGTCTATTACTTATTCAATGAAGTCCTAAATTAAAACAAAAGGGAATTATATATAATATATCACCTGATTCAATTTACGCTCGGCGTTAGTGTAGGGTGTTAACCAGCAGCCCTATTCCCAATGAATTTGGTATCTTTTAACGTTTAAAGTAAATTTACTTAGTCGACTATAAAACCTTGACATAAAAGAATACCCTTCTCCATAGATGAAGGTTTGGGCCATTCGTTAACCGTACCAGACGGGCCTCTCATACCTTCGGTTAATAAAGTACATACGGACATACTATTCTTCCTCGTCACGAAATTTTAGAGTTTAAAAGTATATACTAAACTAACCGGAAACTTGAGTTATCACGGTCTTTATTAAAAAACGCAATTATCCAAAAAAAAAAAAAACCTTCATAGGTAGCATCTGGGAATTGGAGGGCGTATTCGAACTCCTTATAGCTCGTAACGGCCTGCCAGACCTGCTGACGTAAAGTGCTTACGCTATCTTCCATGGTCCCTATTACTTGTTAATAACTTATAAGCATATTAAGCATTTAATTGAGGAAATCCATCTTACTTTCCGACTCTTTTTTATAATCTAGTATATAAAACTAGTTAATTATATTCCAATCGGTGTAATAATAGGCGAAGATAACATCTTGTTCGAAGTAACCATTCAAACCATCGCAGATTTCGCGAAAAATAAGAATAATTCGTTAGGTACCATAGGTAGTCATCATCGGCTTAACCGGTAAAATATTAGAAAATAATGGGTAAAACCCTAGAAGTTTAATTTTCATTTAGCGGAAAATGTTGAAAAAAGGCCGCAAATCTACATCGAAGAGGTTGTACGTCTTACCGTTATATCTCTCCGTTCCTCCCTGAATTTTGAAAAACGTGGTAATTGCCGCGTAATCTATATCCACCATAAGAACGTATCGAGGGAAAAGGGTAATATACTGGTCGTAAAGGCCTTTTAAATCCCTCAGATAGTACTAGTACTAGCACTAGTGGGCAAAATAATTTCCCTTAGCCGAATTTGAAGGGAAAAAGCCAGTGGTTGTATCCACAATAGGCTCGCGTATAAAGCTAATTCGCCCTTAGTTTAACTGATAAAACTAAACATATTAAGAAGCTTGGAGGAAATAGGCTTAAGGATTTACGCGGACTTAGTGATACTTTTCTTAGTGTTTAAGGGTACATCGAGGTTTTTGGTTAATTAACTGGTGGACGTAGAGGCTTTCGCATAGGTCAATTGATTCCTTACGGCTAATAATACTGATGCGTTGGGTGTTATGGTCTAAACTAAGATGGTAAGCCAAGTAGAGACAAATTGAGTTTACTATTGAGGTATAGGCGGAAGACTAGAAGAGGCTACAGTGGCCCTTCAGGAAGGGTTAATAGACATAGCCAGTACCTAGCCCGTTACGTGCCCATCCACGTACTGTTTATGGACCGCGCCCAGACTGCTGCCGGACTGGGTACTAAGTATTTCATTATGTATACAGTTATATAACATAAAGACTTAATGATTAATGGCTTGAGTTAATAATATACCCTCCTTTTTATTAAATGTTATAAAAGCTGTAGTATCTAGTTAGCTAAACTAGGGATATGAGCCGTATTCGTTTAATACGCGAGCCGGGCGCGAGCCGGAAGCGAGTTTATAATGTACTTTTTAACATGCCGTAAAACGTATCAGCCGGTTAAACCCTGAGCCGCTGGCATCATATAATGCGCCTTTGAATGTATCGTATAATATATTACTTTTACCATCGGCGATGTATAATACGCCTTTTAACATCCTGTATAATGTATTACTTTTATCGTCAGCGTCGTATAACGCGTCTTTCAACGTGTCGTATAATGTAAAACCCTTATCAATTATGGCTCTCCTATACTTATAAATACGCCTTTCACCGTAACCCTTAAAACCTCCCTCTTCTTTCTTTTACCTTACCAATATTCTTTTAACCACTTCTACCATAACATTCCTTTTATAATAACTATATAAAAACCACGAATTCTTGATTTTTATTTCAACTTTTAATTACTTATTAATACTTTGTAACCTATTAACCTCCTTTTCATTCATATAATCAATATTTATAATAGTCCTAACCTTAGTTAAACCGATATAAGCATTTTGAACAAAGGTAATCAATTGTCTTATAAAGTATATCGCTTTACTTTAAATAAATACTTCACCGCTAATTATGTATTATAGACTCTTCGCGTTATAAGCGACCTGATTTTCTTTAACGATAAAGAAAATAAAAATAAGTTCCTTTTATTATAGGTAAAAGACGTTTACAAATTTAATATCGATAGATTTTTTTACTTCGGAATTCCCCTTACCTATATTTGTAGTTACAGTACGTAATGATATAGTAAGTACCGAAAGTTTATAATAAAGCAAACGTAAGAATTTAATTTTATTGGAAACCCGACCGTAAATAAATCTTTTCCTATAATATATTCAAAATATAAATGTATTTGTAACCTAGTTTAGTTTACGTATTTTATCATTTCAATTAATCGTAGCTTTTGAAAATGAAAGGTATGTCCTATCTTCTGTTCGGAAGAGGAAAATGGATGTTCTTGGTTATAAACCCGTCATTATTTTGAAATTTTCCAAGTCAATTAATTAATTTATTCGGTGTCGAAGTATTACTCGAGTTTAAAAAGTCCCTAACGTTTTTGTAATATAGATGGTTACCCCCTTTACTATACGTTCCCATCGCCCTTTTTTTTCCGAATTCGTTATTATTTAAAACTGCCCCGTCGCCGTCGACTGTTTCGCTTATGTATCGTAAGAAGAATTTTTTCAAGAATCGTATATTAATACGAAATGTCTTCATGCCGATTCTTGTAAGTTTTCATTGTATACGTTTTAGTAAGTTTAACCTTCACGACCAAAATAATATAGCTATGTAAATTATATCTTTTATAAGTAATATAAGTTACGGTTTACAATACGTATTAAACGACGTTTAAAGAATAACTATTAAAGCACTTCTTCATTCTATATTTTATTCGTCAACTTTTACGAAAAAAGAGTTATTCGGGACGACTGAGAACAGGCTGATAATCGAATTTAGGCTGACCGCGTCGTTTAGTTAAAAACTGATATGTTATAGTTTTTGATATCCCGCCCAAAAAAGCGGGTTTCCCGCCGCGCCCCGCGTTAACTGTTATCGTCGGCCTCCCCTACTATTCGTCACACCTAACGTTACCCTTTATCGTCGAAGTTATCTATCACCTACCCCGTTTTTTGCTAGTTACTTTCGTTAACACGAATTAACTCCCGCTCCGTCTTATATAGCTCGCTCTTATCGACTCTTTTTGGTATCTGAAACTAATCTAAATAGGTGTTTTAACGTTAATAACGTCATTATTCAGAAGACCTAAACAAGGATAATAATGAAGAATGGGTAAAATTGAATAAGTCGTGGTAAAAGTAATTTTACAATCGGATATATATCAGACAAAGCTAAGTAATATATACCCGACCCTAGTTATCCTATTATAATATAATAATAATATATTTTCCCCTATTATTAATATTATATTATTACCACAGCAAATGCAATTTACCACGCGAAAATTATTTAATATTTATTCGACGCCGATATTGAAATACTACGTTATTATAAAACCTGGAGTCCCTTTATTTCGTCTCGAAATTATTTAGGGTTATTATGTACTAGTAATTTTCTACTCATTTTTTATTCAGCTTATTATAATTCTTTTACTTGATTCATATATAGCGAATACCATTTTACCCCGTTTTTATAACGAAAATTACTTAAACTTCAAATTTTTCGTATGAACCTTTCTTTGTATTATTAACGACAAAAATTAGTTTCCGGCTAATATTAAATAAAAACTACAAGAAGAGGGGGTTTTCAACGGTCTGTTTAACTAAATTTACGTAAAATATAAAGTGTTTTCCAAAAATATTTAATACAATATTGAACAGGTTCCAAATGTCGACGATCCGATATTAATTATAAAGTTAATCGAGTTTATTACTCAGGCGTTTAGTTTTAATATTACGTAATTAAAGTTAAATTTAGTTGTTTACTTTATATTATTTTGCTAGTTATCGCGAACGGTTTATCGTTTTTTCATTTATTATATATATATTATCGTCGCTTAAATTTTCTTCTTTCCTTTAAGTAAATATGATGAAAACGCGGTAACTAGTTTTGCCGGATGAATCAAAAAAAATTATCCCTTTTCATTTTCAAAATGAGACATATTTTGTACCTATTATCTAATCTATTTATATCACAACTATTAACTGTCAACTTTCGGTTATTGTATACTAATGAGAAAATAGGTAAATATAATATTTAATTCTATTTCGAACAGGCGATAACGATTCGCAAATAATTTCAAGCTTTTGAGTTTTTACATTCGGTACCAGTATTTTTTAGAATTCATACGTTGTCGACAAAAGTTATTAAGCTTTCACCAACAAATATAAGTTCGTTTAAAATTTGTTTTCGTAATTCGAATTGAGGTTTCTAATAATAGAAGCCGAAAATTTCTAAACTCTTTACGATATATTTCGGAAATGTTCCGTATACTTCTCGACGGTTATGAACAATATAGCCTCCAATGAATCAAATTTGAAAAGCCAGTTTGTAAACCGGTTTGTAAAAATTGAAAAATATAGAGGGTCGTCGTTAATAGTTTACAGGTCGATTATAAAGTCAACGGAAATATAAAATTAATACCAATTTAAAATAAAAATGGGTTGGAAAAGGCCTTATCGTAAGGTACAACAAGGTTTCGTACCATCATATTACGTATATATTCGATATAGGTATCGAATATTCATAATTGTCCCGTTTGAATGATAATCCCGTTGAAGAACTCGAAATAAAACTGTTTTACCCTATAATTTATAATAAATGAATTGTAAGTCTATTATAAAATCATCATAGTTATTGGTTTTTAACTTGATATCTATAATCGGTTACTGTAGCGTAGCGCGTCTTTCGGGTTCATTTTATAATTCGTAATTTATATCGAGTATTTTACCTTAACCGGATAGCTATTAACGTTTTCGAAAAATATTAATAGATGCACTTCGTATAATGGGTCGTTTACCACTTTTTAATTTTACAATTTCGCGAAGGTACCCGGTATGAAAATTAGTTAGTTATTTAGCGTTAACAAAGTTAACGCGTTTAACACAGGTAGGTTCTGCGAAATATTATTATCGCTGGCGTTACGGTATCCCCCGGTGTTATTACGGTTAATGATACGGATACGGCCTAGGTCTGGAACGATCTTATTGATATCAATACTCCGAAAACCTCCAGCTTCTATTCGGGGTATATATTATCGCGATTTAGTAACTAAGCACTCGTTTTAATAAATTTATCCGTATAATCCGCCGTAATATATGTTTCTACGAGATAAAAATTTATTCTTACTTTTTTTTTACAGGGTAGTGGAAATAGATTACAAGATTCGCACGTGACGCTCCTTAACTTCGGATATATTTTACGTTTTATGAGTTGATATATTTAAAGGAGCGTTTTAGTTTACGATCCGATATTGTTAGTCATATCAAAAAAACGAAAAAGCTTCGGCTTATTGAACTTAGCGTTCCGAATTCAAGCGTAACGAAGAAAAATATGCCCATCCCTTATAATCTATCCAAATCGTAAATGGGGTGCGAATGTTACGTAATTTCGTAAACTTTCCCTTTAAATAGGATATTACCGCGAAAAGGTTTTCGTTATATATGGTATAGTTACGTTTTGCATCTGTTAATCGTACGAAACAATAAGCTACTAAATTTAAAATGTTATTTTGGTCCCTTTACAATAAGTACACTTTTAACGTTATTTCCTAGTAATCGGTTTTTATTACCGTTAGCCGATTTAGGTTTTGATATGCGAAAATAGAAATTGTAAAGAAAGTATTTTTCAAAGTTTGGAATACATATTCCTCTTGATTTATTTACGTTTAACAAATTCTTTACTTCGTTTGTTGGATGAAATAACCTGCGAAATCGGAAAAAGTACCAATAAATTCCCATTAAAAATCAACTAAACCTTAAAAACATCGAATCCCTTAAACAATACGTAAAGACTCTTATCCATGTATCACCTGGACTTTTTAGGAGTTAGCCTAGATACCTACGTGAACCATTACGTTAAAACCTAGTAGTCTACCTTTTAAACGACGAAGTTATACGTTTTCAAATTCAAATTTAACCCCATATCGTATAAGCGTTTTGAGACCACGCTAATTTTCGTTATATAACCATATTCAATATCCAAAAAAGACTAAAAAGTCGTTCAGGGAAGATATAATAAAATCAATGAAAATATATGATATTATATACTTAATATACCGCTTAAACGTCGCCGGCGTTTTTGCTAACCTGAAAGGGGTAATTAGTTACTTAAATAACCCGAAACTTATTCGAAAAGCCGTTAAATGTTTTTATTCAGGTATAACCTGAATATGGTAAAAAGCTGTTCGAATATTGAATTTCGTAAGTTACGTATACTTTGATAACATGCATATAATTTCCTTCAATAAAGATAATGGAAAAAGATTTTATTCGCTAATCTTATTAAATATCCGGTAATCGATATAAAACCTTTACCCCCCTCCCCCCTGTTTAAAAATCAGTAATACTAGCGCCGCGGCCGATATAGAATTTGTACGAACTTAACCTTTATTTATCAACTTCGTAATTTACCGTCTCAACTCGAAAGCTTGATTTTGTAATATAAAGTATAATATTCTCTATAGTCATTTGGGTGGATATTTATTTTCTTTCGGTTTAATATAAATATAATAATAGAGTTTTCCCCTATGTATAGGTAAAGTTATTATTTTATTTTTATCGAATAAGTTGCAAAACTTTATTAATTCGGGTTAAACATGTAACTAATCCTTGTTCCATTTTATAATAGTCCGTGTTGTTCATTGCAAAATCAGCGTTTTTTTACGAAAGGTTATAATAAAAGTTAATTACGATTCAGTCCCTATATATTATATTATCTTTTAAAAAACGGATGATTCGGATGATAGAAACCGATTTTATAGCGTCCTATATATCTCTTTACCTAATATGTATTATTATCGTATTGAAGATGACTCCGCCTTCATCATAAATTATTAAGTGATCACCGTTAATGTGTAATATCACTTATTGGTATAGTATATAAAGTATTCCAAATATTATATCTCGCGTTATTCCGGGAATAATATATATTAATATTAGGTTCGACTATTTATTAATATTTCTACGAAACTCGATTATTTTAGTAATACTAGTATTTCTCCGTAAGCCTAATATTGTATTTAAATTTCGAAGATATAATAGCCGAATTGACTTTATTCCCAACCATTTAGCCAAAGCTTCGTGTATGATATAATGATAATTAAAATTAAAATCGACTTGAATATTTTAACAGAATGTATTATGAACACATATATGGATAAAGAATGAATTTTAATTTATACTTGTTATAATTAAACTAAACTCCTTTTTATCCGATCTTATAACTACGTTATTATGGCTACATAACTTCTGAACGAGACTATATTCAGGAGTTAGGTTTCCCTCAACGTCGTTAGGGAAAACACTTTATTTATATTTTCGACTTAAACTATATATACCTTCGTCGAAGGTAATCCTATGGGAGATCCGTAACCACGTTAATAGTAGTTCGTCGAGTTATAATGTAGGCAACACCCCGTAACTTGCTTATCCCGGCGTTCCTTTGCCTTAATTTACATCACACTGCGTTTTTGGTCTTGAATATATATCTAATAGGTTTATTGAAATAACTGGCTACGATTATCAGGACCTTTTAATGAAAATACCTTAAATGCATAAACCTTAATTATAATTAAATCTTTATTTCATCGTTATACTTATACGGGTCCCAATAATTATCGACTAAAACGTCGTTTTGAGTTCAAGGACTCTAATTCGTCGATAAGTTTATAATACTTCGTTATGGCCGCGATATAGTCGATTCGGTTAACACTTACCGTAATAAATTTGTTGTGGATACATAGGGATATGAGAAAACATAGGTAATTGTACTTTACGGACAAAAGATGGTATAGTTTGAGCGTTTGAGCTAATAATATATCGAAACTAATGGTAAATAATACCTATAGGTCGCTATAGCCTAAAATCAATCCCTTTAACTAGTCCAAGGCCTTATCCGCGTAATAAAAATCGTCGAAAATAACTTTAACATAATCGAAAAACTTACTTAAATCGTATATATCTTTGTATCCGCCGGCTTCGTAATACGTTGTAATAGTTTGCTTTACCGCTGACGTATAATAACCATATATGTAAAGAAACGTATACTGACCTTTTCCGATTTGAATTTTATTCGCCTTTAGTATAAATTCGATCGATTAGCGCGTCGCCGCCAAGGTAAAAGCAGACCCGTCGAATTACGGTTAGTTATGTTATTTTAGCCTACCTTTAAATAGTTAAAGAGTAATACTAATTACCATTAATTCGGGTTTGAATTATTTAATTTCAGTTACAATTTCCGTAAAGTCGGATATAATGTCAATAACGGAAGCTGATTGATCTGGCTATTAAATTTGATTAATATTTAATGCGATATAACTTATTATATCTTGTGAAAGAAATATATAGGTTCAAATTAGGCCCCAAAAGATAGTAAATATGTGTATAAAGATGGAGGACTAGGTATTTGCCGACAGCCTATCCTCTCTAATCACACTAAAATATAACGTAAAATTATTAATATTGATTGTTGGTAGGCCCTTAGATTGTTGTAACGTTATTGATTCGAATCGTTATTCAAGTAATAGTAGTATTACATTGGGTAAGTGGTGGATGTATTGTTTTAGGTTTGGTAGCTGCTAGCTGGTCCGCACTGTAATTTATATGCCCAATTGCTTGACCCGTGCCCTAGTGTGAAGTGCAGCGTACTATACTTGACTTATACCTGATGCAGCAAGTCTACATAAAGTAATACACTCAACTTGCAGTTTAGTATAGTCAACTTTACTATAAGTAAAGTTGACCTATTGTATTGTATGTAGTACTATTCCAACACTGGCGGCTTTTTAGTTTGTGCGCGCACGCTAGTGTAGTTAACCAATCTTTTCTGGTTACCATTAAATTGCCTTTTCGTTAACTAGCCAAACACTTGTTAATTACAGTCGACTTCCTTACTGAATTACACCCAATTACATGCAAATTAACCCTATTCGACCTTAATTACTTCGGCGCTCCGAGGTCCAAGTTTATTAACTCCCACAAAAGGTTTTTCCGCTACAAATCTTTGTAGGCCTCCACTTCATCCGAGCCAATTAAATAGATCGCCATTACTTTTCTGGAAATCTTTCAGTTTGCTACTATAGCCTTTGTTGCCGGCACGTAACTTAAGCTTGCCAAGCGACTTCTTAACGTAACCCTTGATACGTATAATTAGCTTGTTGCTATCTACAAACCTTTCTAATGCTTTATTTGGCACTACCTTCTTTATATCATTTATGAGATTATCTTTGCCGTTAACTTATCAGAATTCTTTTAATACTCTTCACTTCGTAAGCTTTATGGAGTACTATTATGTGTATCATCAAGTTTTTTTTGCTAATAGTTCCGAGTTTTGAAAGGCATTTGAAAAATCTTTTCAAATCGGTACAAATTACTACCTGGATAGGAGAAATATTCAATTGCCTAGCAATAAGGTTAAGGGTTTCCTACAACGTTATGTCTAAGTTAAAATCTGTCATTATACTGTAAACCTTCGAAATCAATACGTTTCGTGTAATCATTTTACACTTAACTAAGGTTTAGTGGATTAGGTTTCCAACAATACTAAACTGGGTTTCCCGCTGATTTTCGTTGATGAGGTTTATTAGGAAGCCGATCTGTAAAGATAAGTCGGTGTTGTTTGTAAAATAACCTTTTCATAAAGATTATTAGCTTAATTTTCGATTGGTCGATTGGAACTATATTAATTTCGCGGTCCGGATTTTGTATTAGTCGAGCCTTTTGTGTAACCGATCAAAGACTCCATCTGCCGGATTCTATGTTTGTGCCGCGATGAAGAAGTGGTAAAAGGCTTGCGGATAGCATAAGGTAACAATATAATTGTCATAAGCACGTTACTCCAGGTACCATAAGGCCTTAATCACATTAATCTTGTCGGTTATAGTCGAAATAATGCCCTGGACCTTTTAACCAAAGTTAAGGCCGGTATTAATACTGAGTATACGGATTGAAGATCCGTTAAAGTTAAGTTAACTACTCTTTACTAACGTCGTTATCAGCTTGTGATTCTGAAATTTCAAGTCCTTCATCGCTTACTATTTCAATATTATAAAGCAAGCCATTTTAACGAAAAAGGTATCGTTAATTTGTATACCTTTTACGCCGAAGTCCCCTTTTTACGTTATGAATAAACAAGGGTCGTATATTAAAAACTTGATCGTTAGCCGTAATCTAAAGTACGACTAATATGTTACAAACCAATGGACACCTGTTTCAACTAATTTGTATAGTGGTTTAACATACCTTATAACCATCCCTAAAGGGTAGATAACACATAGTTCTTTTAACAGTTCTAATAATATAATCAGCTTTAGATCCTTTATTAATTACATATAGGCTTACGTTATATTACAGTTATTAAGCGTAAATTTTCCTTTAATCTTAGCTAATAAACTTGATATTAATGTAACTACCAAGTGTTAGCTAAACTTCTGAATCGTTAACAATTTCATAACGATTTAGTTTTTTCCTTTATTGCTGTATCCTCAAGCGATTAAACGTGACTCTTCGTACGGCCTTCCCATAGTTTGACCCTTAACTTCATAAATAATCCTCAACTTAAAGATCGTAAAGTTTAGGTTTTGAAAATTAAAATCGGTTTTCGATACGAATTATACAACCTTTTAAGTTAATAGTCCATTAATTTCGACCTTATTGCTTTCCTAAAAAGGTTTGCCGAAAGTCTTAATAATCACTTATGCTCGGAACTTTAATACCAAGTTTTCGTTATCTTTCTTTTTTCTACTTACCTAAACAATATTAAAGATAAATCCCGGTGTATATTCCTTATCTTTAAAGTTCCTCTTCTT
This sequence comes from Anisogramma anomala, assembly GCA_038502455.1. Lineage (NCBI taxonomy): Eukaryota > Fungi > Ascomycota > Sordariomycetes > Diaporthales > Gnomoniaceae > Anisogramma > Anisogramma anomala. The sequence goes on along the minus strand of JASMMZ010000003.1, from coordinate 38,601,355 downwards.
CAAGGGTCGTCCGTGGTAGCAGCGTTTTATCGATTTATTGATATCGGGTAGAAAAGGTTTGTATTCAATTAGTCGCTTAGATTCAAGGTCTTCATCGCGAATAACTTTGATATAAAGATTAAGCTAAGTGATCCAAAAAGATATAAGACCGTTATGTAATGATCACACTAAATACCCGTGAGTATATAGAAGGTGTCAGAGGGTTTATGTTAACAGTAAGGTAGCAGAGGTAACAAAAGGTGCAATATCAAGACTGTGTTCGTGCGAGTGATGATCAGAAGCCGTGAGGCTATTCAGGGTAGACTGAATACTTAGATTGACAACTGAAGAGCTATGAAGGAAATGCTATCTATCTTGGTAATGAAAGTGTCCTTATATATCCGCGCCTTCATACGTCTTCAGTATAGGCTCGACTGGCTCGATGTCGAGTCCATCGAGTCCCGGTGTGCAGCTCGACTGGCTCGATACCGAGTCCATCGAGTCTCACACCATGCTGACCCTAACCCTTGTGTACGGTGTGTCTGTTGTGGATCCCTGGTGCCTGCCGAGAGGCTGTGTCCAACCGATTTCCTTTGTTATCTGCTGCGGGGCCGCCGCTGGTGCGCCCTGCAGATGTTGGGTCATAACACGTTAGTAGTTATAACAACTGCTTGGGAATTTGCGATACTTAATATTTTTATAGGCCCTTTTATTTACTCGGTTCCTAGCATACGAGAACCTCACTTTATAACCGTAAAGTAAGTATGTTGATTATTATAGGGCCGTTTCTGGTGTTAAAGGCATTATTAACCTAGCGGCGTACCGATTCTCCTCGCAGTTCCCTCAAAGATTTACCGTAGGAAGTAACACACTTTTAAGTACTTACCGAAGGCGGAGATTCACTCTTTAGGCGTAGGCACGCTCTGAAAGCCAGTAACGTTAACACTACGCCTCCAGAGCCTATAATATCGTTTAGGACTTTTACTGCCACTTGTAGGAGTGCCTCCGAATCCGTAAATCTTTTAATTTCTAGTATAAATATATTGTACGCTTGGCAAAGTATTGAGTATACCCTTTGAACTTTTCCAATACTTCAATAGACTTTTACAGGTACCTATTTACACTAAATAGCTATTATTTTAACATATTTTTGAAACTCTGCCGCCGTAAAGTTGATTCCGGTATCGTAAACGACGACCTTAATTAGACCCAGATACGTATTGATTCACAGCATTCTTAGCGTTTCCCACGTATTCTTTACTAAAAGGGACTTTAAATACTGAGCCTTATGGAAAGAGGTTACGGAATTAGCAACGTAAAGGATAGGCTTGTTATCCAAATGGAACATATTAACGAAGATTTCGAAGCTAAAGTTCTTATCATCTTTCAATATAAACTTAAATCTCCGGGGGGCCTAGGCATACGTTTAACAATGGTAATAAAGTCTTTTAATAGATTTTAGGGTAAAATATTTCATATTTTTATTCCCTACGGACTTTAGGACTTTATACAGCTTATTAACGGCTTAATAGTTAAAGCGAAGGTGTAATTAACGCATTTCCAGCTCCGTTAGATTTAACACTATTACTTCCGAGCCTTAAAGATAAAACCATAGGTGCTCCTATTTAAAGGCGAAAGAAAACCTTTGGTTGTTTTTAACCAGATTATATACGTTAACATCGACATTAAAGCCTATGGTCTTCATATTTTCAAAATAGAAAAGAAATGGAGGAAGAGATTTTAATATTTAAAACGTAATTACTTTTACAATAGTTTTAACTATCTTTATCCCTATTCAAGATAATTACTTACCTGGTTAAAAGTTGACTTTGGACTTATTAGCATCGTAAAGATTAATTTTACTAGTTGTAGTACTTTCTTTTCGTAGTGTTATATACTGCAAATAGCCTCCTATTAAGTACCTTGCCGCCCCTGTGTCTGGCATAATACCTTAAAACGTATGGTTCGCGTAACAATTATGGAGGTTAAAGGTAACTAAGGGGTTAAGGGCTTGGTTAGGGTAAAAGTAAGGGTTTTTACCACCTAAATGGTATAGGAAAGCGTAGTTAGCTAATTATTAGGCCGCGTTAGGAGAATTATATTTATGTCACTTAATCTGCTTAGGAGAATTATTGTCGTTAATCGGCTCGTCGCCCTCAAATTCTGTGATTTAATTCAAGTAGTTTTACTCAAAAGTAATAGGGTACTGTATATAGTATATTACTTTTCTGTTGTTTCGCTTGGCAGGGGGGTCACGAATTAACCAGCAGCTAAACTTATTACATATTTTACATTTTTTGCTACTATTACGAAGATAGTACTTACGGTTAGCAAGCCCGCCTGAATCTTGGCCTTATTAGCGTTAACATGGTTGTTACCTCCAATCTGTGGCTGTTAAGTCAGGTCTTAGGCGTTAAATGCGCCCGTATCCGTACTTACGGTTAACTTAATTAACTACCATACGGTTTTTTTTATACCATGTTGGGAAAGTTGCCGGCTTAGGAGTATATACTAGGCGAGTTTGGTGTACGTGTTATTACAATAGCAAACGAGGAACGTAAATAGTTAGAAAAGCCTTCGCAGGTGGTATTTGGACTTTATAAGGCGTATTCGAACTCGGTTACGCTCGTAACTATTGCTCGTACCTATTCGTGAAGTATGGCTTCGCTAGCGTGGGCTTTTCCCATTGTTTATTAGCATAATATTAACTTATCAAGCATCTAATTAAGGATATCCATTGATATTTCCTCGTTTTTCTTATTTTCCATTATTATATTCCGCCGCGTAATATACCAGTTTATATGGTATTAGTTGAATTAAACATTATACTTGAAATAGCTTTTCATATAATTGTAAATTTTGCGAAATGTGGCAACTCGAGTAAAAATGTTAGGTAATAATTCCTAACGTACCCTATAAGGATTCCGGGAAATAGTAAGTAAAAACTAAAAGGTGAAACCTTTATTAACTTACAAATATTCAGGGAAGGTATTATCTTGGTGTCGAAGAGATAATACGGCTTTTCTTCATACTTTTTTACATCGTTTCAAATATAAGCTAATTCAGTAAAAATTTTGTAATTAATATTAACTATATTAACAAGTTTTAGGGGAAGGTCGCGATAGTTTTCCCAATCATAATTATTGTTTCCTGGCAGTTTAAGCTTCAAAGCTTCCGAGGTACGGTGTGAAGGATAATTAACAATCCTCTAGCCTGAGGGGTGAAGTCCTGTGGTAAAACCTATAGTAAGCTTTCGCATATAGACAGACCTGCCATGGAAAAGTTTTAAAGGGGCCTATCGATTAAATTTCTAGGGGAAGATAGGTCCTTAAAGGTTTTGGGAGACCTAAGGATCTTACTTAATTGACTAGTATAAAGCGCCGACGTTAATACCTTTGGCCGCGTTGGAGGCCCTTGTTTTACATGTTTTATCACTGTTAAGGACGTATTTCACATTGTTATGTGGTAGCATTAGGCTGACGAGCAGGTTCACAGGTTTTTTATCGCTAGCGCGTAAAAAGGCTTAACTTATCTAAGGGTAAAAGAGAAGTCCTTTGGATCGTATATAAGGGAGTTAATGTTCTTTATCATATTTTCCCTTAGGACGTAAATCTTAAAGGCACTCTTTAAGCTGGGCTAGGTTGAAGAGGGCTTATATTAACCTCGTAGCGCCTTATACTTAAACGTAAATCCCTCGTTCCTTCAGTTCAAACTTAAGCCTCGACTTAACCCTTTTTTAAATTACTTTCTACATATTAATGGTCCAGTTGTCGAAGAAGTCGCAATATTTTCTGAAAGTACGGTCAGAGTCATAGCTGTTACTATACTTAACGATAAATTATCTAACGAAGTTAACTAGGTGTTCTTGGATTAAGTTTCCATTAATATCATCCCCTCTAAGGACACAATTATAGTATTTAGTAAAAGTAACTCCGAACGCCCTAATTTCTTTTTTTTTCTACAAGCTCAGTAATAGCTTCAAAGTAAGCGCTAGGGTTAGTCATTCTAATGTTCTTGCTTGGCTATGGGGGACTTAATGATATTTAAGTGTAGGGACTTGGTATTTTGGCATAAAGTCGTATAGGAACTTGGCGACTTAGCTTTGGATCGTGCAGCGTTTATTTCTTAGCGTAACTTGGCGATTTTTGGTATTTTTTCGCTTCAAGCAGCGAACTCGAAAATTGAATTGACGTGGGGAAGTAAAAAGAGTAAAGTAGTAGCAAAGGTTTAGTGTAAAAAGTAAGGTCAAAAGTTGTTTGTTATAATTGTTTGGCGCAGGGGCTTAGTCGCTTTTATTGAAGTAGTAGTACCCGAAATAATATTTACTTATCTGTTTGATAATTTGCCGAACTTTAAGACTTCTGACGGTTAATTTCAATGTTTTTCTTTAAAAAGTATCACTAAAGATTTCTTAGTGTTTTTAGTAGCGATACCGTAGCTTACTTCCAGATTACCGTTATGAACTGACGCAACCTAAAAATTATTTTTTGTTTTCCTACCGTTGTGAACTAACGTAGTACTAATAAAGGCTTTTCGAAAAAACTTTTCCTTTACCCTAGCCGCTGTAGCCATGAAGCGTAACCGGAAAGTAGCTTTTTTTTCTACTTAGCTAATCTATTCTTAACCTAGTAAGCACTAATTAATTTTAGTAAGGTTTTAGATCGTTGCAACGTTGTCGATTCGAATCATAGTCGAAGTAAAAGTAGTATTTCATTAGTTAAGTGGTGGATGTATTGTTCTAGATTTAGCAGACCGCTAGCCGGTCTGCACTGTAATTTGTATGGTCAATTGCTTGGCCCGTGCCCTAGTGTGAAGCGCAGCGTACTGCACTCAACTTACACCCAATGCAGTAGGTCTACACAAAGCAATACACTCAATTTGCAGTTCAGTATAGTCAACTTTACTTACAAGAAAGTTGACCAACTTTACTGCATGTAGCACTATTATAACATTTATTATTGATTCGTCTATTATAAGTAATATTTTCTTGGATAAAGAAAAGCTTTCGTAGTATATTATAATTTAATTTATGATAGTAATCTAAGTAGGTGCTTAATAGAGTTCAATATTAAGGTAAAGACGGAAGACTACAAAAGGCTATAGTAGCCCTTTGTCTAGAGCTTATGGGTATAGTTAGTGCCTAGCCCGTTACGTGCCTTCCCACGTGCCGCATGCGGACCACACCCGGACCGAACCTGGGTCGAGTACTGCGTATCCCGTTACATGCACAGTCACGTAACCTATGGACTCAATGGCCAATGGCCTGAGTCCATAACATTAGGAACCTCGTGTAATAAGATTCAGGGAACTTATATAAACTTCGGCAGGTTCTTGCAAATGTGTATAAGGGCGTCAAGGATTACTATCGCCAATAATCTCTTTGGCTTTAACTAAAATCCACAAAGGGTTTTTATCCGTAGCGAATTCGTAAAGGAGTTTGGCCAAATTACCTTCCTTTCCTTTCTTCGCAGGGAGTTCAACACCTCGACTAAACAATTTGGTCTTTATTATTGTCTTGGCTTATTTGTTTTCCTTCTTCCATATATCCAAGCTCCAGTCGCGAAACCATTCTTAAAAATAGTCGAAAGTTATAGGTCCTTAGTAAATTCTGGTAAGATCTCAGTTAATAATGAATTAGTCGATTACATTAACAAAGTATTGAGTTAAACGTATTTGCCGGTACTCATATACCAGAGGCTATTATTAAAGTGCTTAATAAATACAGGTCCGAGATTTTCAATTGCTTTCTTCATAATAGGGTACTTAACGATATCCATATTTTTTTCATTTACTATCGCCGGAAAGTGCCCAATATATAGCTAGTATAGTGGGACCCTCGCTAATATGAAATAGAAACATATTCTATCGGAAAGGCTCGCAACTCAAGTATTCCTACCCACAACAACAACCCTATTCGAAAATTCCTATTGTTTCTAAACTATATCATTCAATCCGTTGAATGAACCATTGAAAACTATATCTCTAACTAATCAAATATATAAGGTTAAAACCCTAATCTTATATACATATGGCTAATTTTCGGGTAATGTGTTATATATATATGTTAAATGCCGTTAAGGTCTTATAATTAACTATATTCATTCTTATTACGTGGTACAAACTTACAGGGGCTACAAATATGGATTATATTTATATAAGTTTGTCTTCTTGTCACGTAAAAAAGGATGTACACTATACGGCGTTGCGGAACAGGATTTTAAGCGATTATACTTACAAAGAAAAATCCAACGATACAACTTGTATTTAAAAAACGGAAAGACATAAAGATAAAATAAAAACCCTTTTGAAAATCGAACCTTAAAGCTTCCTTCCAATCAAGGCCTTAAGGTAACCCCACAGCTTAAAGAATCATAACATTGTACGAGCATAAAAACTGTAACCTTAGCCGGACTGTGCTATATACCCATTTCAATCCCTGCTCGACGCCTTTCCACAGTGAGGATTTGACATCCCTAAAAGAGTAAAAGGCGTATAAAACACATATATCTTGGTTCAAAGCCCGTAGTGATATTGAAGATATACTTTACAACTCAGTAAAGAACGTACTTTACAACTAGATAGAAAAATCAGGACCCGATTCACCTTTTTTCCATGGAGCGTAAGCCCAAGAAGTGTAAAAAAATCGTAAAAAAGGTATATGAATCAGCTGATAACATCTGGAAGAAATTCTTTTGTAGATAGATAAGAAAAATTATTTAAGGTATAGTTAAAGGCCCCGCTAAGCGGGCAGGGCGCCGGTGTAGGTGGCGACGACTTAAAGATAAATAAATAAATAAAGCCATCAAGTGCGAACGCATATAATAAAGGTGTTTCTTTAAGATCTTAAAGCTTAAAGAGTTTAAAATTGCATGGAAATTGCAGTACAAGTTCAAGTTTAAAAGCCCTGATAAGAGGGCGGAGCGCCGGTATGGGTAACGACAGCTTGAAGATAAATAAGTAAATAAATAAATGGAGTCTTTAGATGCGAGCGCTTATAATGAAGGATGTGACCTTAAAGCGCAAAAGTAATCAAACTTACAGTATTCAATTTTAAGTCTGAAGGGCCACGTTGGAATAAGTAATAAGGGACGGAATCGTTAGTTGTAAGGGCTGTTCTCCGGGTGCACCGCTACGCAAGCGGTACGCCGGTCCGACGACGATCTCGATAGCTAAAAAGGGGTCGCCAAAAAGATTCAAGTAGTAATAAAGCTGATTAAAGATGTTGTAGTGAAATAGGATGTATGTAAAGTGATGATGTTAAAAGCGGCTGGATCTGAAATTTTTTCTCAGAGGTAAACATTGTTATGGTTTACAATGTAGACCCCCTACCTTCCTTAACAAGGTAGTTCGTGCACCCATACAAAGAAAGTTGATTTAAGGTCGAAGATGACGCAATATTCATATTGGTCTTTTTAGTAGCTATTTTAACGTTTTAGCTAGTGTAAGGCTTAGTGGTGGACTTGGCGATTTAAAGAAGTAGAGACTTAGCGATTTAGCGTAATTTCACGCGATGTAGTTTTTTTAACGCGACTTAGCGATTTTTGGTATTTTTCGTTTGGGATAACGATTTTAGCGATTGAATTAAAGTAAGGAAGGAAAAAAAGTAGATTAAAAAGAAAGACTTGGTATTTAGGCAAAAGTTTGGTGTAAAGGGTAAAATCCAAAGTTGTTTATCATTTGGCCGTAATATTTAGTCCTTTTTAGATTAGTAGTACCTTTAATAGTACCAACTTATCTGTTTATCAACTTGGCGACTTAGTAATCTTTAAGACTTTTAGGCAGTTGATCTTAAAGCCTTTAAAAATAATTAATAAAGATTTTTTGGTGTTTTTAGTAGCGATAACATCGCTTACTTATAGACTGCCGCGAACAACTACATAGTGTATAAGGGTTGTTCATAAAAATCTTTCCTCTACCTTATAAAAACAAAGCCTAACAACTGGAAAACAACATCTTCTTCTACTTAAACAATCTGTGCTTAACCTAATAAACACTAATCATTATTAGTAGATATTAATCGTTACGATGTAGTCGATTCGAATCACTATGGTCGAAGTAACTGGTACTGCATTAACATTGTTAATTAAAATGTGTTGGTTCCAACTTTAGCAGACCGCTAGCCGGTCTGCACACTAATTTGTATGGCCAAACTCTTTGGCCTATACCCCATTTTGAAGTTGGAATCTATTTCACTGCACTTGCAGTGCAGTCCCACAAACTACAGTCAATTTGCAGTCAGTATAATCAACTTTACTGCAAGTAAAGTTGACTTAACTGTACTGCATTTTACTATTAATCAAACACTTTCAGATATAAACCCATCTTAATAAGGTTCTGTAAAAATAAAACCCTAGTTATTTTATTTCGAAAAATTTGATATTAAAAAAGTTTGTTTCCGGATTAACCGATTTTATAACGGTAAGAGTGAAGGGGTTTCTACGTCACGTAAAATCGGTAGGATCTTAGTGTTTAATAATATACCAAAACTTAGATTTCTCCGCAGCGAAAACCAGTCGATTACTAGCCGTTTACAAATAAGCCTTTCGTAAATTAGCCTGAAATTTCGAGATATTTAGTTTTAATAAATTCAAAATGAGTGAAAAAGAACGTCGTTCAAGTAAATAAAACCACAACTATAAATTTTCTGGTTAAATCTAATATATGAATTATATAAAAAACCGGGGAAAGGAGTGAACTTTATAAGGTATTACTGTTGGTAGGCCTTTATAATTGCAACGTAGTCGATTCAAATCACTTTGGTCGAAGTAACTAGTGCTGAATTTAAAGTCGTTGTGGTTGATACGTGGTAAATTCTAAGTTTGGCAGATTGCTAGCCGGTTTTCACCCTGATTTGTATAGCCATATACTTTGACCTGTGCTAGACATTAAAGTAGGCACCTACTGCATTATAATTGCTGTCAATCTCATGAACTACAGTTAATTTGAAGTCAGTACATTCAATTAACTTTAAGTATGGTTGACTGGAATGTATTATATTTAACTACTATTTCAATACAGGCAGCTCTTTGTTTTGTAACTGCCCGCCAGTGTGGCGCGCTACCAATGGGTGGCACCCTTTGAAATCCCTCCTTAATCCACAAGCTAAACTCCTATCAATTCCAATCAACTTACATTAAAATTATCATTAATTACAGCCCTTTATTCCATATCTCCAAGCCCTTTGTTCCTCAACTCCCGTATACAAGTTTCTTGCCACAGATCTACGTGTATCACTCATGCATGTCACCATATACGTACCTTCTACCAGTAATTTAGCCTACTTGTATTGCCACGGCCGCTATTGCTATCATTACCTTTACCCTGGTAGTCTTTAAGTTTGCTAGTGCATCCCTATTTTTTTTACGTTACGTACTGGGCGGTCACCATAGCTTTCTATTTATACGGTTAACGTATTATTATTTACCAACCTTTCCAAGGCGCTATTAAACGTAGACTTGGTTACAAATTTAATAGAATTATCTTTAGCCTTAATATACCCAAACCAATTGATTTCTAAGGCTTCGTATTTCACTCTTAAAATTATTACGCTTATAATTAAACGTTTTTCATTGGTCGTACTCCGTTTCAATAAATATTCGTAAAGGCTTTGAGAATATACATATACTACTATATGTATCGGAGGTATTCCTAGTTATTTAATAATAATCTTTAATATACCGTTAATGATTATATCTATATTAAAGATTGATATTATGTCGTAAACTTTCAAAGTTAGCACGCTTTATATTATACGATAATAGTTAGCGGATATTTAATATATGACGTTTCCGGTAATCGACAATTGCTTTTTAAACCTTTTTTTAAGGAGTATTATCAGAAACATAATTTGCGATATAAAGTAAATATTATTGGTAATGAAACCATCTGGGAAGACTATGAACTTCGCCGTTGTTCAATTTACTGAAACTATATTAATACTTTTTCTGAGTTTTTTAGTTACTACTAAATCTTTTTATTTAATCTTTCAAAGTTTTCGTCTTAAAGTTCCTTTACTTATGTCGCAATGGATAGGTTATACGATACCCCTGGTAAGTATAATCTGGTAATGTAAGCCGTACGAGCCTTTTGTTTTAGGTATCGTTGTAATTTTACCTCAACGGCTTTATTCATAATATTTAGGCCCGTAGCTTGACCCTTTTAACGTAGGCTAGTGTATATGTAAGTTTTAGCTTCAATACTATAGATCAGGATTAAAGATTTATTGAATTTAAATTATATGCTTTTAGTCAAGGTTTCGATTGCCTTACACTTTTATAGGCCTGAATTTTTGATGACATGTTATTTTGCCGTTATAAATTTAATATTTCAAAGGGATAGGATATGCTTAGTTTTTTTATTCACGATACCAAAGTGTTAGACATACGTAATTAATATGTATAGGTTAAACATTAAATATTTTATACCTAACCTGTTTTTAAAATACCTTTGGTACTTTCAAAATTAATAGACGTTTGTTTCGTCTAATCCGTACAAATTTTTAATACAGCGTATCACCATATCGGTTGGAAATTTTTCACTTAATGTTTTCGGCAGTTTTCATAATACAATACGTTAAAGATCGGTGGTAAATTGCGTATTCGTTCATGTTATATTTCGTCTATTAAATGTGAAATAACCGCTTAGGCTAGCAGTCGAATTTGTAACAATTATAATGATAAACCATTAGATACTCTCTTGGATTATGAGCGATTGAATAATAGTATAGTATTTAAATTTATCATTATATCCTGAAACTATTGGCTATAACTTTCTATACAACTAGACCGAGGTTTTACTCTTCATTTCATAAATTATTCCCAATTTAAAGACAGTAGGATTTTAGTATTGAAATTACGTTAACGGTACGAGTTGATTTACTCCTCGTATGAAAGTTTGTTTATCTCCACTTAGTCGCTTTGTTTAAAAGGTTTGCCCGGTTTATTAATAATATTTTCAATACTTTACTTAAAGGTAAGTTTTCCATTAAAAGTTTCCATTTAAAACCCTCACATCGTTATTTATACCCCCCTAGGCTTATAGTCTTCGTTACCATCCTCCTTTTTAGTATATATCCTTCTTTTTCAGTGGTTCTCCACTCCATCAACGTTTTATCGACTAGTTAATAATCTGTTTGGAAAGGTTATATTAGCTGATCCGCTGGGCTCAGGGATTTTCGACGTGGAGATCTTAATCAGACTTACAGCGTCTTTTATTAAGCTTAACCTATATCACCCCGAAAGTAATAAGGTTATTAACGGTTTCAATTACTCTTTTTAGGATAGCGATATATGATATTTTATAAGGTTTATCCTATTTGTCGAGCTTTCCCTACATATGGAATTTACTTTAAAAGGGTATAAATAATGCATTTGTTGTCGATGGTTTATTTTTGGTATTAAGGGCTCCGTTAACCCAACAGCGTACCGATATTTTTCTCTGTTTCTTTGAGGTTTTATTGTACTCTATAGCACGCTTTTTGGTATTGATATTAATGATAATTTAGTCGAGATGTATAGATAAGCCTTAAGTACCAAGAAAAATAGTATAAGGTCGTTAGGGCTAATAATATTGTTATAGCCTTTTACCATTATCTAAAGCCGCATTTTTTAACTTATAAAACTTTTGATCTCTAGAGTAAGGATACTGTAGGTCTTTTATAAAAGAGCGTAAGTCCTTTCTACCTTGTCAATACTTTAGTTAACCTTAATAAAAACCTATTTTCATTGAATCCTTTTTAATTTAGTATTAGATTAAAATTCTATTGTACTAAAATTGGTACCGGTGTCGGAGATTAGTGTATTTGGTAGCCCTAGGTTCGTAGTAATTTACAAAGTACGTTATATTTTCTATATTGTTTTCGCTTTTATGGTTTTAAGGAATCTGGCATTGTAAAAAGCTGTGGAAGAGTTAATAACGTGAAGTATTAGGTTACCTTCCAGGGAAAATACATCCATATAGACTTTATATTTAAATTTTTCATCTTCTTTTAGCGTGAACTTCAAATTTGGAGGGGTTTGTTGGTGTATTTGGTAATAATACCAAAGCCGTTCAATTACCTTTAACGTTGGCAAGTCTATGTCTTCGTAACCCATCGTCTTTAAGACCTTGTAAGGCCTGTTAGTCGCCGGTTGATTTAGCCTATGATAACTTTAACGAAGTTCCGACTTTATTAGGTTTAACAACCTTGTCTTTGGCCCTTAAAGAAGAAATTAGAAATTTCTTCATTTGAGGTTAAGTGGAAACCTTTTGTAGCCCTCTACTTAAACTAATTGATCGATATTAACTTTAACGTTAACGCCGAGATTTTTTATATTTTCAAGGCAAAGGAGAAAGGGGGTAAGGTAATTTAATATTTGGAAAACAATAAGGTTAACGATGGTCGTAACGGTCGTCGATCCTAGTGAAAGGAGCCTTTTCCAAAGGCCAAATCCAACTTTATCTTTACCGGTATCCGTATAATTATGTTCTGTAGTAGTGGCCTTAGACCGTTAATGTTGGGCAACAGGTTTCAAGAAACTTATCTGGGTTTAAATAGGGCTTTACGAACGCGTATAGAAGCATTAGAGATTTTTTTCGTTAACAATACCTTTGCTTTCCTCCCGAATATATCAAGGAATTTTATCTGTTACATATTCTTATAACAAATTAGTAAGATTATCATCGTTCTCTTTCCTCATAATAAAGTTAACACCTTTCCTAGCAAATATAATCTTTAGATTGATTTTGATATGTATGTATATCTCATTTCATACATACAATATACATTTTTTAAATTATTCTTAAAAGGTATCGAGAGCCACAGATTCTGTAATACGTCCCATAGGGTTTCAATCGAGGATGTAGTAGTTAATGCAGTTCGTTAGGTGTTTGAGGGTGGAGTCTTTATCGTCTCCCGTTGATTGAAGGTTATTATCGAAAAACTTGACGAACGTAAATCCAAAGTTATTTATTTTCCTTATTTTGTGTAGGATCTATGACAATATTAATTTTATTGTTGCCTAAAGCCATCGTGACGAAGATTGGAGGGTGTAAGGGGGAAAAGGGTGGTGTAGAGGAAAGTGAAGCTATAAGTTTTCCATCAAAGTTGGTATTTGTTAAATCTATAGTATTTAATCTTTTTTGAGATTTGAAATTTTCAATAGGGATACCTGTAATAGTATTAACTAAGTCTTTTGCCAATTTTATAAATTGGTGATTTTTATGACTTTTAGGTGGTTAATTTCAACCTTTTTTTAAGACAGATCTAGTCAAAGTTTATTGGTGTTTTCGATAGTACTGGCGATACCATCGCAACTTATCGATTGCCGTGAATAGTTGTATAGCCTACAAGTATTCCCTACTTGATTCCGCGAATAGCTGTACAGCTTATAGGAGCTCTGCGCAATTTTTTGTTTTACCTTACCGAAATAAAGCCCAATAATAGGAAAGTCACTTCTTTTTTTACTTAGCCAATCTTTGATTCACCGAATAAGCGCTGATCAGTGTTGGTAGGCCTTTATCGTTACAACATAGTTGATTCGAATTGCTGTGTTCGAAGTAACTGGTGTTGCATTCAAAGTGGTTGTAGTTAATACGTGGTAAGTTCTGAGTTTGACAGACCTCTAGCTGGTCAACACGCTAATTTGTATGGGCACCTACTGCACTGCACTTGCAGTTAGTACAATCAACTAACTGTAAGTATAGTCAACTTGAATGTACTACATTAGACTCATATTCCAAAAATCACAATTAAAAGTGAAAACCCTTTTAATTACCGTTTAATATCGAATCTTTATTACCATATGAATTAAGAAACTTTTTACAAGTGTAAGTAAATTGAAACGAAACCTTCAATTCATTATTTTTCAAATGAAGCGCTTATAAAATCAGGAGTTAAATATTTTTCATACATTATGTGAAAGGATTGACATAACCTTATCTTCGATAATGATGGATTGAAAATTTTAGGTAAAGAACGTAACCAAATTGAGGTCAGATTGTTTAAATTTTTTCTTTTTATATTGGAAGTTGATCAAACCAAAGATGATAAACATTCAAAATATCTTTCCGGATAAGATACGTTTTAACCCCTTAAATTATACCGAAATTCAAACGATAGGCTTTTACGAACGTAATTATAATGCGTTCCGACCGCCCAATTTTAATATTATTAACATCTCTAATCATTGCCATGCTTATAAAAAGACTTCCAATTACAAATATTTATTGTAAAATATACAAAGAGGTTATACTCCACACTCCGAAAAAAACTTTGAATAAAAGAACTTTTATATTATTCAACCCTGTTACACATATGACTTTTTAAATAGTATTGAGGCGCACCAACTCTTTGATAATATCGAAGCCTTACGAAATAGTATATTCGGGTTCTTCCTACTTACTTAAAAGGTCGTCGTTAATATCGTCAAAGGCTAAAAACATATTAAAAATATAGGTTCAAAAAATCGAGGCCTATGATCGGGCGTCAAAAACTAAATGGCCACTCAATTTAAATAAAGGGATTTGAAATGACAATAAAAACCTATACAATTTGATAATATTATAAACATTTACCGGGTCGGCTATTCTATTGTTTATAATTTTCTATGAATTAACAAGTATCAGTTACACCTCGGCATAAAGGTTTCCACGTTTCATAGACCTTTTACCACGTGGATGGGTTTCGTTTGTTGTACTTATATAATGGAAAATCCCATTTTATTTCAATTTCCACTGTTATATACGTTTAATAAGTGGCGTGAAGTGTTTTACGAGGACTTAAATAACATTTACATATAATCAGGCGAAAGCTTGAACTTATTCGTATATTATGATTTTGTGTTCAATATCAAAGGCACGTATTGAAAAAATGAATTTTATGGCGATTTGATTTTAAAACCTTGTTGAACATATTTTCAGTTCCTTAATACAAGGTATTAATCATATATAAGATCCGTGCGTTAAGAAATTCATGATTAAAACTTTATAATGAAAGCCGTTATTCAAGTTCGATACAATCGCCGAAGTAACTTCAACTATATCAATAAAGGTAAAATGGAGGACGTATCCTATGCGACACGTAAAAACTCCCATTTTATTAATACAATGTATACCGGTGGCAAAAACCCAAGTTTCGAAAGTTTATTCTCCGCGTAAGCTATTTAAAAAATATCAACCGATTATTTACGAAGTTGAAATCCCTATTGACGATATTTCAAAATCAAGGTAATTCATTATAAATTTTCATTGACATTTTGTTGATGAATTCATTTTGATATACGTCAATTATATAGATTTTGTTGGCTTGTAATTATGAATAATCTTTTACAAAACCTAACTTGAATTTCATAGTGGTAAAAAAGGCCCGTTTTCGAAGGTATGCGGAATTCCCGTTCCGACTTGTTCAAAGTAATTTACGTCGGCCCTTTTACGTCAAAACAAAACTCTTCTAATTTCAAATTGATAGAAAAAGATCGCGATCTGGTTTTAATTATATAAAGTCCTTCTTGTTACCTTTTTAATCGTATCAAAGTTTCTAAACATTGATGATTCCAACTTTCTTATCCGTATAACCAATAAATAAATCCTGATGTATAATGAAAATTTTGTTTACGTTTATCTCTGTAATCATGAATATTGTATTTATTCTCGGCGCTCGGTAATATAAAACCACCCTAAGTATATTCGAAATAAACTTATTTAGTATTCTGAAAAGTTAGTATTAGTTAAATTTAAAAATACCGTAAGGCTTTTATTTGTTCTATCGCTCTCATTTGAAAGACCCATTAAGTTTTATCATATGGGAAAATTATTAATGAATAATAGGAATTCATATTTCATCATAAAAATAGCTTAATTCATATCCGGAAAATTCTTATAGAAAAAGGATTTAATAACGATTATTAAAATCTTTTAGGCCTTAGTTACCGAAATCTTTCAAATTTTAAAATTCGTTTTCATAAATTTGAAGTATTTTCACCTCATCGTATTCGATTCAATTTTTATAACCGATTTACTTACCTAGTAAAACCTGGGTTGCCTAGATGGAGTAAACTTTTGGTATATTAAAAAATGAGGTGGGTTTTATAATAATAAAAAACGGATGTTTGATTTATAAAGTCCCTTGTAATTACTCTTTTGATAGTAAAAATAGTTTTGGTTACTTCATTCAAAACGAGATTAGAAGGAAAATGGTTATGTTATAGGATAGTATTAACCTGCGAAATTACGTAATTATCGGTTTGAGGAAAACGTATAATTAATTCAAGTTGCGTTATATCATTACTGGGAAAGTACTGTTGGATACTGATGTAATAGAGCTCCCTTTTTCGTCCTCTTTCGATCGAGCGAACAATCGTTTTGATAGGTTTGAGATAAGTGGTTGTATCCTTAGATAAAATTTTCGTCGATATTTTTATATTGTAAGGTATTTATTAAGTTGTTGTCTTTTTTCAATCGATGAATCGTAACGCGAATTTACGTTTTGTCTTTTCGTTGAAGACTTGCCGGGTAATCACCGTGAAGAAAAGGAAATTACTTTGAATACTTGTAATAGTAATGGGTTACCAAACACGATCTAAAAGCATAGTTCTTTACCGAAACTGTATATTTGGGATATCGTGTCAACTGAATACAGCATATATTACTATACTATCATAAAACCCCGTCATTCTAAAACTAAAACTAGTGACGTTAATTCATCGTTTTTTACTACTTATTAATATTAAAAAGAGGAAAGGCTTAACTGGTTTAAGAAACGAAACGGTTTAAGTCATTGAATCCATTTGAGTATTATAACTATATACCAATAAATTAAAAATGATCAATATGGTATTAACCTAAATTTTAATTTATTCCATTACCATTTTTGAAACTTTCATCGGGACTCTTTCCAAAGGAGGATAAATGTGGATAATATCATGTATTTCTACAGTTAGTAAGCGGCCACTATGCAAGTTACACCCTTACAGATTGTATAATAACGTACTAATTTGCAAGGTGCACGCTTGCAGAGTGCATGATAGCGTTCCACTGCCTATAAGGAGTATTGACGGAGTGTACGGTAGAGTGCCACTGCTTAGAAAGGAGATTTTCAGAGTGTATAGTAAAGTGCCACTGCCCGTGTAAAAGCTTATAAACTATTACCTAAGGCGTATACTCTTTTGATACCTTTTTCTCTTTCGGTTTTACTATTTACTTTAATATATACAACCAATTTTTATGATTAATTTTTCACTGTTACCTTTAAGTTAATGTATTAAACCTAATTAATACTAATAAGTAGCCGACTCGATTGACTACAAATAGTCTAGGAAAGAAAAGATAAAATTAAGTTAGATACCTATAACGGGATTTTATAGCTGTATTAACTGTCTATACTTTAATATGACGACTTATAAAAACTATACGGGAGTGTAAAAATACGTGGGAGCGCCTTTGAAACTCGAAGCGTAAAAAGACTGTAAGATGCGGAGTAACTTTGAAAAGGATAAATTTAGTACGATATTATCAATTCGATCAGCATCCTATTCATTGGAAGCCTCATTACGTTATACGTTAACTTGTTTTAGCGCTTTGGACGTATCCAGGCACTTTTTGAGGGACTTTTTATTCCGTATCAGGTTACGTAAGCTAAAACCAACAAGTTTTGGAACCTTTAGTTGGGACTTATCTGATTTGAACATAGTATTCAAACCGCTTACAAACTTCGAGAGCGGTTGAATTACAACCTTTGGGATATCCTTACACTCAATCCACTCCCTAAAGGCAATAGTCTAACCGCTTTCCAAACGTACACCATATGCGAGACGCCGCATTAAAAACGTCTACTAAGCTTTAAATACCATTTTAAACCCCATATACATACCTTCAGACATCCTTTCCCCCGCTTTTACTATTCTGTTCGCTTTCCCCCGTACGCTTTCCCTCGTACACCCTATATTATATCATTTGTTTAAGATTTTTATGTTTAACTTTCATGTTTAATAGCTACTTAATTATTGTACCGTTTTCCAAGCGTTAAACGTATAAGCTAGGACGCCTAATCAGCCTATAATTACGTTTCATTTGTATTTTATTTGAATTTCATCAGTATTAGTTAGTGTTCAACGCCTTAGTTTTAACGTTTTGTCAAATCACATTTTATTCGCTTTTATATTTTCGTATTGTCCGCTTTCATTTAACCTCCTTATTTCGTATATTCCTATTATCCATTTTTTCCCAAGAACTTTTTGAATACTATATTCCAAACGTACCCGAATTTCAAATATTGCGTAAAATTAATCTTTAAACCGCTCTGACAATTCTTTTGTACACCTAAAGTAGCTTTTCAATCACTCTGTTCTACCTTTGTACTCATATCGCTATAGCTTTACCGATCATGAACTTGATAAAAGTTAGTGAATATATGGATTACTCCTTTAAAAATACATTTTTTCGCAAAATTACCCCAAAGTACTTGAACCTTAACTTGTCAGATAGTAAGATCGAATTATTAGTGAGAATTTATCCAATGTTACGGTAAATATATATGTTATAAATATTATTTTTAACTATTGTAATGGAGATATAAAAGGGCATGACTTATTTGATAATTTACCGAAGGACTTAATAAATTGAACGCGAAAAATGTAGTGTATAGTAGATGGAATAATCTTAGAAATACTATGAAAATAACTACGAAGTAGGGTTGTTAATGCAACTGGTGATAATAATAGCCTTATCGCCAAAGCTTTGTCGGTAATAGCCCGGCTTATTTCAATATTAAAATAAACCGAAAATGAAGTGATTGATGTGGAATTAGTGAAGGGATACTAATTAAGGAAGCGCTAAGACAGTTTATTAAAATAACGGATAACTAATGAGAAAAAACTTCATAGATATAGAGAATAAAGAGTTAAGTAAGACTAAATAGACGTTGCTAGGAGTAAACAAAGCTTAAAAATCGACAGAAAAGGAGGAAAGATTATAAAAATTATCCACTACTTAGGTCGAATATAGAACCTTCTTAAAACGCACTTTTAAAGAGAGATACAAATAAAATAACTCCCCGAATATAGTTAACAAAGCTTTCAACCGTAATAAAAGCGGTCCGGATAGGAAAATGAGCCCTTCCTAAGACAAGATAAGCGACGTAAAACGATAATACGAGTTTTACGGACCAATACCAACTAATTACGACTTTTACCAAAACTTTTTACCATATCGTCTTTTTATTAATAAAAGTAACCCTAGAAAACTTGAAATTTCTCTAGGCTATAGGGTAAGGATAAGGATTATAATAAAGAATTATACAACGTATTCAATCATAAAATCCGTATAATATTAAATACTTGTAAAGTACTAGATATTAAAACCGTTATGGTTATACGTGATTTTACCCAGTATACTAATTGGTAAAGTTAAAGAGTGTTGTATGTATTATTTTAAGTATTTTGATATATTAAAAGAGTATAGTAATTGGTTAAAACTATATTTCGATATAGAAGTAAATTAAGAGCTTTATAATCGAGATTAGTCGGGTATTACTTGAAAATTAGTCATAAATGAGCGTAAAAACTCTCATGAAATCCTATAGTAAGTGTTTACTGCCCTATTAGCAGAAATTTGGAAATATCAGGCGGCTTTTACAATAGAATATGAGGGAGATAAACTATTCATTGAAGCAGTTACAATATTTTACCGCGGAAACCTAGGTTTTAACCTTATGTCATTTAAGCTGGAAGAAGACTTGAAAGCTTTCTTTACGAGATTTAGAATATCGTTTGTATTCTTTATACGCCAATAGGTAAGCTTCGAATTAAAATTTATATCCGAGAGGATTAAAGCTGAGGGTTGGACTATTATATCAGACCTCGTTAAAACCATTAACTATTTTTTAAACCGAGGGTTTAAAGTGTATCCGAAACAGAATAAACGCCCTTAAAACGGCTAACAAAACTAAAGATATTGAGTAAAAGACCCGAAAACCAAGGGTAAACGAATTACGAACGAAGATGACCCTACAATTCAACGCAAAACTTACTATGTGTAACACAATACCCACGAAAAAGTATACGAAGCCTTATAGGTTTCTATAATCGTTGTATCATATGTAATAAGGTCGAACTTTGGTAGCAAAATCATTTAGTATACGAGCAGATTCGGATTAAATGCTAATCTTGGGCCGTTTACCTACATAAAGACCAAATAACAGCCAATTTTGTAATATACGTAGCCAACTACAAAGGCGTAAAGGAGGAATTCGACGCCTACCCCAAAAAGTATACCTTTAAAAAGAGGATTTAAAGGATAATACAACTTATTTAACAGTTTATGATAAGTAAATTAACTAGTCAGTATTTACAGGTTTATAAGATGTCTTATTCATTTACATCATAGGAATAGATTACGTAGAAAAGGTGTTAAACGTTTATATGGCGTCGGAATTTAAACTTTATAATAAGTACGGCAACCTATTTCAGAGAAATATGTTGAATCCTAGCGTAACAGAAATCTTAACCATTGGTAAACGATAATTAGACGTTTTTATAACAATATTTCTCAAAGTCCAGTTCGACCGAATAGGAAAGTATTGGGAACTTTTCTTTGGCAAAGGAAAAGCATCGTTACTAAGTATAAATATTGTAAATATACGATTTGAATCGGTTAAACTTTACGTAATAGAATTTAACAAGTTATATATACTATTGTTAGCCTATATAAATGAGCCTGGAATTAAGGTTAGAAATACAACTAATTTTTTGTTGTGATTTACTATCACTGAGAAGTGCCCACTACATAGCTAGTATAGTGTGACCCTAGCTAATATGAAAGATATGTACATATACCGGCGGGAAGGCTTGTAACTCAAGTATTCCTACACCCATCAACCACCCTATTCGAAAATTCTTCTTTCTTTTCAATTATACCGTACAATTCGTTAAATATACTATTGCAAGCTAAATCTCTAACTAAACAAATATATAAAGTTGAAAGCATAATTATTTATATATGTGGCTAATTTTCGGACCATGTGTTATATGTATATATTAAATGCCATTGAGGTCTTATAATCAACCGTATTCATCCTCACTACATGTGAAAAATTTAGTATAAAATACAAATATGAATCATATTTGTATAAGTTTGTACTCGTACCACGTAAAAGAGAGTAGATATTTTTACGTGTTTCGAAAAAAGATTTTAACCGAATATACTTGTGAAGAAAAATCCAACGCCACAACCTTTATTTAAAAAACGGAAAAGTAAAATTATAAAAAGAAAATCTAGAGATAAAACTTTAAACCAGCCTTCCAATTAAGGCCTTAAGGTACCCTACAGTTTAGGGTCCCATAAAGGCGTGAAAACTGTAGCCTTAGTCGGGCCGTACTATACAGCTATCTTAATCCCCACACGATGCCTACTCGTATCAAGTATTTAATAGCGGTATAAAAGAGTAAAAAACCAGTAGAATACACATATTTTGGTTAAAATCCCGTAACAGTAGGGAAGATGTACTTTATAACTCGGTGGAAAAATCATGACCCTAGCCACTTTTTACCATAGACCGTAAACCTTATATATGTAAAATGAATTATAAAAAGGGTACATTATTAAGCGGGTGGTATGTGATGAAAAGCCTTTTATAGATAGCTAAAAGTATTTAAAGTATAGTCGAAGGCCTCGTGAAACGAGTAGAGTACTAATATAGGTAATAACGGTTTAAAAATAAATAAATAAATGAATAAATAAAGCCGTAAAATACGAACGTTAATAATAAAGGTTTTTTTTTAAGACATTAACGCGTAAAAGAAATTAAACTTATAATGAAATTGTAATTATAATGCAAATCCAAGTTTAAAGGCCTCATTAAGTAGGTGAGGCGCTGGTATGGGTGCCGACGGTTGAAAGATAGATAAATAGAAAAATAAATAAATAAATAGAGCCGTCAAGTACGAGCGCTTATAATAAAGGTCTTTTTTAAACCTTAAAGCGCAAAATGAATCAAACTTGAAGCATGCAAATTCAAGTTTAAAGAGCCACGCTGGTACAAGTAGCGAGGGACGGAATCGCTGGTTTTAGGGACTATTTTTTAGATGAACCGCTACGCGTGCAGTGCGTCAGGCTGATGACGATCATCATAACCAAAAAAAAGGTCACCGGAAAAGATTAAAGTGGTGATAAAGCCGATTAATAATGTTGTGGTGTAATAGGATACATATAAAGTGATGGTGTTTAGAGCGGCTGGACCTGAAAAAAATTCTCGAAAGTGGGCACTATTAGGGTTTCCAGTGTAGGCCTTCTACCCTCCTTAACAAAGTGGTCCGTGCACTCATGCCAAGGAAGTTGATGTAAGGTCGAAGATAGAATAGTAGTATTTGCAGTGCAGTAGGTCAACTTTACTTATAGTAAAGTTAACTGTACTGATTGTAAGTTAAGTATATTGTTTTATGTAGGATTACTGTAATTGACTGTAAGTCAAGTGCAGTATGGCCCCACTTCACACTAGGGTATAGGCCAAGCAATTGCCCATACAAATTACTATACAAACCGGCTAGCGGTGTGCCAAACCTAGAATAATACATCTACCATTTAACCATGCATTACTACTGTTACTTCGACTAATCCAATCGAAAACGTTACAACGTCTAAAGCCCTACCAATATCAATCAGTGTTTATTAGGTTAAACATAAATAAGCTAAGTAAAAGAAAAGGCTACTTTCCGGTTACGCTTTACGGCAATGAAATAACTGCTAGGGTGAAGGCAAGATTCTTGCGAAAGGCCTTTATTAATACTGCACCAGTACACAACGGAAGGAAAACATAAAAGTCTTTTGGGTTGCGTTAGTCTATAACGGCAACCTGGAAGTAAGCAACGGTATAGTTATTAAAAAAACTAAGAAATCTTCACCAAATCTTTTTAAAAAACGTTGAGATTAACTGTCAGAAGTCACAAAGTTCGACAAGTTGGCAAACGGCAAAGTTGGTCTTACTACGGGAGTTACTACAGTAAAAACGACTAAGTTTTACGGCCAAAAAATAAACAACCTTCACCCTCTACCAACAACAACAAACGACTTTCGACCTTACCCTTTATATCAAACCTTACCCCTATTTTACTTTTTTCACTTCCTTTACGCCGATTTAATCGTTAAAATTGCTACCTTAAACTAAAACACTGAGTCACACCAAAAAAGCTATATTAAGCGACTCCACGCTAAATCGCCAAGTTTCCACGCGACTTTACGCCAAAACACGAAGCCCCTACGCCTAAAATCGCCAAGTTCCTAACCGTACAAACTATAAAAGCCTACCAAGTTTTACGAAAATCGAAATCTCAAAATGGCACCTACCCAAAAACTAATAAAAACAATTAAAACCCTCGGAATTACCTTTACCAAGTACTATGACAAAGACCTTTAGGTGTAAAATATCGATAAATACTTAACGGAAAAACACCTCAATAACTTCGTTAAATACTACATTATTAAGCATAACAACGATCAAGATCTTAACCGTATTTTCCGTAAATATCGCGACTTCTTCGACAACTGGACTATTAATATGTAAAAAGTAATCCAAAAAGGGGTTAAGTTTAGGCTTAGGTTAGAATTTAAGGGATGAGGTATTTACATTCAAGTTTAGGATGCTATTAAGTTAGCGTAAGCCCTTTTCGACTTCGTATAGATTAAGGAATGCTTTTAAAATTCACACCTTAAGGGAAAGATCATTAAGGAACCTTAACGCCCTTACACGCGATCTAGGGGACCACCCATATACCTTTAGCTTAGTTGAGCCTCTTTATGCGCTGGCGATAAGGAACCTTTTAACATGCTCGGCATTCTAACGCCTTCATGTAATAACAAGAAATATGCTGTTAGCGGCGGTAGGGCACATAAAGCAACGGCTGCTAATACAGCTCAAGGTATTGACGTTTATACTTTATATACCAGTTAATTAAGTAATATCGTTAAGTCCCTTAAAACCTTTAAGTCCCTATCAATCCTATAGCACTTTAATCGTTAGACCCCTTGAAATCCTTTCCACAAAAGGTTTACCTATAAGCGTAAGCCCACCATAGGTTTTACCACAGAATTTTACCTCTCAATCCAAGCGACTAACAATTGAATTTAATACCGTATCTCGGCGGCTTTGAAACTTAAACTACCAGGAAACACCAATAAAGACTAGGATAACTATCGCTACTTGACCCTAAGACTTGTGAATATAGTTAATATTAACTATAAAATTTTACAGACTTCGTTAAGATTTAAAACGACGTAAAGAAAAATGAAAAAAAGTCTTATTACCTTTTTGACGCGGAAATAATGCCTTTCTTAAACATTTGTAAGTAAATAGAGGTTATTCCTTTTGGTTTTTACTTATTATTTCCTAGAATATTTACAAGGAACGCCAAAGATTATTACCTGACCTTCCTAACACGATCAATTACTTTTCGCGAAATCTATAATAGCATGAAAAGCTACTTCGAACACAATGTCCACCTTACCCAATACCATGAAAACTAGGCCACCACGCGGTAAAACACGATAATAACGGAAAGAAAAGGAGGAAACACTAATAGATATACCTAACTAAATGCTTAACAAGCTCATATTATACTAGTAAGCAATATTAAAAACCCACGCTGACGAAGCAACACTTCACAAGTAGGTACGAGTAACAGTTACGGGCGTTAGCGAGTTTAAATACGCTTTATAACGCACAAATACTACCTGAGAAGGCTTTTTTAGCTTGTTACTTTTCTCTCTTACAATTTTAATAACGCGTATACCAAATTCGCTTGGTATATACCTCTATACCGGCAATTTCCCTACCGTAAATAAAAAAGACCTTATTTTAGTTAATTACATCGACCGCAAATACGGATATAGGCGCCCTTAACTCCTAAGAACTGACCTATCGACTACAAACTAAAGATGGTAACCATGTTAGCGCCAATAGGGTCAAGATTGAAACGTACCTACTAACTTCAAGCATTGTTGTTGTAATAATAGAAAAAGATTTTAGATTGATGGCAAATCAAGATATTATTTAACTCGGTACCTTCCAGCCAAATGAAATAACAAAAAGGTAATATATTATATTGAATACCCTACCACTTTTGAATAAAATCATTTGGATTAAATTACAAACTTCAAGGGTAAAGAATTCTTTAACGGAGATCATACTCTAAAATATATTAAATAGCATAAAGATATTTCCCCTGACACGGTCTAATACCTTGGTGACTACGTTCTTTTATACCGTTTAGGTGGTAAAAACCCTTACATTTACCTTTATTAAACCTCTAACCCATTATATATCTTTAGATTTCGCGATCGTTACGCGGAATATACGTTTTAAGGTATTATGACAGATATAGGGAAAGTGAAGTAATTAATAGGAGGATATTCGTAGTATGTAATACTACGAAGTGAAAACATCATATTTATTGAAATTAATCGTTACAATATTAGTAAAGCTAAAGTAAATTTCGGATTAGGCGAATAACTATCTGTAATAAGAATAACGATAATTTGAACTTGTTGAGATTAAGTTAAGGTTAAAAGTGAAACTTAAACGTTGAGAGATTTACATACAAAAAAAAGGCTTTACTAAACTGGCAAAAACCCTTTTTAAATGAACCTAACTTGAAAAATGCCCCCAAGACCTACGGTCAAAGAGAAAGGGTGTTAAGGAACCTTAACGACTATATACATAATCCAGGGAACCTCCTATTTACCACCAGCTAAGTTAAGCCTCTTTACGCGTTGGCTATAAGGAACCTATTAACCTGCCCAGCAATTCAATACCCTTACGTGACAACGCGGAATACGCCCTTAGCTGCGGCAGGACACGTAGAGCAGCGGCTGCTAACGCGTCTAGAGTTATTAATATCGGCTTTTTACACCAGTCAATTAAACAAGATCGTTAGGCCTGCTAAACCCTCCAAATACCTATCGTCCCCTAATAATTCACTCTATAAAAACCTTTTTCCTTCAGACTTACCTACGCGCGAGAATCGACCACAGATCCTACTACAAGATTTTACCCCTCGAGCCAAACAACTGATAATTACTCCCAAGCTCGTACCTTGAAATTCCTACAGCTTAAAATATTATAAAACACAATTTAGTGGGATAACTATCGTAACCTCCCATTGAAACCTATCAGGATAATTAATATTAAATATAAATTGCTTACGAATTTCGCCAAGATTTGATATAATATAGAAAAGTACAACAAAAAACCATATAACCTTCTCGACTCCAAGATAATGCCCTTTTTGAACATTTACAAATGGATGGAGGTTTCACCTTCAGATTTTTACTCACTATTCCCGGGAATCCTTACAAGGCAAGTAAAGGACTACTACCTGACCTTCTTAACTAGAGCCATCACGTTTCGCGAAATCTACGATATCATAAAGGGCCACTTCGAACACGATATCCGCCTCGTGTAATATTATATAAACTAGGCAATAACGAGGTGAATTACAATAATAGCAAAGAAGAAAAAGGAGGAATCACCAATAAACGTCTTTACCAAAATTTTGAATAAGTTAATATTATACCAAAAAGCAATAATAAAGGTTTATACTAACAAATCTATACTACTTAAATAGGTACGAGCAGTAGTTACGAGCGTTAACGAGTTCGAATACACCTTACAACGCTTAATCACCACTTACGAAGGCTTCTTTAGTCAGTTACGTTTTTTATTTGCTACTGTAATTACACGTACACTAAATTTGCTTAGTATATACCACTAAACCGGCAACTTCTCTAACGTGGAAAAAGAAAACCTTATGGTAATTAATTACTTTAACCGTAAGTACAGCTACGGATTCCCATAACACTTAAGGTCCGGCCTATTGATCTCGGCTCCAAACTAAAAGTAGTAACCATGTTAACGTCAATAAGGCCAAGCTTTAGGCGAACCTTCTAATCACTAGCATTATTATCGTAATAGTGGCAAAAGATATTAAATTTGTAATAAAACTGGTTGTTGGTCAATTGAGTACCCCTTATCTAGCGACAGAATAAAAAGATAATGTATTATATCCAATACCCCACCACGTTTAAATAGAAATACTTAGACCAAGTAATAAACTTCGAAGGCAACAAGCTAATTAATCGTAATGCCTCTAAGTAAACTAAATAATACGAAAATACTGTTCTTGGCGTAACCTAGTAACTAGCCGACTATGCCTTCTTATATTGTTTAGGTGATAAAAACCTATACCTTTGCCCTAATTATGTCAATAATCCCTTATACACCTTTAATCTTTGTAATCGTTACATAAACCATACATTTTAAGATATTATATCAAATACTAGAGTAACAAAGTACTTGATAAGAGGCTATTCGTAGTACATAAAATTATAGAGAGAAAGTATTACAACTACGAAGATTAATCGTTATGACACTAATAAGGCTAAAGTTGGCTTTAACCCAGGCTAATAAGTATCGTTATTAAGGATAACAGTAATTTAAACTATTATAAGAGTAATCACATTCTACACTCTTAAGTATCCTATCTATTTCCTACTTTATTTAAAGAGTATAAAGACTCTCGGCGTTAAAGTAGACATTAATGCAAATGAACCAATTAAAAACAACCAAAGATTTTCACTCGTCCTTATGTACAAGTACCTATGGTTTTATTTCTAAAGCTTAGAAATAGTGGTATTGAGACTAACAAAGCCGAAAATACGTTAACTATAGCGGCGCTTTAATTATCCAGCCGTTAACAGGTTGTATAACATCCTGATATCCACAGGGAATCAAAATGTGAAATACTTTGCCCTAAAAGCCATTAAAAGAAAGTTTTACTTAGATAACAAGCTTGTTTTTCACGTCGTTAACTCCGCAACCTCTTTTCACAGGACTAAGTTTTTAAAGTCCCCCTCGGTAAAGAATACGTGAAAAAAGTTAAGGATACAGTAGATTAACACGTACTTAAGCCCGTTTAACGTCATCTTTTACGATATTAGTAGTAACTTTGCAGCGGCGAAGTTTTAGAAACATACCAAAATAATGGGTATCTAGTGTAAACAGGTACCTTTAAAAGTATACAAAATTATTGGGAAGGTTAAAATAGTATATTCCTTGTTTTGCCGAACGTATAATATCCTTACATTGGAGATCGGAAACTTTACGGATCTGGAGGTACACCTATAAATGGTAGTAAAAAGCGTAAATGACATTATGGGTCCTGACAGCTTAGTGCTAATACTATTAGTCTTTGGAGCGTATCCCCGCTTAACGAGTGAATCTCTACCTTAGATAAGTACTTAAAAACGCGTTACGACCTACGGTAAAGCCTTAAAGGAACTACGAAGAAAATCGGCACGTCACTGTATTAATAACAACCTTAACCCTAAGAATAGCCCTTAAATAATCGATGTATTGACTTTACAATTATAAAGTAAAGTCCTCATATAACTGAAGCTAAGTAAATGAGAAAACATATATAAAAATTTAAGTATTATAAACTTTAAAGTGGTTGTTAAAATTATTAACGGTCCTATATATTTTCGAACCATCTGAGTTAAACCTTACATGAAGGTTACTGACGACGAAAAACCTGAAGCTAAATGACCAAGTCAATATAAATCTCCCCCACCTATTATCGACAAACCGATAGAATGCCACTGACGTAAACGATTTTCGAAAAAAAAACACGTTAAAAAGGAGAAATATGCACCAGGACGTACCTACAATACTGCTTAGGTAAATAGGAAAGAGAAGGATAACGAAGACTTAATATTAAAGCTTAGGTTATAAGAGATTATAAAAACCTCCAGCAAACCTTTTAAGGAAAGCGATAAAGTCGAGATCGACGGCTTACTAACTCGAAAATTTATATAATTCGTACTAAAGACCGACTTTAACCTTTAAGAACCAAACGTTACGATCTTTAAGTCGAGGATTATCTACGAGGTTAAAGGCAAGACTACGGAGCAGTCGTACTAAAAGTCAAGACTAATCGCTTAAAAATACGGCGATAAAGACAAGAATTATATCCTCACGTAATCGCTAACGATCCAGAAAATTAAATAACGATTAATAGTTGTTTTGATAATAAGCGTACAGGTTAAAATTAAAGGTAAGTTTATCCTAAATAGCCGTAACATTACGTAAGCGTATACGTAGTTAGTAACATATTTACAAAGGATTGTATTGCTAAAATTACTATAAGACTTACCTGTTATCTATATTTTAGAAACGGTAATATAGTATATTGAACCATTATATAAACTAGCTAAAACAAGCGTTTATTAGTTTTTAATTTACTAGTCGTACTTTAAATCCCGGTTAATAATAAAATATTTAACGTACTAGTTTTCTTCGTTAGTAACTTAAAAGAAGAAATTTTACGTGGTAGTTATATAAACTAATGATACCCTTTTCGTCGTAACGGCTGGCTTTATAGCAATGGAGTAATAGGTAATTAAGGACTTTAAGTTGTAAAATTACAAACCAGTTACAATGTTAACGAATGACAGTCAATTTAACTTTAATAAATCTTTAATCCGTATATTTAATATTAATACTAGCCCAAGCTTTCGTTAAAGGGGTTAGTGTACTGTTTTAACTACAATCAATAAGACTAATTTGGCTAAAGTCTAAAGGTACCTCGAATAACGTATTTGTGGCAGTTATATTGCTACCCTATGCTAACCGAAAGTATCTTATGAACTATTTATCGTCGTACAAATACAAAAACTAACAGATAAAGACTTTAACCGGCGAAATAAAAGGCTCGAGTGGTAAATGCGAAATTTGGACCGTGGGATTAATATAATTTTAATCGGTTTGTCGAAAGCTAAGTTCATGATGTTTACGGATGTGTCCTTTACAAATAACATCTACTAGTCTTTATAAATATGCTTTCTGATAACCCTAGTTAACAAAAATAAGCGGGAAAACCAGTTAAGTATTACCAGCAACCTAATTCACTAGACCTTTGTTAAATGTAAAAAGATAACACGAAACGTGTTAATATCGGAGATATATAAAATAATAGTGAGCTTTAACATAGGTATAGCACTATAGGAAATTTTTAACCTTATTACTAGGTAGTTAAAGATTTCTCCTATCTCGGTGATAATTTGTACCGACTTAAAAAGCCTTTTTCAATGCCTTTTGAAACTCGAAACCACTAGCGAAAAACGCCGGATAATAGATATAATAGCACTTCATAAGGCATACGAAGGGATTAAGATTAAGGAGTTCCGATAAATCGATAATAAAAACAATTCTATTAATACTATGACAAAGGCATCGTTAAACAAAGCCCTCGAAAAATTTATGGACAGCAACAGGCTGACCGTACGTATTGAGAGCTATGTAGATAAGCCGCCTGGAAAGCAGAAATCATGTGACAGCGGACAGGGATGTGTTAACAGATTGGAAAATTGCTAGGGGACTAAGGATGGTAATCTGTTTAAGTTACACAGTTAAAGTAAAGGCTTGTAGAAACCTGTGGCGGAAAACCTTTTTGTAGGAGTTGATAAACTTGGACCTTAGGGCAACGGCGAAATTAAGGTCAAATAAGGTCACTTTTCATATAAATGGGTACAATTTCATATAAAAGTTAACTGGAATTAATAGTGGTTTGGCTAATTAACAAGGAGGTAATTTAGTAGAACTAGAAAAGATTAGTTAGCCACACTGGCGTACGCGTACAAACTAAAAAGCCACCAGTATTGGAATAATATTGCATACAGTGCAATAGATTAACTTTACTGTACATTAAAGTTGAGTGTGCTGCAAGTGTATTGCTTTGTATGGACTTACTGCATTGTGTGTAAGTCGAGTGCAGTACGCTACACTTTACACTAGGACATGGGCCAAGAAATTGGCCATACAAATTACAGTGCAGACCGGCTAGCGTTCTGCCAAATCTAGAACAATACATCCACCACTTGACCACGCAATACTACTGTTATTTCGACCACGATTCGAATCGACAACATTGCAAAGTCTAAAGCCTACCAATAAAACTGTTATTATGTCGATTACATTTTATATTCTTAAATTACTTACCCTTTTCTTTCTTTACTTAAAGGATATAAAAACCTTTAGCATCAACGTTAACGTTGATGCCGATAAGCTGGTTAAAAACCGTTAAAGGTTTCCCTTTACCTGTAAGTAAGGGCACTTATAGTTTTATTTTTAAGGTTCCAAATAAGTCGTATTAAACTTATAGAAGCCGAAAATGCGTTCATTACACTATTTGATTTTCCAGTCGTTAACAGGTTATATAAAGTCCTCAAGTCGATAAGGCATAAAAGTGTAGAATACTTTACCCTAAAAACTATATTAAAACTTTATTACTACTGTCAAACGTATACCTAACCCCCCCCAAGATTTAAGTTTACACTAAAAGATGATAAGAACTTTAATTACGAGGTTTTTATCGATATATTTTATTTAAATAACAAGCCTCTTTTTTACGTCTTTAACTTTGCAACTTCTTTCTACAGAGCCAGGTTTCTAAAGTCTTTTTTGGCAAAAGATACGTTGGAAATATTCAGAAATCTATAAATTAATACATATCTGAGCCTACCTAACGTCGTCATCTACGATACTAGTACTAACTTTACGACGGCGGAGTTTCAGGAAAACGTTAAGATAATAGGTATCCGGTATAAACAGGTGCCTATAAAGTTACAATAAAGTATTAAAAGGTTTAAAAGGGTATACGCCCTACTTAGCCGAAAGTATAATATCTTTCTATTGGAAATCAAAAGCTTTACGAATCTAGAAACACGCCTTTCAATAGCGGTAAA
Organism: Anisogramma anomala; assembly: GCA_038502455.1. NCBI lineage: Eukaryota > Fungi > Ascomycota > Sordariomycetes > Diaporthales > Gnomoniaceae > Anisogramma > Anisogramma anomala. The sequence goes on along the minus strand of JASMMZ010000003.1, from coordinate 38,569,612 downwards.
TGACCTAAACTATATTATAGGCGCTAATGACCCAATATCAACTCTACTAGTTTTGGAACATACTCATGACTAACCAGTAAATCTTTACTATAAGTAAATACCAAAAAAAAAAAAAAGTTATAACTTACGGAAAAGCTTTGAAAGAATTACAAAAGTAATTGACACATAGTCAAATTAATATACTCTTAACACCAAGAATAGCCCTATAATAATCAATGTACTTGATTTTCCATTTTAAAGTAAAGTCTTCGTATAACGGGAGCGGGATAAATGGAAGGGTTTATACAAAACCTTAAATGTCGATAATTCTAAAATAGTTATTATAACTACTAACGGTCCTATATCTTTGCAAATTACCTAAATTAAACTTTATATTAAGGCTACTAACGATAAAAACTCTTATATCAAACGACTAAGCCAATACAAACCAATTTTTACCTATTATCAAGAAACCGATAGAATGCCACCGATATGGATGACAACTAAAAAAGCAGAATGTTGAAGAGATTGAATATATACCGAGTTGTATCTATAATAATATTTGAGTAAACAGTAAAAAGAAAGATAACAGAGTATTGATATTAAAATTCCGAGTATAAAGCATTATTAAGACTTCTGGAAAACCTTTTAACGAAAATGATAGGGTTGAAATTAACGGCATATCGATTCTAGAAATTGTATAATTTATACCGATAGCCGATTTTAACTTTAAAAACCCAAACGTTACAAGTTTTAAATCGAGGATTATTTACGAGGTTAAGGGTAAGACTTCGGGCTAGCCGTACGAAAAGTCATGTTTAATCGCTTAAAGATACGGCGATAAATGCAAAAATTGGATCCTTACGTAATCGCTAACGATTTGAAAGATTAACTGACATTTAGTAGTCGTTTCAGTAATAAGTTTATTGATTAGAACTGAAGGTAAATTTACGTTCCATAGTCTAAATATAATGTAAGCTTATACGAAATTAGTAATAAATTTATAACGAATCGTAATATTGGAAATGCTGAAGGAATTAAGGCTTAATTACCTTTTAAGAACGGTAATACGATATATTAAGCCTTTATATGGAATGGCTAAAGTTTACATCTATTGGTTTTTAATTTACTAGTTGCACTTTAAATTATGGTTAGGTATAAATTTTTTAATATAAGACTCATATTTACCAATAACGTAAGAAAATGACTTCAACTTAATAGGTATATATACTAACGATACCATTTTTTTCGGAACGGTTATCTTTAAAATATCAAAACAACAAGTGATTAAAGACTTTAAGTTTTGAAATTAAAGCCGATAACAACGTTAGCAAAGGGTAATTAACTTAACTTTAAAGGATTGTTAATCTGTATACTTAGTATTCATATTAAATTTAGTTTTAGTCAAAAAGGCCAAGGTACTAATTTGGCTACGATCGACAAAACCAATATAGCCAAGGCCTAACGGTACTTAAAATAGTGTGTCTGTAATAACATATTAACTCAAGGCTTTTTACGACCTCTTTATTACGACGTAAGTATAAAGTTTAACAAGTAACGACTTTAACCAGTTTAATGAAAGGATTAAGAAACAAATGCGAAACCTAAACCGACGAATTAGTATAATCTAATCAACTTATCGAAGGCTAAGTTAATAATTTTTACGATTCATTTTCTGTAAATAACACCAACTCATCTTTACAAATTGGCCTTCTAATAACCCTCGTTAATCAAAATAGGCAGGAATACCAGCTTATAATTATCGGTAACCTAATTTATTAAACCTGTTTGCACGCTTTCATCGGTTTAACGTAGTCGTTTCGAATCACTGTGGTCGAAGTAACTTATGCTGCGTTGATATTGTTGATTGATGTGTGAGTTCTAAGTTTAGCAGACCGCTAGCCGGTTTGCACACTAATTTGTATGGCCAAACGCTTTGGTCTGTACCCCACTTTGAAGTGGGCACCTACTGCACTGCACTTGCAGTGCAGCGTATTCAAATTACACAGACTGCAGTCAATTTGCAGTACGTATAATCAACTTCACTGCAAGTAAAGTTGACTTGACTGTACTGCATTTGAATGCTATTCCAACAAAACCTTTATTAAATGTAAAAGGATTATATAAAGCATGTTAACTTTAGACGTTTACGATATAATAATAAGCTTGAAAATAGGAAAAACATTATGGGAAATCGTTAACGTTATTACCAGGTAGCTTAAGATTTCCTAAATCCCGGTGGTAATTTGTACCAATTCGAGGAGCTTATTCAAATTCCTTTCGACACTCGGATTTACTAGCGAAAAACGTTTGATAATCGACGTAATAGCACTTCGCAAAGACTATGAAAAGAGAAAGATGAAAAAGTTTCAATAAATGAACGTTGAAGATAATCTTACTAATATTATAACGAATATATCACCGAAAAGAGCATTTAAAAGGTGTATGGATAGTAATAGGCTTACTATATATATTGAGGGTTACATTAATGGGCCGTCCGATAAGCTTAAGTTATATGGCGACGGTTAAGAATGTACCGGTAAACTAAAAGATTACTAAGAGAGTAATGATATTAACTTGTTTAATTAATATAGCTAAAGTAAACGACTATATGGGTTTGTAATGAAAGAACTTTTTATGGGAGTCGATAAAGTCGGACCTTGAAGCCGTAGAGCAATTGACGGTAATTGGGGTTAATTTGAATGCAAATGGGTGTAATTCAATATGGAGGTCAATTGAATGAACTGATAATAGCGACTTGTTTGATTGGCACGGCTAAAGTGGAGGCTTACATAAGTTTATGGCGGAAGCACATTTTATAGGAGTCGATGAAGTTGGACCTCGGAGCCGTAGAGGCAACTAACGGCAATTGGGGTTAATTTAAGTGCAAATAGGTGCAATTCAATGTAAAGATCAATTGAAATTGATAGGAGTCTGGCAAGTGAATGAGGTCGCAGTTTAATGATTCCCGGCAAAGATTAGTTAACTACACTAGCGTGTATGCACAAACTAAAAAGCCACCAGTATTGGAATAGTAGTAATTACAATGCAGTAGGTTAGCTTTACCTATAGTAAAGTTGACTATACTAACTACAAGTTAAACGTGTTATTTTGTGTGTGCCTACTGTATTGGCTATTAGTCAAGTGCAGTATACGCCTACTTTACACTAGGGCACAGGCCAAGCAATTGGCCATACAAATTACTGCGCAGACCAGCTAGCAGTCTGCTAAACCTAAAACAATATATACACCACTTGACCACGCAATACTACTATTACTTCAACCAATCGAATCAACAACGTTGCAATGTCTAAAGCACTACCAACAGACTTATATAATTTCTCGAGCTAACAGAATAAAGAATATTATATTCGTATAAGCTAAAGAGGTAGGTATTGTAAAATAATCTCAAACAATAAAAAAGGCGTGCTGATGGGTATTTCGAATCTAGTTAACTTACGTAAAAAAAGGGAAAGGTATAGGATTAGGCTCAAGCCTTTTAATTATAACTTTAAGCCCCCATTTGCGATACTATTAGCAACGTACATCGCGATACGTAATGTCAAAACACGTTATTAAGAAAACAGGTCTGTTAAAACGAAGTGCAAATACATTAATAGTCTATTTGTAAGCCTGATATATGAACTTACAAACCTACCGATCGCGTTTTTACGCGTCAAAGACCCTGTCAAGGGTTTCAACGCTAAAATGTTAGGGTTGGTATACAGCTACGTCCTTCTCTATTGAGGGTGATCTAATTACATAACGCTTTTGCTAAAGCCCTTAATCTTTTTGCAAAAGTTGGACTTTCTTTGTAGGCGCACCTCAGGCGTATGTCGTCGATTTGTCTCCTCTGGCGTTAGGTATAGTGGAAGCTATTGCAAAGTTTTTCAGCGATGGTAAGAAATCGTATACAGTTCCGGTGGCAGCACTAACAAATGTAGGGGTTGCCCATGAATGTATCGGGAAGGATGGTTTGGCAATATTGTCACTATTTTCAAATGTTTGTAAACAGCAAACGCATTGAGATGCTTTCGCTTTTACTACCTGCAAATAGCAAATGCAATGGCGGAGGCACTTTGCAAAAATCCTTCTTCTACCTTAATGTTAACGTAAAGCGTCATTGGAAAGTAGCTTCTTCTACCTAGCTTATCTGTGTTTAACGTAATAAGCACTGATCAGTGTTGGTAGGCTTTTATCGTTACAACGTAGTCGATTCGAATCGCGGTCGAAGTAACTGGTGTATTGCATTGAAAGTGGTGAAGATGTGTTACTTTTAAGTTTGGCAGACCGCTAGCCGGTCTGCACAATAATTTGTATGGGCAACTGCTTGGCCCGTGCCCCACGTTGAATTGGGCACCTGCGGTACTTGACTTGCAGTCAATACAGTCAATCCCACAAACTACAGTCAACTTGCAGTCAGTACAGTTGACTTCACTGTACTGCAATTGACTACTGTTGCAACAATAATACAATATACAATATTTGACGTTATTTGGAATAATCTGTCGGCCTAATTCACTGCAATGAATTGTGTGTAAACAAGTGATGGTGTTACTTAATACTACGCGCAAAAGTATTGCAAAGTGGTTTTCAAAGGACGTACAACGATAGAAAGACAAAAGAAGTTCGTTTGAAATGCTAGGTCATTACTTATGAAAAGACGAGACTACTTTACAAAGTCCGGAAACAATGAATGGAACTAGAAACGAAGTGGTGGCTACATGGTTCAAGCAGGGTGTGACATCGCACCTGAATCTCATGCGCGGCGAGTACTGAATTAACCTTCGTTGACGGGTTTGCTTGCACACCCGATTCGTCAGCAAGGTCGCCGTATGGATTAGGAAATTGCCTGTGGATCCCATCACTCGTTATTTTTGTCCTGCCGCAGTCTGCGCAGGCAGCGCACCTCGTGGTTCCCCGTGGGGAATTGACCCCTTACTTCTCCTTCGTCTCCGCCAGCCGCATTTTCAGCGGCGTGCTCAACACACTAGGGGAGAATCTTCGGTGAAACCACCAGAGTGGGTCGCTCCTCTTGGCATACACCGTATCTTGACAGACCTACCCTACTTATCACTGCTATGTACTACGGTAAGACGAATTCAAGCCGGGATTTCACGAACGATGGCGGGCTACAACCTGGTCTCTTGTTGAAGGGCTGGCCTCTGGAAAGCCCCTTCGAGTCAGTGCTGTAGGACATCGAATTCCCCGGTGCAAAATTCGATATACACGTGGGCATCAAAGTCTTGGGTTGACGCAAACCTTGCGGTGTCGCTGCTTTTGCTATTTTTTTTTCTTTCTTTCTGGAATGGCGACGCTCAACACGTAACATACAAAGAATGTATAGTGGCATGTTGAGGCAACACGCAGTATATCTCTCAAGGTGTGATTTGTGCCGCTGCTTCCCCCCAGGTGGAGACGGCGCAGTCTGTGTATCGACAGCCATACCGTTGAATGGGTCGAGGTCGGATGGTGACCTGCTGCTCATGACACCAGACCCCACTGCAACTACACAGTAGTACCCTATCTACATACATACATAGTACATAGATACCTCTTCCTGGGTTCTTCCACACCACATCAAGCTGGGGGGGGCTACTTTCATAGGCGGTTCTGATCTTGCTGGCAGCCTCAGCCCACCACTCCCCCGATATCCATATCATCGTCGTCTGGCTGGCCACCATAGGAAGCACTAGCACCTACCGAGGAAGTAGCTATGTCGTCCACCACGCTATCCCAAGCGGCTTCCAGCTCTCATGAGCACAAGAAGCATGAAGCGTTCCTGTCGTCCCTCGCCGCGGAGAAGGACTTCGCACGCTGGCGGCCGTCGTACCATCTGATCGCGCCGCGAGGCTGGATGAACGACCCCTGCGCACCGGGCTTCATCCCGTCGACGGCCACATACCATGTGGGCTTCCAGTGGAATCCCAAGGGCGCGCAATGGGGCGACATCGTATGGGGCAACGCCTTCTCCAAGGACCTCGTGACCTGGCATGTGTCCGAGGCGCCGATGCTCGAAGCCGATGCTCCGTACGACCACGCTGCCGTCTTCACAGGATGTTGGAGGCCGACGGGTGTGGATGGCCAGCAAGGGAGGGAGGTGTCGGGAGAGGTCACGGTGGCCTACACCAGCGTGACCCAGCTGCCCATCCACTACACACGAGACTACCACTACGGCGGCGAGTCTCTGAGTTTGGCCACGAGCAGCGACGGGGGCAAGACGTGGAACAAGGTGGCGCAGAACCCGATCCTGCCAGGGCCTCCCGAGGGCGTCGACGCGACGGGATGGCGCGACCCATACGTGGCCCACTGGCCAGGGATGAGCAAGCTGCTGGCACGGCGCCAGACCGGGGGCACGGCGGCTGGCGGCGAGGCAAGCGACCTGTTTGGCATCGTCTCGGGCGGGGTAAGGCACAAGACGCCGACGACGTGGCTGTACAGGATCGACGCGGGCAACCTCACGAAATGGGAGTACATGGCGCCGCTCGTGCAGCCGGGCTTGGGCTTCTCGCCCTCGCGATGGACGGGCGACCTGGGCATCAACTGGGAGGTGACCAACTTTGTCAGTCTCGCTGATGCAGCCGGCCAGCACTCGCAGGACTTCCTCCTCTTTGGTGCCGAGGGATGCAAGGCTCCCCACGGCGGCGCGGGGGTCGTGCCGGGCACGAAGCGATGCAACCGGGCGCAACTGTGGGTGGCCATCGATGCCAACGACAGGCTCGAGGAGGAGACGCTCACAAAATACGTGTACGGGGGCATCCTGGACCACGGATTGTTCTACGCGGCCAACGGGTTCTGGGACCCTGCTTCGAAGCAGCAGATCATCATCGGATGGGTCACCGAGGACGACCTTCCGGTGGAGATGCAGATCAGGCAGGGCTGGAGTGGCTGTCTGTCTCTTCCGCGAGTGCTGTCGCTCGCGACCGTGCAGCACGTGTCCGGGTCTTCGCAGTCGGCCCTGCGGGAGCTCACGTGCATGCGGGCGACGCTCGAGGGAGAAGGTGAAGGCGATGGCGATGGCGATGGCGATGGCGATGGCGACGGCGACGGCGACGGCGACGGCGACGGCGACGGCGACCTGTACACGCTGCAGACGCTCAGCACCAAGCCGGACCCGCGGCTGCAGAAGCTCCGTGTGGGAGCATTGAAGCACCAAGTGCCGCACCTGCCCTCGGCGGCGGAACAGCAGCAGACGCACCGGCTTCCATTAGCAACAGCGCGTTGGGAAGCACAAGCTGCCTTCTCGGGCGTGGGCACCAGCAAGCGCGTGGGCGTCAAGATCCACCACACGTCGACCAGCCAGGCCACAGTGTTGTTCTTTTCGCCCCGAGACGAGACGGTTGTGATCGAGCGGCCGGACCTGAGCGCGAGCGTGAGCGGGGCGGATGGCAGCAAGATGGCGGCCACGAAGCTCCAGGATGAAAAGGCACCGTTCACGCTGTTGACGACGAGGTCGGGCGGGGAAGAGCAGCTGAAGATGCACCTGTTCTACGATGAAAGCGTGCTTGAGGTGTTTGTAAACGAGAGGGCCGCCATCACGACGCGGGTCTACCTCGAGGACACTGGCTGCTCCGGGCTGGAGCTGTTTGTCGAGCCGGCGGCGAATGGAGGAGGGTGTGTTGTGGTGGAGGAGGCGGTCGTTTGGGACGGACTGTCGCCAGAACGTTAATACATAGCGGTAGTGTATACGTGGTGGCGTTGGAAGTGGAGCTTCCGGGTGCAGTTTCCGGCGGCCCACACCCTGTCCCGATGTGCTGACCATGCCATAGCCTCTGTAATCCGCAATCCGTACCCCTCCGAAGCCTCCCGTTCCGCCACTGTGCCGGATCAGGGACCCCAGCTCCGGCCCCCGGATGCCGGCTCGCGGACCATCGTCGCCCCGGGCATGCGTACAGTGCATGATGCACTGCACACACGGTACTCGGTGGCATGGATTGTGACGTCAGATAAGATGACACGGGGTTGGAAGGTGCACGGGGACGACAACGTATGACCTCTGATCATGAAACAGTCTGTGGGAGGCGACAATGGTATGGTACCGTGATGTGTATAAATTATTGACCTGACCTTCCTCTGTATCTCTCTTCCTGTTCGCGCCGAGGACAACAATGTCAACATCAGCATCAACATCATCTTCGTCATCAACAAGCTTTTTACAGTCCTGCGGTGCTTTGCTCTGGTAGCAAATAAGCTTATTCACCATCCAACTTTTGCATTCTTCGATTCTTGGAGATTTCTTGGAACTCCACCCCGCCATACGCCAACGCCACTATGCTTGCTGCCGGTTACAGCACGGCAGGCACAGGGACATGCTTTGAACAAACGATGTCGATCTCGAGCAAGAAACATGCCCGACCCCTTTCACCTTCGCCTTCTCCGTCCCGATCCCCTTCTCCCTCCCCCGGTCCGCACGCGCACTCGCATTCCCACCTTGCACCCGAGTGGTTGCCTCCGCCTCCGTCCAAGAAGCACAAAGGCTCTGGTAGCGAGCAGAAGCAGAAGCAGAAGCAGAAGCAGAAGCAGAAGCTGAAGCGGAAGCCGGAGCAGAAGCAGAAACAGGGCTCCTATCTGTCCGACACCAAGTCCAAGTCAAATCCCGAGTCCCAAGATGTGCCGGTGCCGGTGCCGGTGCCTTCCATCGCCATCGTCGGCGGCGGCATTGCGGGCCTCACGCTGGCGCTGAACCTCCTCAAACTCGCCAAGACCTGCCCCGACTCGCCACCAAAGTACACCCTCGCCATCTACGAGTCGGCCCGGGCCTTCGGCGAGATAGGCGCCGGCGTCTCTTTCGGGCCCAACGCCAGCAATGCCATGAAGTGCATCGGCCCGCAGGTCTACGACGCCTTCGAGAAGACGCAGACGGCAAACCAGTTCGCCTCCAAGCAGGACGTCTGGTTCGACATCCGCTTTGGCGAGAGCGTCGACGGCAAGTACTGCGTCGACGGCGACAACTTGGACGGCACCGGCGAGCTCATTGCCACCGTCAGGTGCAAGAACGGCCAGCGGGGCGTTAAGCGGAGCGTCTTTCTCGAGGAACTCATCAAGCACATCCCCGACGGCGTGGCCCACTTTGGCAAGCGCGCGACCCGCTACGACGCCTTGCCGTCGGGACGCGTCACTCTGTCCTTCACGGACGGCTCCACGGCGACGCACGACGCCGTCGTTGCTTGCGATGGCATCAAGTCCAACATCCGCAAGACAATGCTCGCGTCCACGCTCAAGCCCGAGGCCGCCGACGCAGTCTTCAGCGGCAAGTACTGCTACCGGGGCCTGATCCCCATGGACGAGGCTGTCGAGGTGCTGGGCGACGAGGCCGCCAGGAATGCGCAGATGTATCTGGGCCGTCACGGTCACATCCTGACTTTCGCCATTGCTAAGGGCGAAGCCATGAACGGTAACAGCATTCCATTCACGTTTGGCCTTCGCAAAGATGGGAGCCTGTGTCCCTGCTAACACTCCGTCCCCACTGTAGTGGTCGCCTTCCAGTCGGCCAAGGAGTGGACGAGTCCCAACTGGGTCGTCGAGGCAGACCACGAGACCATCAAGTCCCAGTTCGCAGGGTGGTCTCCCACGACCAGGAAGATTATTGGCTTGATGTACGTCCGTCTGGTTCCAGTCCCGGTCATGCTGCTGCTCTCAGACTCCTGCTGGGCCCAAGTCATTATTATCATGATCATCCAGCCCCCGGAATCACCACTGCAAACCTGAGACGCCTTCCCCCGGCCACGGCAGCTTGGCACCTAGCTTACTTACTGACACAATCCTGCCAGGCGCCAAAACGATATCTGGGCGCTCTTCAACCACCCGCCTGCCTCCACCTACGTGTCCGACGATGGCCACGTCTGCCTGATTGGGGACGCCGCCCATGCCACAACACCACACAAGGGCGCCGGCGCTGGCATGGCCATCGAGGACTCGTACCTGCTCGGCAACCTGATCGCACAGGCCTTGTCTGGTGAACACGTCGACGCGGCCAAGGCCATCCCGGCGGCCTTCCGAGCATACGACGCATCGCGCCGCCCGCGCACCCAGCGTTTGGTCGAGGACTCGCGCGAGCAAGGCACGGTTTACGAGCTCGAGCATCCTGCCTTTGGCACTGACAAGGAGAAGCTGAAGGAGACGCTCATGACGCGGATGGAGTGGGTTTGGCAGCACGATATTGAGCAGGAGCTGGTGCAAGCCTCGGAGCAGCTCAGCAAAAGCTTGAAGGGGCATGCATAGAGAGAGCGTGTGTATGTGTGACTGGATAGGTTTCCGGAAACCTAGTTGATGGAGACGTTGCGTTAATAAAACAATGCTGGAAACTGGACGTGCCATGCCGCCTGCCGCAAGAAAGCGTATCAGATGTGACCAAGCTTCAATGGCGCAAGTGGATTGGTCGGAGGGGCTGAAGAAAATAGGAGAGCAGCATTTGGGCTCACTGGTCGCCCATAGTCTCCCTCCCATGAACGGGTCGGACGGTCAGAGCAGGATTCGAAACAGATAAACAGAGTGATGGGTGCGATGGTGTTGAAATTCAGAACCGTGTGGCCGGTACTCAAGCTGTCTATATAGAATAGACCAAGGGACAGGCCAAAAGCTAACAAGATAGGTCAGCAGACCACTAGTTAGATCGACAGTTTGATCAGCGGATTTATCCACCAATACTGGTGGATATAGTAGTCACAGGTCAATGGATTCTCTGATAGCAGTGGACATGGTCTCCTTGGTGGGTTAGCTGCCCCCTAATCTGTAATCTTATCTATCTGTGGACACTGGAAATATCCACTAGAACTGTCGGCATTGCTAGGGAAATATCTGTGTACGCAAGAGTCCTATCGCCAGTATAACTGAATAGATCCAAAGTCACACTCAATGGACTGTTGCCTCATGTTCAGCACCTGGCTATCCTGCGAGTCTATTTTCTGCCATGGAAAGCAAGCGAAAGAAATAGTCCAGCTACGGAGCCAACATCCGAGTTCAGAGGGCAACCACCACAAGATGGCGGCGCGTCTTTAATAAAAGCTCTACTCCACTCGGCCAACTCGGCCTCCTTTTTGCATTGCCATGTTTGTCTTGCCGACGGACCAAGCTCTGCGTCAGCCCGGGAGGTCGCAATCCATGTACAAAACCAGATGCCACCACGGCTCTCTCGCAAGCAGGAAATGAAGCCATCGCGGTCCCCGATTGCCAACAGCCCAAGGGGAATCGCGCCAGGCCAGCCTCTCGCTCATCCTCGCGATCAGCCCGTGCGCAAAGTCGGGGGAACTCCTCGACAAGCGACGTGCGGCCCTCGTGCTTGGATACAGCCTCGACGATGCACGCGTAGTACACAGGCCGACCATGTCCTGGATCCTGTCGCCGGCGCGTGTGCTGTCGGAGACGTACTCGGCCACGGCGGCGACGCCGCTCGGGCGGCTGGGGTAGAGGGTGAACTCGGCCAGCGTCTCGTGCAGCCGGTGCAGGGGACGGCGGACGCAGCCCGGGGATGTCGTACGGGTCCCCGGGGACGTACGGCTTCGCGTGGCAGAGGATGACGCCGCTGTAGTCCTCGCGGCCTTGGGTGTTCTTGCGCGGCTCGTGGACTGAGCCTGTGGGCGGGTGGGAACTGCCGGTGTGGCAGCGCACTGTGGTAGAGCCAAAAAGGGTCCAAAATAGAGTGGTAATCGAAATTGAAGAAAGAAAGTAAGCTAGGTCTGTTTACAAGAAACAAAGACTAAGTGGGTGGTGCTAGGTTACAGGGGTACCCCCTGTATGCCACCACGTACGCCGGGCCCCGAAAACATAATTAATGTCCTCATCAAACAACCTTCTCCTTTTGTGAGACAAACTTCTCGTGAGACAAACTTCTCGTGAGACAAATTTCTCGTGAGACAACCTTCTCGTTCAACTCTTTCCTTCGTCCTCCAAATTTTGGCGTGCTTTAGCCGTGAGACGCCTTGTTCTGCCGGATTTACGGTGTTCCTTCGTTTGACGCTCAAAGTCTCCCACAAACTCTCTGCAGTACTTCAGTTTTCCCAAATCAAACTATTCATCATCTTTCGCTGTCATACCCTTCCAACGCACAAGGTATTAAGGCTTTGTCCAGCCGCCCCGACGATCCAAACGCTTGTTTAGAATCCGTTTAACTTTCCGATACTCGTTTTTAAAAGCTGCCAAGGTATTGTTACCATATTTCACGGGAAGTAGAATAGGCTCCTTATGGTGAAATAAGTCGTCTATTACGGTTGATAGCAAATGCTACACACTAACGACTGCGTATCTTTTCAAAGCCTGTAAAAAATCAAGTTTATATACCAATAAGAATATTTTCTTCAAAACGCGAAATAAATCGAATTTTAGTAATGTAAGTTTCCTTTATAAGTAAAGCGATTCGTATACTTTATTAACTTTAAGTCAAATATAATTCCTAACGTCGAATTAATGCTAATGATAACGTTTATCATACTAATGTTTATTTTAAGCTACTATAACATCTATGGTAAGTTGTATGTTTCGGCGTAAATATTGCCGTCAAAATCTGATTTAAACCTGCGTTCGCGTAGTATATTAGTCAAATAATGTAATGGTAATTTAAAGCGGAAACCGGAAAAAAAATCGTAACGCTTAACGTTTAATCTACGAAAATAGGCATTATTTAGGGTTTATTAAAGTGAAGGCATAATGTGTACCTATAAATTTTCTGTCAATTCCGCGACATAATATCGTAAGGCAAATTCTGTCATGGACTCAGGCCATTGACCATTGAGCTTATAGGCTACGTAATTGTGTACGTAACAGGATGGGTAACGTCCGGCCTAGGTTCGGCCCAGGCGCAGATAGGGCACGGTTTGGGTACAGGCCGGATACGGTTCGTGTACGGATAAGATACAGTCCGTATATGATATGTGTAAAGGTACGTAATGGGTTGGATATTAGCTCTGCCTAAGGGCCTTATATGTTAGGTTATGATAACCTCTTTTAATTTTTTTCCGTATCTTCATAGTAAATTCCATCTAGTATTTAATTAGCTTATTATTAAAGGTCGGATTATAATATATTATTAAGATTGAATTTTTTTTTTGGAAGGAATATTTCTTATAATAAAAAAATCGATCATAAACGTTAATAACTCAGCGTTACATTTCAACTTTATCGGAAAGGATAGGCCGTCGACGAATATCTCGTTCTTTACCTTTATAAATACAGTTCCAGCTCTTTTAAGGTCGATTAAAGTCGATATTTCTTGTTTATAAGAAACCGTAAGTTACATCGCATCGATTATTAAATAATTATAATAACCGGGTTAATCGACTTTAATTATTATCCTTACGTCTGACTTCGTTTAAGTCGTCGCAAAGATTTAACGATTCGAAATCGAATTAACCGCGACTCGCATTAGGTTTTTATCGGTTTGGGGTAAACAAAAACGATATAATTAACCGTAATTTAACGGATTTGTTTTTACGTGGGCGGCAACGTGTTAAACGATCTAATTGATATTAAAAAGAATAAATTATAAATCGAAAAGGGTTGGTATACGATTTTTTACATATAGGGATATTATATGGCGACGGTAAAGTAAGTAGTTATAGCTTATTACGAAACCGGAGGATATAAAGGTAGGTATAATATAGGAAACTTTTCGATTATATTAAAGCGGTTTTCGACGACTTTTATCGCGCGAATAAAACATTGGTCGAATTTAAAGGTTTAGTATAAGTAATAAGAACTTATGAGTATTATTCGTTATGACATTCGAAATATTTTTAAGTTAAATAAGTGGTTTAAATGAGCCCTCGGCTGTAAAATTTAAGTACTTACGTTTTCGCGTATCGTTATATATCCGCAATAAATTTATTACTATAGGTATTAACTGGGTAAATTATATCGTAGCTTCGAAAAGTATTGTAAATTCGCCAACGAGTTAAAAAATTTAAATTTAAAGCGACGTTTTAGTCGTTAATTAACAAAATTTGTTGAAACTTAACGATCAAATAATAATACGGTTATAACGAAAATTTACGTTTTTTAAACGTTTTCATTAAAGGGTTATAATAATCGCAGCTAATTATTTTAATACCGCGATTGTTTATTTTAGTGAACCCGTTCGATATATATTTAAAATTAGAAACATAAAGCGATGAAAATGATAATAAAAAACCTGAAATTCGACTTATTTCAAAATATTACGTACTTTATAGTTTACCGAATTATTATTGACGTAATTACGACTTTCGGCTGTTATTACCTTTTACGTAGGTATATACGGTTGAAATTAAAAAGGTAAAGGATGGTTTTTTTATTAACGTCGATAGGAGAAGCCTAATTTTTAAATGTAATTTTATTAAGGGATTATATTACCTTAACGATGTAAATATAAAATCGAATAAAAAGTTTAATTTAATTAAAATACGTATAAATAAAAAATTATTCCTTATCCCTATACTTTTTCATAACACCTACTTTTTAAATACTTAAGTCGATTTTGGCTATAATTATTATTATATTATAAATGAAGCTTTAATATAACGGTTGAAAATACAGTAAATTCAACTATTATATCGGCGAAATTTCGGTATAATATTAGGGTTATAACAAAACAGACGAATTACCCAAATAGACAAATTTCGTGTAAATATTGATAAATAATTGAGCCTAATATTAATATATATTATTCCCGGAATAACGCGAGATATAATTTTTGAAAAAATTTGTATACTATATTAATAGCTGGCTTTAAACGCGGGAGATAGCCGTTTAGTAATTTAAAGTTAAAAAGGTTTAGTTATTAACGTACTGTTAATACGCTTTAAGACGAGAGATATATAAGGCGTAATAGGTTTGGTTTTCCTCAGAATAACGTAACTTTTATACCGAAAGGTATAACATATAAGAAAGCCGTTCCAGATAATTTATATTATAAGTTTTAACGAAATAATACGGATTCTATAAGTAATAACAACGACTACGATTAAAAAAAAAGATTAGTCACGTTTTTTTCTGAAAAAAGTTATATTTCGCGATTAATTTAATGAATATAAAGTAATAAATTTGGCTTTATATAGAGAGAAACTGGATTATTACATTTATATTTAATGAAACGAAAATAAATTTTTCTTAAAACGTTTTCAAAGGCCGTTACATTCGATATTACGAAATTAACTTTTTAAGTTTTCACGACAGGTTACGGAGTTAGTAAACAATGGTTAAGTTCGGACGAACTTTTTATCAGTAACGGCGCCAGTATTACTCATTCGTAAACCGGGAGGGGGGGTAACGGTTTTATATAGATTATCTGGTATTGAATAAAATTATAAAGTAAAACCGTTTTCTTTTACCTTTAATTAAGGAGACCCTACGTATATTATCGAGGTCGATATAGCTTAAAAAGCTGTATATTCTAACGGTATTTTACCGTATTCGAGTGGTACTCAAGTCAAATGAATTAACGGTGTTTTGTACGCAATTCGGGTTATTTAAATAGTTAATTGCCCCTTTTAGGTTCACGAAAACTCAAGCGACGTTTTAACGATATATTAATTATATAATCATGGATATTTTGGATAATTTCATTACAATGCATTTAAATGACCTCCTAGTCTTTTTTCAAGGTATTAAGCAAGATTATATAATGAAAGTTTACATATTTTCGAAACTTTTTCGTAAAGCGAAACTAAATTTGAATTGAAAAAATATGACTTCGTAGTTAAAAAGATAAAATACCTGGGCTTTATTATAATAGTTAAA
Source organism: Anisogramma anomala (assembly GCA_038502455.1). Lineage (NCBI taxonomy): Eukaryota > Fungi > Ascomycota > Sordariomycetes > Diaporthales > Gnomoniaceae > Anisogramma > Anisogramma anomala. The sequence goes on along the minus strand of JASMMZ010000003.1, from coordinate 38,553,925 downwards.
GTAGGTATTCGAGTCGACCCCGAAAAAATCCGGGTAATTCGTGAGTAGGAGTTATTACATACGATTCGAGAGGTTCGAAGTTTTTTAGGGTTTGTTAATTTTTATCGTAATTTTAATAGTAATTTCTTAAAGTTAACGAATTATTTCGTCCCCTTGATAAAATAAAATATTCGTTCAACTGAAACGAAACAGGAAAAATATGTATTTCAAATTTTACAGGATACTGTTGGAATAGTATTACGTGCAGTGCAGTAAGTCAAATTTGCTTACATTAAAGTTGACTGTACTGCAAGTTGAGTGTATTGCTTTGTGCGAACTTACCGCATTGGGTGTAAGTTGAGTGCAGTACGTTGCACTCCACTCTAGGGTATGGGCCAAGCAATTAGCCATACAAATTACAGTGCAGACCAGCTAGCGGTCTGCTAAACCTAGAACAATACATCCACCATCTGACTACTGTAATACACCTGTTACTTCGACTAATCGAATCGACAACATTGCAACGTCTAAGGCCTACCAATACTAATTAGTACTTGTCTGCTAGGTTAAGCACAGATAAGTTAAGTAGAAAACGAAGTTACTTTCCGGTTACGCTCTACATTAACAACGGCGGCTAGGGTAGAGGAAAGATTCTTGTGAAGAGCCTTTATTAATACTATGCCAGTCCCCAACAGTAGGAAAACGGAGAATAATTGTGGGTTACGCTAGTCCACAACGGTAATCTGAAAATAAGCGATGGTATCGTTACTTAAAAACACCAAGAAATCTTTATTAATCCTTCTTAAAAACGTTAAAATTGATTGTCAGAAGTATTAAAGTTCGGCAAGTTGGCAAACAGCTAGGTTAGTACTACTACGAGTGCTACTACTGTAAAAACGACTAAGTTCTTACGCCAAACAACCTCCATTACCAATAACAACCTTCGTTCCCACCCTTTACAATAAATTTTACTCATAATTAACTCTTTCTAACTCCATACGTTACTTCAATCGTTAAGTTTGCTGCTCTAGGTAAAAAACACCGAAAATCGCCAAGTTGCACCAAAAAAGCCACGTTATGCAACTCCACGTTAATTCGCCAAGTTTCTACGCGACTTTACGTTAGAACACCAAATACCTACATCAAAAGATTACTAAGTTTCTCGCCCTATAAGCCTATTACACCTTATACAAGCCTTAACTTGCTTACCGCCCGCGCTCAATTCAAAGCTATCTCTAACCCCAAGAGGAATGAAGTACTTAAAGCATTCGGATTTATCTTTGTCAAACATTACAACAGTGATCTTTGAGGAGAAGATGTTAACGAAGACTTAACCGAAGGACACTTTACTAACTTCGTCGGCTACTACATCGTTAACTAAAACGGCGGAGAAGAATGTAACCCGCGGTAACCGTGTTTTTCGTCAGTATCGTAAGTTCTTTAACGACTGGATTATCAATACGTGGAAGAAAATCTAAAAAGGTGTTAAGTTTAAGTTAAAGGAATAACTTGAACGCCGAGGGATTTATATGCTAGAAAAAAACCTCACAAAGTTGATAAAGACCTCATTTAACTTGGTATAATTTCAAAAATACCCCCAAAATCTACGGTTAAAACAGAAGGGAATTAAAAAACCTTGACGCTTTTACAAACGTTTCAAAGGACCTCCAATTTACCCTTAGTTAAGTTAAGCCTCTTTATGCGCTGGCGATAAGGAACCTGTTAACTTATTCGGTAGTTTAGTATTATTATGTGATAACGCGAAGTATGCCCTTAGCGGTGGCAGAGCGCGTAAAGCAGCAGTTGTCAAAGCGGCCAGAGGTATTAACGTTAGCGCTCTACACTAGTTAATTAAGTAAGATTATCAGGTTTCCTAAAACCTTTAAGTACCTATCATCCCTTAGCAAGTTTATCGCCAAGACCCTTAAAAACCTTTCCCCTTTAAATACACCTACGCGTGCAAACCTATTACAAGCCCTATTACAAGATTTTACCCCTCGGGTTAGACGACTGGTAATGACCTTTAATATCGGGCCTCGAAACCTTTAAAATTTGAACTGTTAAAAAATAATAACTAAGCTTAGGATAATTATCGCAACATTTCTCCAAGATCTATTAAGATAGTTAATATTAATTACAAGTTGATGATGGATTTCGCTAGGATCTGAGATAATATAAAGAAGTATAACGGAAAGACTTACAATCTTTTACATATCAAGATAATACCTTTTCTAAATATCTGTAAGGAGATAGAGGTCTCACTTTCTAGTTTTCACTTACTGTTTCCCAAAATCCTTATAGATTACGCCAAAAACTATTACTTAACCTTCCTAAAGAACGTTATTACGTTTCGCGAAATTTACGATGGTATAAAAGCCCACTTTGAGAACGACGTTTACCTTGCGAAATATTATACAAACTGGACTACTACGCGATAAGCGATAATAATAGCAAAGAAAGAGGAGGAGTAATTACTAATAAATATTTTTAATTAAATGTTCGATAATTTGATGATGCGTTAGAAGGTAATGGTGAAGGCTTACATTGGTGAAGATATACTTTACGAACACGTACGGATAACTATTAAGGGCGTTAGTAAGTTCGAATACGCTTTATAACGCTCAGATGTTACCTGTAAAGGTTTTTTTAACTAGTTGCGTTTTTCGTTTGCCACCGTAATAGCACGTATACCAAACTCGTTCGATATATATTTTTAAGCGGGCAATTCCATTAACGTGGATAAAGAAGATTTTACGATAGTTAATTATATCTACCATGAGTATTCACACCTATAATTCCAAAAGATTAGGTTTATTTACCTCAACCTTAAATTGAAGGTAAAACCTACATTAACGTTATTAAGATTTAGGCGGATTTGTAGCAAAACCAGTTGTTGGTCAACTCGCCACTCCCCAGTTGAACATCATAACAGGAAAGTAACGTATTACGTTTAGCAACCTATTGCTTCGGAATAATATTACTTAATGAGGTTCTAAATGCTAAAGAAGATAAGTTAATTGACGTCGTTAACGCCTTTAAGTAAATTAAGTAACATGAAAATACTATTTTTTAGTATGACAGCCTAGTAATTAGCTAATTATAATTTTTATACCTTTTAGGTAGTGAAGACACTTATCTTTACAATAACTATACCCCAATCCCTTATAGACCTTTAACCTCCGTAATCGCTACGCAAATTATACGTTTTAAGGTATTAAGTCAGATATAAAGGTAACAAAGTACTTAACAGGAGGCTATTCATAATATGTAACATTACGAAGGGAAAATACTACAGCTATTGATATTGACCATTACGATGCGAGTAAGGTTAAAGTTAACTTTGGGATAGGCGAATAACTATCGTTACCTAAAACAATAGTAATTTGAATTGTTATAAAAGCAATTACATTTCATATACTTTAATCCCCTACCTCCTTTTTACTTTATTTAAAGGATATAAAAACCTTCGAAGTTAACGTAGACATTAATGTAAACGAATTAGTTAAAAACGACTAAAGGTTTTTACTCGCCTTTAAGTGGAGGCACCTATAATTTTATATTTAAAGTCCGGAAGTTGTAGTATTAAACTTAACGGAGTTAAAGATACATCAACTATACCGGCGTTTGAATTACCTTGTTAATAAACGAAAAAAAGTTATAAAGTCCGTAAATCATAACTATATAGAATACTTTGCCTTAAAAACTATTAAAAAACTTTATTACTATTGGTAAACTTATACCTAAACCTCCCGAAGATTTAAGTTTATATTAAAGAACAATAAGAACTTTAATTGTAATATTTTCGTTAATATATTTTATTTGGATAATAAACCTATTTTAAACGTCGTTAACTCCGCAACTTTTTTCCACGCAACCAAGTTTTTGAAGTCCTTTTCGGCAAAGGATTCGTAGGAAATGCTAAGGATATTATGGATTGACACGTACCTAGGCCTACTTGACGTCGTCGTTTACAATACCGGTACCAATTTTCCGGTGGCGGAGTTTTAGGAAAATGCTAAGATAATAGGTATTTAGTATAAACAGGTACCTGTGAAAGCCTATTGGAGTATTGGAAAGGTTAAGAGGGTATACGCCTTACTTCACCACACATACGGCATCCTTACACTGGAAATTAAAAGTTTTACGGATCTGGAGGTACGTTTATGAATGGTAATAAAAGGCCTAAATAATACCGTAGGCCCTAACGGCCTGGTATTAACGCTACTGGTCTTTGGAACGTATCCATACTTAACGAGTAAATCTCTGCCTTCGACAAGTACTTAGAAATGAGTTACAGCTTACAGTAAAGCTTTAAGGGAATTACGAAGGGAATCAGCACGCTGCTAAGTTAATGATGCCCTTAATATCAAGAACGGGCTTATAATAATCGACGTATTTTTTTTACCACTATCAATTGAAGTTCTTGTGTAGCGGGAGCCGGGTAAATAAGAGGGACTATATAAGATATTAAGTATCGTAAACTTTGAAGTAGTTGTTAAAACTACTAACGGTTTAATGTCTTTTCGAATTACTTAGGTTAAACCTTTTATTAAGGGCACTAAAGATAAAAACCCTTAAGCCTTATAAGTAAAATGACCTCATTAACACGATCCTCCTCCACCTATTATTAGTAAGTCGATAAAACGCTGCCGACGTAGACATCCCTCAAAGAAGAGGGATATAAAAGAGGAGGAATCTATACCGGAAAATACTTATAATACTACTAAAGTAAGTAGAAAAGAGAAAAATAACGATAATTTGGTAGTAAAACTTAGGGTATAAGGGATTATTAAGATTTTCAGTAAACCCTTTGAAGAAAGAGACAAGATAGAGATCGACGGCCTATTGAATAAAGGTGTGGTACAGTTTATACCGAAAATCAATTTTAATTTTTAAGAAGAAAACATTACGATTTTCCAGTCAAGGATTATTTAGAGGTTAAGGGAAATACTAAAAGACCGTCGTATAAAAAGCTATGGCTAATCATTTAAGAATACGGCGATAAAGGTAAGGATTAGATCCTTACGTAATTGCCAACGATTTAGAATATCAGTTAACGTTTAGTGATTACTTTGGTAATAAGTTTGCTAGTAAAGACTAAGGGTAAATTTACATTTAATAACCGTAATATTACGTTAGCCTGTATATAATTAGCAGCAGATTTACAGCGGATTGTATCATTAAAGCTTTTATAGAAAATTCGTGCTCTTTATCCACTAGGAACGGTAATATTGTGTGTTAAACTATTATATAAATTAGTTAAGGCGGGCGTCCACTGGTTTTTTAACTTATGAGTCGTATTTTAGGTCCCGGTTAGCGATAAAGTATTTAATATACGACCCGTGATTATTAGTAACGTAAGAGAAGAACTTCGGTATGATAGGTATATAAATTAACGATACCCTTTTTGTTGGAACGGCTGGCTTTATAGTATAGGAATAGTAGGTAATCGAGGACTTTAAGTTCTGGAATTGTAAGCCAGTGACAAGTTAATGGAAAATAATTAATTTAACTTTAATAGATTGTTAATCCGTATATTTGTTGTTGATACCGGCTTAAGCTTTCGTTTAAATGGTTAGGGTGTTATTTTTATAAACATTTGCGAAATGTAAACCCAATTTGTTGAACATTTGTTCTTTTTCTAAAAACGTATAAATGTCTTCATCAAAATCCAGATTAAAAACATTAAGTATGTAAAACTTTCGCGTAACCTTATCGTCGGCTATTATTGACCTCAATAGTACGTTTGGTACGAAATTTAACCTGCTAAGTAATATATTACCTCCAACCTTCAAATATTTCAGTAAATAACAGCTTTTACTAGATTGTGATTACTTTTATCCGTAAATATGGTGTTAAAAGTAAAATAGGTTACAATACCACTAGTGAAATCATAATCAGTAAAAACAATAACTATATATTTACTATCCACTAACATGATACAGAAGTTGTAATAAGCTCATACAAAGCAAATTACTTTAAGCTTTAAAGACCTATAGTTTAGCTTAGCCTTGGAAAGGCAATGTAAAGGGACTGAGGACGGAGCTATCGCTCAAGGTAGTCGGATTATGTCTATGAACCTCAATAAAGAAGAGAGGAGAAACCCCCTTTGGTGAGCTATTACAGAGCTATAGAAAGGAAATAGGAGTGACCTGGTCACGTAACGTATAAGAATGTGCTTTTATGCGACTTCTGAATGGCTTTAGAGCATCGTAAGAATATAACAGCTCGTAGAGACTGATCCTTAGTAACCACTAGTTCAGGTATTAACCTGTAACATTACCTTTCGGTGTACCCCCACCCCCCTTATTTATTCGCGGCAAAGTGTAGAATGAAAAGTGGTAAAATGTGTTAGCGAATTAAGGGGGATGGTTAGAGAGCGCAACAAGTTCAAAACAACCGTTCCAGAGCGGCTTGAAACGTTATAGCATCGTGTAAAAAGTGTCAGGTTATGGAATGATTTAAAACGGTAAAAAAGATGTCGCCATCGCCTCTCTCCCTAATAAATAGTTTTTTAAGCCCCCCTACCCCTCCTGAAATTCAAAACTTCTCTCTTACAACTACACCCTTTAGTAATATAACGAAGCCAGCTATATAAAAACCAATTTTAAAACTGGTAATAATAAAAATTCCTAGTTTTTATTTTATTATTATTTCATTTGCCGTGTAGGTTTCGACATAAATCGTTATGTAGGCACAAAGGTGGACAAGGCTATTGGAAACATAAATATGCCATTTGAAAGCTATTTCTTCCTTGTTAATGGGAGTGTAATTTTCCGCTTTACAGGCTATCGAAATATATCTTAAAGGAATACGAAAGTAAATGTATTTTGAATACGTTCACCGTATAACGTATTATTCGCGAAAGTTGTATTAAGAAAGTGAGGGTATGTTATATTCATCTAAGTATTGGGAAATTGCTAACAACTAGTTAAATATTAGTATTTGTTATCGTCTTTATTTTGTCGACATTACAAGTCGTAGTTCCGTTTACATATATACGCCTTTTAACTTAAGTCCAAGTATAAATATAGTTATTAAGCAGTTATCCAAAACCCATTTAACGATTAATATTCAAAACCAAAGTAAATTAGTAATTCGTAAGCTGTTACCTAAGTATTATAAACGGTTTATGAGCGTATAAATGTAAGTTATTGTAATGAAAAAGGCTTTAAAGGCTTGATGTGTTATATAAAGGAAGATCGACACTCGTAACGGGGCGGGTTTTATACCCTCCACTCTTATTCGATCTGGTATCCTACGAGCCGTATAGATTCTGAATCAAAAGCAGGTATTTTAAAGAAGTTAACGTGTTAAATAGGAATATGGTAATTGCGGTTAACAAATGAGTAACAAATGTAAGTCAAAGTTACTAAATAACTTATTTAAATGTCGGAGCATATTGACTATAAAAAAGGTCGTATTAATACCAAGTTGGGTAAACTCGTTGAAAGGTGGTCAACGATATTAGTTAAGGATAAGGACGGCGGATTTGAAAATATATTCAATCAATTCATTCGTTTATCAATGAAAGTTTCGTTACTTTTTTTATACGATACTTGTAAAATAACCGTTTTTATGCCATTTTATAATGTAAATTATAATAATTTCAGGTCTGTTCATGTGATAGGCGTAGAGATATGTTTTTATATTCGACCGACGTATAACGTAATTCGAAAGCATTGAAAGCCGTGGTATCAAAAAGTGTAAAAACGGCTTTCAAATATGATATATATAACCTATCTATTTAACTAAAGTCTTTCGTTTAAGTAGGTCGTTACATCAGGAGCGGTCGACTAAGGGTTTATTTCGGGGTGGTAATTTTTTTTTAACTTAGTATTTCGGTTTTTTTCCGCCATAGTTACAAATAACATCGAAAGCTTGTAATTAAAAGTCACGAATTCGTTAATTCCAAAGCGGTTTCGAAATAACACGAATAAGTTAATTTATATAAAACCAGAGGTATTTTTCTTCCAAAACTTCAAGTTTTATAACGTGGGAATTAATAATATATATTACACAATATATATTTTAAAGTTAGTTTAACTTCTTTTTAAAAAGAATCATCCGATTTATAGTTTTTAAGGAAACTTTGAACCTCGTTACCGATTCGAAAAAGTTTCGAGGCGGAACTTTTCTTCATACGTTGTTACATAGCTGTTATTACGACTTATAAAAATTTCGTAATATCGCGGATACATTGAACGAGATCGTTTATTTTTACGCGCGGCTTTATAATTAGGATACGTAGGTGTCATATGGGTTATATAACGACAATATAATTACCGTAGGTTATTAAAAACAAATTGTATTATTACTAATCGTATTTTTATCATTTCAAGTTGATTCATAACCGGGTAATAAATCATTTAATCGAATAGAATGTAAATAACGAGGGGATGAAGGTATATTAAAACCTTTGATTTCACGTTTATTTGCACTGTCGGTTTCGGGGTAAAAAAAGATATTTAAACGTTACTTTACCTATATCAAGGAGAATAGTCGTTTTTAAAACCTATTGGATTAAATTGACCTTTGGTCGCTCATAATCGTACGAAATAACCCGTAAAATTGCTAATAATAATTTAAAAGTCGCTTCATATAAGTTTCAGTGTTTATAATAATTATGGTTTCGAACGCAATAGCTTTATTTACATGGTTTAAAATAATTATGGAATAACGTAGGTTATCGATATGCTTTTAAGTTAAATCGATTATAAAGTCATTAAAAAACTCGGTTTAAAGTCGTTTAGAAAACAGGAGAGATTTAAGACGCATTTTCCGATGGTATCTCTAATAGCTAATACTTTTATATATATAGTAATTTCGGTAAAAACGGCGGATTATCCGATGTAAAACAGGCTAAAGTATGTTTTAGAAACAATAGCGGTGATAAAGTCGTAGCTCGGGGATTTGACGAAAACCGAATTGAAAATAACTTTTAGTAACACAGTAATAAACAGCTCGTAAATATGTAACAAAATATAGTTACAAAATTGCAAAATACAATCGGTATTTACGAAATATTTCGAAATTAAAACCTGAAATACCTGGTCGTTATTAATACGGATATTGATAGGAAAATTTTGGTTCCTTATACGTATTATATGAATTAATCGAGAGTAAATAACGTTACGGGTAATAGCGGCGTTTTAATGAATTTAAAAGTCGATATTGGTAAAAGGTTTTTAACCTTTTGGGATGTATTCGCTAACAACTGTTAACCGGAAGAAATATGTACGCGGGATTTATTTTAAAGAAAGTTACTTTGGGCATAAAAGCTAAAGTTTTTGGCCTAAAAGGCGTAGGTCTGAAGGACCTTAAAAAATATCCGAAATTTTTTGTGATAACGTATCGGGTCGTATATAATTAACTCCTTTTTATGGAATAGTAGTAATTACAGTGTAGTAAGTCAAATTTACTTACAGTAAAGTTGATTATACTAACTGCAAGTTGAGTGTATTGTTTTGTATGGACTCACTGTATTGGATGTAATTGAAGTACAGTATGCGCCCACTTCATACTATGTTACGAGCCAAGCAATTGCCTACACAAATTACTACGCAGACCGGCTAGAGGTTTGCCAAACCTAGAACAATTCATCCACCACTTGACCAATGCAATACTACTGTTACTTCGACCAATAGAATCGATAATGTTGCAACTATCTAAAGACTTGCGAACAACGTTTGAATTAATAGACTTATTGTTTCGAAAGTCGGTGTATAAATGTCAAGTATTTCACGTTTTGTTAATTCTTAAAAATAGTAACTAGGCATATCGTACCCTAAAACTTCGTATTTCATATTTTTAGTATCTTATAATCTCGAGTAACTACCTGTCGCAAACTTCGTAATTATATTCGATAGGTGTTGATAGGGCTTTAGACGTTGCAACGTTGTCTATTAGATTGGTCGAAGTAACAGTAGCATTGCAGTAGTCAAATGGTGTATGTTTTGTTCTAGGTTTGGTAGACTGCTAGCAGGTTTGCACCGTAATTTGTATGGCTAATTGTTTGGCCCGTGCCCTATACTGAGTCGAGCACTCCACGATCAACTGACTGTACTGCAATTGACCTACTAAAAATAGCAGTCAATATTGTTCCAACAATAGGCGATAAATGGGGAAAGTAATATGTCACCGTGCATAGGTTACTGTAATTACCGCGTTAAACAAAGTAGTTTCCTAAGGTCTAGTTAGAGTAATTGGCTTTTGAAAAGATGTCGCGGTTGATATTTCACTAAAAAAAGTATAAATTTAAAGATAGTTAGTACTAAACTATTGGAAAACGGCTCTTCCCTTAGATCCCCGAAAAAAAAGGGTACTTGTTCGGTTTAGCTAAACTGAAGACTTCATAATCATAAAATAGTCGCGAATATAATATAGGTAAAAGTTAAAGAATCGGAAAAATGCCCCTTCCTTGAAAATCAATGTAAAACCCGTTCATTTTCGAATAACATATAATTTTTCCGGATTTATAGGGACGCCAACGCCAAGCTCTATGACAAATTTCTGGTATTTGGTTTTAAAAACGCTTAATATACATTTCAAAATATCAAGGTTAAATCCGACGACTTTTAAGGCATTTAATACATATTAAATCATCACGTAGTAATTGTTGAAGGTAATATTTAAATATACTAAAATATTGTCGAAGTGAAAAAAGTAAAAATTATAGAAAAAGGGGCGTCCCTAATTATTAATATACCGTTATAAGGTAACTTATATATCAAAGAAAGCTGAAAGAGGTGACGAATCATTCGAAAAGTCTTAAGTGTATACGGAACGCAGTTTTTCATTTATGTTTTCCCTTAATATTAAGCTTATTAAAAGCGACTTTAATATTTGATTTAGTAAATTAAATGATTCGAATAATATGTGTACACATTTTCCTCATAATTGAAAGAGGGTAGCGATTTGCTTTCGTAATAACGTTAAGTCGATGATGATTTATATAAAAATGTAAGTCGCCTTTAATCTTTATGACAAAAGCATAGAGACATTTGATTAGGAACTACTTGGATTGAGGATAACCCTAATCTAAAAGTTTAATTGATGTCTTTCTTAATATAAAATTATTTTTTCTCGATATGTCGTATAACGGTTCCTATGGGACCTTTAAAAGTTAGCTTTCCCTGTCATTTTCAAGAACGATTTCGTAATCGGTTTTGAAACAGTAAGGGGGTAATTTATCATTGAAAAATGAATTAATAAAAAGGCGAACTCTTTTAAGATGTTAGTGAGTTTTTGGTTAACGTGAACGAGTAGTCTCGGGGCAAGTATTTTATTAATATCTTCAAGGGAGATAGTAACAAGCAGCGTGAAAATAATTCGATCCCTTCGGGATTTTGGTAAAATAACGTGAAATATAGATACTTCAACCTTTTGAGATCTTTTTTATGACGTGGAAAACCTTCGTATCCAAAAGAGATAATCAACCGTTTATCCTAAAATAAATATATACTTTTAAACGACGTCAATTACTTATTCGTATTTTATTCAGGGTTTATTTAGAATAACGCCGTACTATGATTAAGAGATAATGTAAATCTATATCCGGTTGGGGTATTGATGAAGGTCAAATTTTACAAATATTATAAAACAATAAGTCGTAAATCGAAATTAAATACGTAGTATATAGTTTTGCCGATTTATTAGGATAGAATAATGTTACTCTATAACTTTAGACGATTAATAGATTGTTCATCTTTGAAGTTATAACATATATATCCTCTATGTGTTCAAGTTAAATAAATCAAATGAAATTGTAAAGTAAATTTGCTATAAACGGGAAGCTATTTTAAAGTTGGGATAAAATTACCGGGTCAAATTAAAGTCCTTCCAATTTTATTACGCGACTAAACATAGAAGTTACACTTTTTCCTCCTAAAAATTAATATGATTCTCGATTGAAGTAAGGCCAATTCCTGTAATAGCTTTAACATTTAAGCTGTTCGACATTACGTTAAATTTAATGGGTAGGTACGAATACGAGAATCGTTCGCGTCGTATCGCAAATATAACTTAAGGTCTTTACGATGGGAGAGTTTCCAGTAGTTTACACAGGTAATACATTGTTTGGCAATGGCTCGAGGTGTATTTACACCATTCATTATAATGTTTCCCTTGCTATTATGGGTAGGCTCGTCGTTGCTGTTATTTATGCCAAGTAAAATATTTTCAATAATAACATTAGTATAACTAGTATTACCTTATTAAATACGAAGGTTATAAAATCGTTCATCGATAAGCTAAGTGCGGCCAACATATTCGTTGAAATCCTGAGACATATCGAGGGTAAATAACATATTGGCTAATATATCGTTAATAGCTCCTTTTTAAATAGCGGATTTAGCGGTGGATTTTCAGGATATGTCGTTGACCTTTGTAATTAAGGCCTTTTAAACGCTAAAAAGAACGCAAAATAGCTCGCGGACTCCTTAATTTATATTCGTAAACAGAACGATAACGGTTTTGACCGCGTTAAAGTCATAGTAATAGATGTAAAGCATAGCAATAAAAGTATTAGGTTTGCTAATACCGCCGTCGCCGCTACAGGCGTAATAAATTTTTATGGACGTTTTTGCAAGGCCTTTCAATTGTTAGAAAATAGTGTAAATGTTGGATTAGTACTACCCGCGGTGCAGTAGGTAAACTTTACCAATAGTAAAGTTAAATATATTGACTGCAAGTTGAGTGTATTATTTTGTATAGGCTTATTTTATTGGGTGTAAATCTAGTACAGTATGTTAAATTTCACAATAGGGCACGGGACAAATAAATAGCCATAGAAATTACTATACAGAGCGGCTGACGGTCTGCCAAACCTAAAACAATATATTCATCACCTGACTATGCAATACTACTGTTACTTCGACCAATCAAATCGATAATGTTATAACGTCCAAAACCCTACTAATACTAATCATTGCTTGTTAGCTTCATTACAAATTGACTAAATAAAAGAAAAAGATACTTTACAGTTGTTACGCTTTACGTTATCGTTGGAGTAGAGAAGAGATTTTTGCGAAAGGCTTTTACTACTGTTTCAGTCTTTACAACAGTACGTAAAAAAGACCTTTCGGCTGCGCTAGTCATTACAAAAGTTTAAAGTTAGCGACGGTATCGCTATCAAAAACACCAAGAAATCTTTACTAATAATCTTTTTTGAAGATTATTAAGATTGAACGCTAAAAGTTTTAAAACGTCAAGTAAGCAAACGGCTAAGTTAGTAATTCTACAGGTGCTACTATTACAAAAACGATTAAATCCCACTACCTATAACTTTTAGCATTAGTCTTTAACCTATAACAATAAACGACCCTCGACTTTACCCTCAACATCAAACATTTGCCTCTACTGGAATTTTTTTACCTATCCTACATCAATTTAATCATTAAGTTCGCTACTCTGAGCGAAAACATTAAAAATCTCCACGTCGCGCCGAGAAAGTTACGTCACACCACCTGACACCAAGTTGCCAAGTTCCCACGCAACTTTACGCCAAAACACCAAGTTTCTACGCCTCAGATCACTAAGTCCCTCATTCACCTAATCCCATACCATATCTAAACTTTAAAATAATACCTACCTAAGGGATTTTAAAAGGGATAAACGCCTTGAGATCTCCCTTCATGAAGCTATATAATAAAAACCTATAAGAGTAAAATATTAACGAAAACTCGACCGAAAAGCACTTTACCAATTTCGTCGGCTACTATATTATGAAATATAGCGGCGGTAACAAGATTAATCACGCCTTCCGCAACTTTCGTAACCTTTTTAATAATTAGACTATTAATATGTAAAATTTAACCCAAAAAGGGGTTCAGTTAATGATCAAGTCAGAACGTAAGTGTTATGGTCTGACCTACGATGGTAAGCCAAGTAGGTACCAAATGGGATTTACTATTAAGGTGCAGAGGAAGACTAGAAGAGGCTACTGTGGTCTAACGTGTAGGGCTCTTGGGAAAGGCTAATACCCAGCCCGTTACATGCCTTTACACATACCGTATACGGACCGTGCCTAATCCGTGTACGGGTCGTATCCGACTTGAACCCGGTTCGCGCTCGGGCTATGCCCAGGTCCATTTCGTTCCGTGTATAGTTATATAACCTATAGGATTAATAGCTACTGGCTTAAGTTGATAATATACCCCTTTTTCCCCGGATATTATAAGGGTTGCAGCGTCCTTTTGGATAAACACCGGACGCGGGCCGTATTCACCTAGTACGTGGGTCGAGCGTAAACCAGTAATATTACGCTTAATATATCGTACAACGTTTCGGCCGGTTTACACTATATCGCCGGCGCCGTATAATAGATCCGTTAACGCATCGTGTAAGGCCTTCTTTTTGTCGCCAGTCCTGTATAACGTACCCGTTAACGCGCTGTATAAGGCATTTTTCTTATCGCCGGCGCCGTATAACGTATCTGTTGACACGTCGTGTAAGGTATTTTTTTTGTTGCCGGCACCTTATAACGTAATCGTTAATGCGTCGTATAAGGTATCCTTTTTACCATCGACACCGTATAACGTACCCGTTGACATATTGTAACGTACCATATAAGGTATCCCTTTTACCGCCAGCGTCATATAACGCGTTTATTGACATATCGTATAAAGTTAAGTTTTTACCTTTAATATCGAGTAATGCGCCCCGTATAATACGTAACCTTTATCGAATCCGGTCCGCCAGTCCCTATAAATACGGACGCCCTTATGTAACCTTTAAAATTTTCTCTTTTTCTCTTTTATACTATCGCCCTCCCCCTTTTATTAACTACCCAGTTATCACTTTTTTCACTCTTTTTTATATAAGTTAGTTCGATAATTAAGCTTATATATCCTTACCTTTTTTCCTAGTTTATTATTATAGCCGACGTATTTAACGGTTTTAAGCTTAATTACATTGCTGTCGGCGCCCCCGAAAGAGATGACAAGCCTCCCCATAAGGCATATTATCTTATAATATACTAATACCCTATTACTCATTATCTATTATAGCCCCTTTACGTTAGAGGAAATCTTTTTGTTTTTGGAAATAATAAGAATAAAAATATTTCTTTTCCGTTATAAGTTATTGACCTTTATATATAGTGTGTAAACTGGCTTTCAAACTTTAAAATTACCCTATTCTACGTCCTAATTTATCTTGTATAAAGGGGTCGCGTATATCGGAAGGTTTATAATAAGGTAAGTTTATAAAAAAGCCTTACGAAAAGTCGACCACTAATTAACTCCTTTTTGTGATATATTTAAAAGATAAGCTTATTTACGGCCTTACCCGGTTTTCGTGTTTTTTTACGTTACTTAGTTATTACGACGAAGGATAGGGATTATATTTTATACCTTACGCGTAAGTGTTTAGGGGATGTCCTGGGTTATCAATCCGTTTTTACCCCTGTTTTCTCCAATCTAATTAATTAGTTTACCCGGCTCCGTAATGTTGTTAGGTTATAGGGAGCTTTTACTATACCGGCCGTATAGGTCGTTATTTCTTCAACTATACGTTTACGCCGCCCTTTTCTTTCGGGTTCGTATTTACCACAAACCCCTTAATCGTTTTTTACTACATCTCTTATTTATCGAAATAAAATGCTTCCGATTAATCGAACTTTAACGCGTAACATCTTCACCCCGGCCCTTTTTAACTATCGCTAAATACCTTTTCGTAATTTTAGCCTGAAAGGTTGGAATAATATAGCTATTTAACTTATGTTTTTTATAACTAATATAGGTTATGGCTTACAAAATGTTACGAGCGACGTTTAGTGCTTGATTTTATGATTTCCAATTTCATCCGTATCCTATTTATTAACCTTTTATAGGAACAAATTAATCGGGCCAACTGCGAGCGAGCGTAGGATCGTACCCGGGCCGATCGTATTACCCAAGCCTAGACTAACGTATTATAATTTTTAATAACCCGCCCAAAAGGTTACTTCCCCCGCCCCGCCTTTCGCTTTACTTTTCGTTAACCCTTATCGTCGGTTTCATTCAACGCCCGTTTTTTTTAACGTTATCTTTTATTTTCGGCCTCCTCTAACATTTTTCTCTCCTCGTATTATCCGTTGTCAGCTTTTCCTAACGCCCGCACTTTCTCGCGTTATCCGCCTTTTTTAACGTAGACTCGCATACGGCTTGCCTTTTACTAAACCCTCTTTTCGGAGTTTACCAGTTTTCGTTATACCTTTTACCATCCCCCTTTTCTATTATTATTTAACGTTCAGAGTTAGTTATAGTAAGGCATGTAACGTTAGTAACGCCGGTAATCGTTAAACCCGGACAAGGTTAATAATAATAAGTAGGTGGATTTCGCTAGGATATGGTAAAAACCGTTTTACAGTTAGATATTATTAAAAATAATCGGGTAATATTTGTTCGGCCCTATTTAATATATTATAACCTCGTTGAAAAATAAATTCTTTTTTTATCAATGAGTAAGGTGTTTTTTAGGGGGTGTGGACGGTTCGTTTCGCTTTTATTGTTTGATATAAATTTAACGTCGTTGTCGAAATATCGAGTTATCGTAAACCTGAATATCTTTGTATTTCGCTTAGAATTTATATAGGGTTGTAATATACCAATATTTCTTTCACAATTTTCATTCCACCTTATTATAGCCTTTTCAGTTGACTAACATATAGAGAGCCCCGTTTCTCCCCGTTTTTACCGCGAGGATATTTTATACTTTAAATTTCTTATACTTACCTTTCCTTATATCGTCCGTTATTAAAAATGGTCACAAGCGAGTATCGGGTAATATTTACTAAAGAAAGGAGTGCGAAACCGTACGTTTAACTAATTTTATATATAATAACATATATTTTCCAGGGATATTTAATATAATATTGAACGGGTTCGAAATACCGACCACCCGGTATTAATTATAAATTTAGTCGAGTTTTTTATTCGGGTGATTAATTTTAATGTTACCAAAACTTAATTAAACTTGATTCCTTACTTTATATCGTTTAGCCAAACGTCGTTTACGATTCGCCGCAGTTTTTATTTACCATTAAATATAAGTTATTATCGCTTAAGCTAATTCCATCCTTTTATATAAAAAAGTTAAAAACAAAGTAATTGGTCCTATTAAATTAGTTAACGATTTAGTATCTTTATTTACCTTCGGGATGTGTAATATTTCGTACCTATTTATTAGAAGGTTCGCGTTAAATCCGGTAACCGTTAATTTATGGTTATTCAACGTAAATCAATAAACGGGTAAATACAAAGTTTAGTCGTATTGTAAAAAGTCGATGACTATACGTAAGTACTTTTAAACCTTTTAGTTTACCCGTTTAATACCATCGTTTATTTATAAGCGGTACGTTATAAATGAAAGTTATTCAACTCTTATAAGAGAATAAAATATCGTTTAAAATACGCTTACTTAATCCGAATCGCGATTACTAATAATAAAAGTTGGAAACTTATAAAATTTCTATTATATATCCCGAAAACGTTTCGTTTACGTATTTACAGTTATAAAGTATGTAACCTTTAGTTAGATAAACATAAAAACGCAATTCGTAATAATGAATGAATGTTAGGGGTTATTATTAGTAGCTGGCAGGTCGACAATAAAATCGACCGAAATATATAATTAGTATGGGTTGGAAATGGAGAAAGATTAAAGTAAGCCTTACCGTAAAGTATAACAAGGTTTGTCTCGTTATATTACTTATATATTCGATATAAACGTCGAATATTTGCGATCATTCCCTTTAAATGGTAATTACGTTGAAAAGCGCGAAATAAAATGTTTTACTCAGATAACCTATAATAGGCGAGTCGTAGGTTTAATAGTATCCTCGTTGTTAATAGTTTTTCATCTGGTAATTATAAACGATTACGGTAACGTAGTGTTTTTCGCAAATTAATATCGTAATTTGTAAATTATATTGATTATTTTGACTTAAGTAAAAAGTGCTTAATGTCTTTGGAAACCGTTAAAAGGTGAATTTTATATAACAGGTCATTCGTTACTTTTTAATTTTACAATTCCGTTAACGTGGCCGGTCCGAAAATAAGGTAACTATTTAGCGTTAGCGATACCGGCAGGCCTAATGCGGTCCGAGCCCATAGCGGTACCGCCGGCGCCGTTGTACTGAAATTCCCTTACGTTATTCCCGATAACGACCTGGACGCGGGCCGGGCTCGGGTCTGTATTGCTTTCGGCAGCCTCTCGAAAGCCCCCGACACCCACTTTAGATATATATTATCGTAATTTAACAGCCAGGCTTTCGTCTTATCAAATTTCTTTAACTAACCCGCCGTGATTTTTATCTCTTCAATATATAGGTTTATTAATGCTACGGTTAACATAGTAATGAAAATGGGCTAAAAGATCCGTACGCGACGTTTTTTAACTTCGGGTTTATTTTGTAGCTTACGAATTCATATATCCGAACGGGTGCCTTAAGTTACGGGCTTATACCGTAAATGGTATAAAAAAAAGGACCTCGGCCTATTGAACCTAACGTTTCAAAATTAATCGTAGTAATAAAAATACTTTAATCCCTCATAATTCGTTGAAATCGTAAACGGTATACGGATACTACGTAGCTTAAAATACTACTTTTTGAAACAGGATATTATCGCAAGGATGTTTCATCGTAAATAATATAATTGCATTTCGTATTCATTAATCGTAAAAAATGATAAACTATTATCTTTGAAAAACCATTTTTGTTTTATCACAATAAATACATTTTAACGTCGTTTCAAATAATAAGTTTCATTATTATTAGCTGATTTGAATACTAATACATTAAAATCTGAACTGTAATAAAAGTATTCTTTAAGGTTGGAAATGCCTACTTCTCTAGATTCGTTAAAATTCAACATATACCTTGTTTCATGAGACTGAAGAAATAATCCGACAACTTTGAAAAATTATTAATAAAATCGCGATAAAAGTTGGTAAAATCCAGAAAACTTTGAACCAATTATAATAAAGTCCAGATATTTTACCTTTTTAACTACGAAGTTACACTTTTTTCAATACAAATTTAATTTCGTATTACTGAAACGTTTCAAAACCACGTGAACTTTCGTAATATAATTTTATTTAGTATTTAAAAAATATTCAAAGGTCGTCTAAATATATAATAACGAAATTATTGAAAATATCCTTTATTATACAATTAATATATCGTCAAAACGTCGCCGGCGTTTCAGTTAGCCTAAAGGGAGTTACTAGTTATTTAAATAACCCGAATCGCGTACTAAACGTCGTTAATTTCTCCTACCCAAGTCTTATTCGAATACAGTAAAATGTTGTTGGAATTTTCAAACTTCCTAAATTGTATCGACTCTAATAACGTACATAAGATTTCCTTAATTAAAAGTAAAGGAAAAAGGTTTCAATTTATAGTTTTATTTAATATTCTATAATTAATATAAAACTGTTATCTTCTTTTTGATTTATAAATTAATAATACCGGCGTCGTCGCTCATAAGAAGTTTACCCGAACTAAATCCTTATTTGCTAATTTTATAACTTGCCTTTGAAACTCAAAAAAAAAAAAAAAAAATTTAGTAATATTTAGTATAACGTCCCTCAAGATTATTTTAGTAAAAATTTAATTTAGTTTGGTTCAATATAAATATAGTAATCTAGTTTTTCCTTGTGTGAAGGTAATTCCGTAGCTTTTTCTTTATCGAATACGTCGCAAAATACCGTTAATTTAAGTAAAAGATACGATTAATCCCTTTTTTTCTTAACCATAGTCATCTCCTTTATTTGTAAGATCCGTATTATTAAGCTAAGGTTTATAATATAAGCTATTCGTAATAGGTCCATTATATGTTATTCTTTTCGATACAAACATTATGTTAACCCCAGGAAAACAGAGTTTATTAAGTTTTATATATGTGTTTTTTTAAAGTGTATCGATATTTCATTGATAATTACGTCTCCTTAACCTTGAATTATTAAATAATTACCGCCCGAGTTTAAGATTACCTATTGGTATCGTATCTAGGGTATTTAAAAAATTATATCCCGCGATATTTCAGGAATAATATATGTTAATATCGGATTCGACTATTTATTAATATTTATACGAAAATTATTTATTTACGTAATAAACCTATTTTGCCGTAACCTAAAAATAATTTTAAAATTTCGCGAATATAATAGCTGAATTTACTCCAACCTCAATCGTTATATTAACGCCTCGTTTATATTATAATAATAATTATGATTAAAATCGACTTAAGTATTTAAAAAGTAGGTGTAATTAAAAACTATAAGGATAAGGAATGATTTTTTATTTATACGTGTTTTGATTAAATTCAATGTCTTTTTATTCGATTTTACAATTCAGCCGTTAATGCTATGTAATTCCTAAACGAAATTATATCTAGTAATTTAGTTTTCCCCGTCGCTATTAATAGGAAACCCTCTTTTACCTTTTTTACTTAGGTCTTATAAATTTACGTAAAAGGTAATACCAGGCGAAGTCGTAACTACGTTAAAAATAATTTAGTAAATTATAACTTATATAACGCCACGAAGCTACTTAGCCTAACGTTTCTTTATTATTGTTTACGTTACCTTACGTTTTTGGTTTTAAATACGTATCGAACAGATTTATTAATATAACTGACCGCGATATTAAAAGGATCAACCGCGATTACTACGATCTTTGAATGAAGGCGTTTAAAAGGCATAAATTTCTGTAATAACTGTATTACCATTCGGCTGTCAATCTCAAACTGATCCCGTTAATTAACGACTAAAACGCCGTTTTAAGTTTAAAAACTTTTATTTGTCGGCGAGTTCGCGGTATTTTTCCAAAGTTACGATATAATTCACTCGGCTAATACTTGTCGTAATAAACCTATCGCAGATATGTAGCGATACGCAAAAGTGTAAGTAATTATACTTTACGGCCCAAAACTAATTTAAGCCTCCTATTTAAGTTAAAAGTGTTTAGAACCTAATAACAAATGGTACCTTTAGGTTTTTATTGCCTATAACCAAGTTTTTGAATTCGACTAATACTTTATCTAAGCGGTAATGGTCACCGAAAGTCCTTTCAATACAATCGAGAAATGTTCTTATGTTATATTCACTTTCGTATCCTTCGACTTTATAATTAGTCGTAAATTTTTATTTTATAGCTGTCATATAATACCTCTATATGTAAAAGAACGTATACGGACCTTTTTCAATTTATATCTTATTCGTTTTTAGTATAAATTAGATAGTTTTACCCGTCGCCACCTACACAAAAGTCAATTCGTTAAATTACGATTAGTTATATCGTTTTCGTTCGCCTTATTCCGGTGGAAACCTAACGAAAATCGCGGCTAATTCGGTTTCAAGTTATTGGATTTTCGCGACGACTTAAGCGAAGTCGAACGTAAGGTCGATAATTAAAGTCGATTAACCCGGTTATTACAATTGTTCGATAGCCGACACTATATAGCTTACGGTATCCTGTAAACGAAAAATATCGGTTTAAGTCGGCTTCGAAAAGACCGAAAATGTATTCATAAAGGTAAAGAACTAGGTATTTACTGTCGGCCTATTCTCCCTGATAACGTTAAAGTATAACGCCGAATTATATTCGTTTATTATCGATTAGTTTATTAAAAGTAATATTTTTTCCAAAAAATGAATAAAAACCTTAATAATATGTTATAATTCGACCTATGATAGTAAGCCAAATAAAGTTCAAATGGGATTTATTGTTAAGATGCGGAGGAAGATTAAAAAATGTTACCTTAGTCTAACGTATAGGGCCCTTGGGCAAGGCTAATACCAAGCCTTTTACGTGCCCTTATACATGCTATACACGGACCATACCTTATCCGTATACAGGCTGTATCCGATCTGTACCCGGTTCACGCCCGAGCCGAGCTCAGGCTCATTCCATTACATGCACAGTCACGTAACCTATAGGCTTAATGGCCAACGGCCTGAGTCTATGACAGTAAGTAGCAAAGAATCTATATATCAGCATAGGGTAATACAAAGCTAATACAAAAACCTTTCGAATTGACTTAACTTAATAAATTTCCTTAAGATCCACGCCCTAAGAGACAGTGTATTAAAGACCTTTAACTACCCTTTACGCGATTCAGGGGACCTCTCCTTTACTCTTAACTAAGTTAAGCCTCTTTACTTGTGTGCGATAAGGAACCTATTAATCTGCTCGGTAGCTTAGCACCTTCACATAACAGCACGTAGTATGCTCTTAGTAGAGGCAGAGCACGTAAAGCAATAGCCGCTAACGCGGCTAGGGATATTAACGTTAGCGCTTTATATTAGTTAACTGAGAAAGATCGTCAAGTTCTTTAAAACCTTCAACCTCTATTGCCCCTTGGTATTTTAATTGCCAATCCCTTTAAAACCCCTCCTATAGAAAGTTTACTTATACGCCAAATCCTATTACAGGTTCTACCATAGAACTTTATCCCTCGGATTAAGCAATTGATAATTACCTCTAATACCGCATTTCGGAGGCTTTAAAGCTTAAATTGCCAGGAAATACTAATCAAGACTAGGATAGTTATCATAATCTACTCGTAAAACCTTTTAAAATAGTCAACATTAATTGAAGGCTTTTTACGGACTTCTCCAAGATTCGAAACGATATCGAGAAGTATAGCAGAAAGCCATGAAACTTCCTCGACACGAAAATAATACTCTTTTGAAACATTTATAAGTGAATCAAGGTTTCTTTTTTTAGTTTATACTTACTATTTCCCGAGATTTTTATAAGGAACGCCAGGGACTACTACCTAAATTTCCTAACCCGAACAACTATGTTTCGAAAGATTTATAACGATATAAAGGGTTGTATTAAATACGTCGTCCACCTTATATAATACCATTCAAATTAGGTCACCAAGAGGTAAACGAAGATAATAATCAAGAAAAAAGAGGAGTAAACACCAATGAATATATTTAATCATAAAAGTAACAAGTTAATGTCATGCTAGAAAGCAATAGAGAAGGCCTATGCTAACGAATCCACATTTTGCGAGCAGGTACGAGTAGCGTTTACGGGCGTTAAAAAGTTTGAATACGCCTTATAATGCCTAGATATTACTTACGAAGGATTTTTTAACCAGTTAAGTTCCTCACTTGCCGCTGTAATAACAATTATACCAAACTCGCTTAGTATATATCCCTAAACCAACAACTTTCCTAATATAGATGAAGAAAACCTTACGGTAATTAATTACATCGACCACAAGTACAGCTATGGGCGCCTCTAACGTCTATGGTTTGGCCTATCAACCACAGAATAAAGGTAATACCCTCATTAACACTAATGGGGCCAATATTTTAGCGGACATATTAACCGTAAATACTATCGCCATGATAGTGGTAAAAAATGTTAAATTTATAGTAAGTCCGACTGCTAATTTACTCGCAACCCCTTTACCGAGCTAAATAACGAAAAGATAATATATTACATCCAGTATCCTACCAATTTGAAGCAGGATTACTTGAATTAAATCGTAGATTTCGAAAGAAACGAGCCTATCAACGGTAACAATACCCTTAAATAGATTTAGTGGCATAAAGATACTGCTTCCGGAGCGACCCAATAATTAGCCGACTACGCCTTTCTATACCGCTTAGGTAGTAAAAGCCCTTACTTTTACTCCAACCAAGCCTGTAACCCTATACACATCTTTAATATTCGTGATTATTATACGAACCATACGTTTCAAAGTATTATACCAAATACAAGAGCAATAATATACTTAATAAAAGGCTATTCGCAATACGTAACACTGGGAGGAAAAGCATAACAGCTACTACAATCAATCTTCACGATACTAGCAAGGCTAAAACTAACTTGAAAACAGGCGAGAGATTATAGTAACTAAGGATAACAGTAATTGAAATTGTTGTATAAGAAATTATATTCTACATCTTTAAGTCCTTTACCCCTTTCCTTCTTTGCTTCAAGGATATAAAGACCCTCGACGTTAACGTTAACGTTAATGTAGAAAAGCTGATTGAAAATGGCCAGAGGTTTCCCCTTGCCCTTAAGTAAGGGTATCTATAATTTTATCTTTGAGGTCCTGAAGCAGTAGTATTCAACTTGACGAAGCCGGAAATACGCTAATTATACCGGCGCTTTAACCATCCAGCCATCGACAGATTATATAAAGTACTAAAGTGCGTAGGGTATAAAAAGTAGAATATATTGCTTTGAAAGTTATCGAAAAACTTGGTTATTACTACGAAACGAATACTAAAGCCCTTCGAAGATTGAAGTTTACATAAAAAACGACAAATACTTCAACTACAAAGTCTTTATCAATATATTTTACTTGAATAACAAGTTTATCCTTTACGTAGTTAATTTCCTAACCTCTTTTCATAAAGTCAGGTTCTTAAAGTCTCTTGCGGTACAAGACACATAAAACAATTTAGGTATACTGTAGATTAACACGTACCTGAGTTTACCTAACATCGTTGTCCACGATACCGATATTAACTTTACGGCGATGGAGTTTTAGGAAAATGACAAAATAATAGGTATTGAATATAAACAGGTACCTATAAATAGCTACTAAATCATTAGGAAGGTTAAGAGGGTATACGCCCTACTTTACCGAACGTATAACATTTTTACGCTTGAAATTAGAAGCTTTACGGATCCTGAGGCACGTTTTTGAATAGCGGTAAAGAGCTTGAACGATATTGTAGGCCCCAACAGCCTAGTGCCAACGTTACTGGTCTTTAAAGAGTACCCACGCCTAACGAGTAAATCTCCGCCATTAGCAAGTACTCAAAAACGTGCTACGGCTTACGGCAAAGCTCTCAGAGAACTGCAGAGGAAAGCAGCACGCCGCCAGGTTAATAATGCTCTTAATACCAAAAAAGACCCGATAATAATCGACGTAATGACTTTACTTGTATAAAGTGAAATCCTTGTGTAGAAGGAGCTGGGCAAATTTGAGGGCCCGTATTAAATTTTAAGTATATCAAACTTTAAAATAATTATTAGAACTTCTGATGGCCCTATAATGTTTCACAAAACTTAGGTTAAGCTTTATATTAGGGCGATTAACGATAGAAACCCTTAAGCTGAGCGACCGAGCCAATACGAACCTTCCTCACCCGTTATCGATAAGCCTAAAAAACGTTACCGGTGCGGACGACCCCCGAAAAACAAGGGACGTTGAAGAGGAGGAATATACACCGAGCTGTATTTAGAATACTACCTTAGTAAGCAAAAAAAAAAGGATAACGAAAACTTAGTATTAAAGCTCCGAATATAAGGGATTATTAAAACCTCCGGCAAGCCTTTTATCAAAATTGATAGGGTCGAGATTAATGGCCTCTTAATTCGAGGGGTTGTATAATTTGTACCGAAATCCGACTTTAACCTTTAAAACCCGAATATTACGATTTTTAAGTCGAGGATTATTTATGAAGTTAAAGGAAAGACCATAGGGTAGCCATATCAAATGTCAGACTTAATCGATTAAGAATACAACGAAAAAGAGAAATATTAGATCCTTATGTAGTCGCTAAAAATTTAGAAGATTAACCAACGTTTATTGGTCGCTTTAATAGTAAGTTTACAAATGAAAACAAAAGCCAAGTTTACACTTAATAACCGTAATATAACTAAAGCCTTTACGTAATAAGTAACTAATTTACAGCTGATTGTAATATTTGAGTTGCTACAGGAATTATATGCTATTTACCCTTCATGGATGGTAATTCGATATATTAAATTACTATAAAGACTAGGCAAAGCAGGCGTTTATGAATTTCTTACCTACTAGTTGCACTTTATATTATGGTTAGGTATAAAGTTTTCAATATACATCCTATACTTACTGGTAACGCAAAAGAAAAACTTTAGCTTGAGGGATATATAAACTGACGATATTTATGGTATCGGAATAACAGGCGATTAAAAACTTCAAATTCTGGAATTATAAGCTGGTAACGACGTTGGAAAAAGGGAGCCAACTTAACTTAATCAAATCGTAAATCCTTATACTTGGTATTAATACCGGCCTTAGATTTTTCTAGAAGAGTTAAGGCACTAATTTGGCCACGATTAACAAGATTAATGTAGCCAAAGCCCATCGGTATCTTGAACAACGTGCTCGTGGCAGCTATATTATTACACTCTGCTAACTGGTGGCATCGTACAACCTATCTATCTCGTTACGAATACAAAAGCCAATAGATAAAGACTTTGAACGGCTAAATAAAAAGCTCTATTGGAAAATACGGAACCTGGACCGAGGGATTAATATGGTCCCAGTTAATCTATCGAGGGCTAAGTAAATGATCTTTATGAATAGATATTTCTGTTATGGACTCAGACTATTGGCCATTGAGTTTATGAGTTACGTGACTGTGCACGTAACGGGATAGACAGTAACCAGTCCGGGCCCGGTCCAGGTGAGGACTGAGTACAGCCTGTGTATGGCACGTGTGAGGGCACGAGACGGGCTGGGCGCTGGCTAGGCACTAGCTATTCCTATAAGTCCTATACGGTAGGCTACGGTAGCCTTTTTTAGTCTTCCACCGTGCCTTAATATTAAACCCTATTTAATTCCTATTTGGCTTATTATCGTAAATCGGATTATAATATATTATTAAGGTCTTTTTTTATCCTTTTGAAGGAATATCAATTATATTAAACGAATCGATAGTAAACTTTGATAAATTTGCATAATATTTTATCGATATCGGATAAAATAAGCTGTCGGCGAATACAGAATTCTTTACATATATAAATATAAGTTTTAACTTTTTGGAACCTACCTAAGTTGATATTTTTCGTTTATAGAATACCGTATATTACATATCGTAGGCTGTAAAACAATTGTAATAACCGGATTACTAGATTTTAATTATCGACTTTATGTTTAACTTCGCCTTAGTTGTAGCCAAACTTTATTAACTTCAAGCTAAATCAATTACGACTCGTACTAGTTTTCCACCGGCTTAGGATAGGCGAAAACGATATAACTAACCGTAACTCAACGGATTTGTTTTTTCGTAGGCGGCAACGCATTAAACGATCCATTTTATATTGAAGATAAACAAAATATAAATTTTAAAAGGTCGGTATGCTTTCTTTTACGTATAGGGATATTATACGGCGACAGTAAAGTAAGCGGTTACAGCGTATTACGAAACCGGAGGATAAAAAGGTATAAACGATATAAGGAAATCTCTCGACTATAACGAGGTTGCTTTTAATGATTTTTATCGCGTGGATAAGGAATTGGTTGAATTAAAAGGTTTGGTTTTAAAAGATAAAAACTTGTAGGTACTATTCGTTATTAGGTTCGAAATACCTATAGCTTAAACAGGTGGCTTGGATTAACTTTCGGCCGTAAAATACAATTACTTACAATTCCGCGTATCGTTAAGTATCTGCAATAAATTTATTACAATAGATGTTAACCGTATAAATTATATCGTAGCCTTGGAAAAGTACCGCGAATCCGCTGACGAGTTAAAGCTTTCAAATTCAAAGCAACGTTTTAATCTTAAACTAATAAAACACATATAAATTTAATGGTCAGATAATAATATAATTACAACAGGGGTTTATACCTTTTAAATAATTTCATTAAATTGTAATAATCGCAGCTCATCATTTCGATACCACGGCTAGTTATCCTAATAAATCCGTTTGGTACGCGTTTAGGATCAAAAACGTAGGACGACGTGAATGACAGTAAACAAACGTTAGGTCAGGTTTACCTTGGGGCATTAAGTACGTTATAACTCGTCGGACTATTACTAACGCAGTTAAGATTTTCACCTAGAATTACCTTTTACGCAAATATATACAGTTCAAATCGAAAAGGTAAAGAAAAGATTCCTATTAACGGTGATAGAAAAACCGAAATTTTTGATACAATTTATTTTAGGGGTGATATAGCCTTAATAACGCAATTGTAAAAAAGAATAAAGAATCTTAGTTTATTTAAAACACGTATAAACAAAAATCTATTTTTTATCTTTATACTTTTTATTCATACTGATTTTTTAAATTTTAAAGTCGATTTTAGTTATAATGATTATTATTTTGTAAACGAGGCTTTAATGTAATGTTTAAGTATAACGTAAATTTGACTGTTACATTTTCGTAATGTTGACACGATATTACGGTTATGGTAAAATACGCGTATTACCTAAATAGCTAAGTTTCGTATAAATATTAATAAATGGTTGAACCCGATGTTAACATATATTATTTACGGAATAACGCGAAATATAATTTTGGGAACATATTGAAAATAATATGAATAGGTAACCTTCAATGTGAACGGTAATCGTTTTTTAATTTAGAGTAAGGAAAGTTTAATTATCGACGCGGTAATAGAAAGTTTTAGGTCGGGGGATATGTGGGGCGTAGTAAATTCGGTTTTCATCAGTTTAATAAAACGTCCATCTCGAAAGATATAATGTACGGGAGATTAATTCCGGTTAATTTATATTATAATTTTTGAAAAAAATAATGCGGATTTTATGAGTTACGGCGATAATTACAATTATGGAGGGGAAAGATTGGTTACGTCTTTTATCAAAATTCACAAAATTTAGCAACATATTTGATAAGAATAAGGCTATAACCTTACCCATATATAAAGAAAAATTTAATTACTATATTTATATTAAAAATAAAGAAAATATTTTTTACCAAAACGACTTTAGGGGTTATAATATTTAATATTTCGAAATTGCATTTTTATACTTCAACAATAAGTTACGAAGTTAATAAATAAGGGTTAGGTTCAAGTAAATTCCTTATCGGTTATAGAGCCAATATTATTTGTTTCTAAAGGGTGGAGGGGGTAATAACGGTTTTGTATCAATTATCAAGTATTAAATAAAATTACCGAATAAAACAGGTTTCTTTACCTTCAATTAAGGAGACTTTATGTATATTATAGAAGTCGATATAATTTACGAAGTTAAATATTCGAATAGCCTTTTACTGTATTTGGTTTATATCTATATAGGAGAAATTGACGGCATTTTATTCGCGGTTCGGGATATTTAAATAGTTAGTTGCCTTTTTGAGGTTGAAGGGAACGCCAGCGACGTTTTAACGATATATTGATTATGTAATAGCAAATATTTTAGATGATTTCGTTATAACTTATCTAAACGATCTTTTAATTTTTTTTCAGAATTAAATAGGGTTGTATAACGAAAGTTCGCATAGTTTTAAGAAATTTTTATAATGCAGGGGTTCAATTTGGATTCAAAAAAGTATAACTTTGAAATTAAGGAGATAAAATACTTAGGTTTTATTATAATAGTTGAAGTAAGTATTCGGGTCGACCCTGAAAAAGTTCGAGTAATCCGTAAGTAGAAGTTATTACGTATTATTTGAAAGGTCGAAGTTTGTTTAATTTTATTAGTAATATTTTCCAATTAGCGGATCATTTTGTTCAACTAATGAAGTAAGAAATTCGTTAAGTTTAGACGAAATATGAGGAATGTACATTTCAAATTTTAAAGGATATCTTTATTACGGCTTCTATTTTGGTACATTAGGATTGAAATCGGTTAATGGTTGTAAAAATCAACTATTCAAAAACGACGTTAAAAGGGTACTTATTATAACGGAATAAGGATACATTTTAAAATCAGTAGCTTATTTTTTCATATAACTGACAAATACTAAACTTAACTATATTATTTACGATACATACCTTTTCGCGGTGGTGTCTTATTCAAAAGAGTAATCTTTCGGATTATATGGTATACGTACCACGTTTACGATTTTAACGGATTATAAAGGATTGGAATTTTTTTTTACTACGTTTAATTTCAGAACGTCAAATTATATGGACCGATGACTTTTCGTTTTTTTAATACTACCTGCCGTATAAACTCGTAACTAAGGGCTTTCTGCCGCATAGGTTAACCCGTAAATTAAAAAATAAACCAGAAGTTAAGGAATACCGCGCGCGGTTATTTTAACCCTTTTTAATTACTATATTGGATGTAATATTAATAAACTTATATATTAAGAATATATAAATTATGACAGGTTATATAAATAATTATCCCAAGATAGAGGTTTGTATTAGAATAGTATTACATGCAGTGCAATAGGTCAACTTTACTTACAGTAAAGTTGACTGTACTGCAAGTATATTTCTTTGTGTGGAGACTTACTGCATTGACTGTAAGTCGAGTGCAGTATGCTGCACTTCACTCTATGGCACGGGACAAGCAATTGGCCATACAAATTATAGTGCAGACCGGCTAGCGGTCTACCAAACCTAGAACAATATATACATTATCTGACCACGTAATAATACTGTTACTTCAAAGATCAATCGAACCGAAAACGTTGCAACGTCTAAGGCTTACGAACACTAATCAGTATTTACCTGCTAGGTTAAGTATAGATAAGCTAAGTAGAAAAAAATCTACTTTCCTGTTACGCTCTATAGCTACTGCGGTTAGAGTAAAGGAAAAATTCTTGCGAAATACCTTTATTAGTACTGTGTTAGTCTCATAACAGTAGGAAAACCGAGAGGACTTTTGGTTTGCATCAGTTTCACAACGGAAATCTGGAAGTTAGCGACGGTATCGCTATCGAAAACACCAAGAAATCTTCATTAATCCTTTTTAAGGAAAAACGTTGAAATTAACTATTAGAAGTCTCAAAGTTCGGCAAGTTAGCAAACGGCTAAGTTAATAATACTGCGAGTGTTAATACTGTAAAAACTACTAGATCTCATAGCCTATAACAAACAACCTTCGCCCTTTACCTACAATCTTTACCACTAATAACGACCTTTGACCTTACCTTCTACATCAAATCTCTGCCTATACTTTACTTTTTTTACTCCCTATATTACGCTAATCGTTAATTTCGCTATTTTAAGTGCAAACACCTAGCTGTGTTAAAAAAATCCACATTACGCGACCTCTCGTCAAGTCGCCAAACTCTTACGCGACTTTATGCCAAAAAACCAAGTTCTTACGCTCAGGATCACCAAGTCTCTCGCCTTACACGCCCCACGATGTTCTACATCACTCTAAACCTTAATATGACACCTACCCTAGAAATTCAAAAAGGAATTAACTCCCTCGGAACTGCCTTTATTAATTTTTACGATAAAAACCTTTAAGCGTTTGATGTTGACGAAAAATCATCGGAAAAACACTTTACCAACCCTATCGGCTACTATATCATCTAGTATAACAATATTAAGGACGCTAACTACGCCTTGAACAATTTTCGTAATCTTTTTGGCAACTAAACTATTAAGATGTAAACCTTAGTTTAAAAAGGGGTTGAATTAAAGGTTAACGCAAAAATTAAATGGTAAGGAGCTTATATACCATTAAAGAATACCACAAAGTTGGCACAAAAATTGGTCGATTTAGCCCAGCTTTAAAAACTCCCCTAAAAGCTCCGCGCAAAAGAGAAAATATTAAGAAACCTTATCGCCCTTATACGCTATTTAGGGGACCCTTAACTTGCCTTTAATTAAGTTAAAACTCTTTATATACTAGCGATAAAAAACTTATTAATCTAGTTGACGGTTTAATACCTTTAAGCGCAATGCGGAATACGTTTTTAGCGGTGATAAAGCACGTGAAGTAAGGGCCGTTAACGCGGCCAGAAGTATTAATGTCAACGCCTTATATTAGTCAATTAAATAAGATCGTTAAGCTTCCCAAAACCTTCAAATACCTATCGATCCCTAGCAATTCAATCGCCAAGACCCTTAAAAACCTTCTCCATTTAGATTTTCCTACGCATGTAAACCTATCACAAGTTTTATCACAGGTCTTTACACCTCAAACCAAACGACTAGCAATTACCTTTAATACCGTACCTCGGAAGTATTAAGGCTTAAACCACTAAGAAACACTATTCAAGGCTGGATTAACTATTACGACCTTATTATAAGACCTGTTAAGATAGTTGATATTAATTATAAACTTATAACAGACTTTTTTAAGATTTGGGATAATATAAATAATATAACGGAAGGCTTTATGATCTTTTCGACATTAAGATCATACACTTTCTAAATATTTTTAAGTAAATAAAAGTTTTAACTTCTGGTTTTTACGTGCTATTTCCCGGAATATTTATAGGTTACATCAAAAACTATTATTTAACCTTCCTGACAAGCGTTACTAAGTTTCGTAAGATTTACGATAACATAAAATGTTATTTCGAATACGATGTCTACCTCGCGTAAAACTATTAAATTGGATTACTACAAGGTAAATTACAATAATAGTAAAAAAGAAAAGGGAGAAATTACCAATAAATATTTTTACTCAAATACCTGATAAGCTGATAATATGTTAAAAAGTAATAGTAAAGACCCACGCTAACGAATCTTTACTACGCGGATAGGTAAGGGTAACGGTCACAGGTATTAACGAGTTCGAATACACCCTATAACGTACAGATACCACCTACGAAAGCTTCTTTAACCAATTACATTCCTTACTCGCCACCGTAATAACACGTACGCCAAACTCGTTTAGTATGTTTTCCCAAGCCGACAACTTCCTTAACGTAAATAAGGAAGACCTTAGGGTTATTTATTACGTCGACCGAAAGTACGGGCGCTTATAATGTTTAAGGTAAGGCCTATCGACCTCGACTCCAAACTAAAGGCAATACTTACGATAACGTTAACAAGATTTAGGCTGACCTGTTAGCCGTAAGCACTATCTTGATAATAGTAGTAATATATGTTAAATTTGAGGTAGGTGTAGCTGTTGGTTAACTCGACATCCCCCCGCCGAGCATAATAAAAAAAAAAACGTATCACGTCTAGTACCCTAATAATTCGGAATAAAATTACTTAAATTAAGTTGCAGACGCTAAAGGTAATAAGTCAAATGACGTTGTTAATGCTTCTAAATAAATTAAGTGATACAAAGATACTACTTTAATATAGCGGTACAGTAACTAGCCGACCATACCTTCCTATATCATTTAGGCGGTAAAGACCCTTACCCTTATCTTCAAAATACTCCTATTTACTTATACACCTGTAATCTTCGTGATAATTACGTGGATTACACGTTTGAAGGTATTATACCAGGCATTAGGGAGGCAAGGAACTTAATATGAAGCTATTCACAATATATGATACTATGAAGGGAAAGTATTATAGCTATTAAGATTAATCGTTATAATGCTAGCAAAGCCAAAGTTAGCTTTAGCCTAGGCGGATAACTATCATTACTAAGGATAACGGTAATTTTAACTATTGTAGAAGCGATTACATTCTATATCATTAAGTCCTTTACCCCTCTTCTACTTTACTTAAAAGATATGAAAACTTTCGACATCAACGTTGACGTTAACGCAGAAAAACTAGTTAAGATAACTAAAGGTTTCTACTCACCACTAAGTAAGGGTACTTATGGTTTTATCTTTAAAACCTGAAAACAATAGTATTAAACCTGACGAAACCGGAGATACTTCAATTACACCGGCGTTTGAATTACACAGCTATTAACAAGCTATACAAAGTCTTTAAGTCCGTAAAACATAACGATATAGAATACTTTGCTCTCAAAGCCATTAAAAATCTATATTACTACTATCAAATATATACCTAAGCCCTCCGGAAATTTAAGTTTATACTAAAAGACGACAAAACCATTAATTGCGAGATTTTTGTTAATGTGTTTTACTTAAATAATAATCTTATTCTTTACGTCGTGAACTCTGCAACCTCTTTTCAAAGAGTTAAGTGCCTAAAGTCCCTTTTGGCAAAGAATACGTAGGAAACGTTAAGGATATTATAAATTAATATATACCTAGGTTTAACTGAAGTCGTCGTCCACAATACTAATACCAACTTTACGACGGCAAAGTTTTCAAAGGATGCGAAGATAATGGGTATCCAATGTAAACAGGTACCTGTAAAAGCCTACTAAAGTATTCAAAAGGTTAAAAAGGTACACGCCCTACTTTGCCGAGTGTATAATATCCTTACTTTGGAAATTAAAAACTTTACGAATCTGGAGGCACGCCTATAAATGGCAGTAAAAAGCTTTAATAATACCGCAGGCCCTAACGGCTTAGTGCCAACGCTCTTAGTTTGTAAAGCGTATCTACGCCTAAAGAATGAATCTCTACCTTTAACAAGTACTCAAAAACGTATTATGGTATACAGTAAAGCCTTAAGGGAACTACAAGGAAAATCAGCCCGCCGCCAAATCAATGACGCCCTTAATACTAAAAACGGTCCCTTAACGATCAACTTGTTTACTTTGCCGTTATAAAGTAAAGTCCTCTTATGGCAGAAACTAGGCAAATGGAAAGGGTTATACAATATATTAAGCATTATAAGCTTTAAAGTAGTTATTAAAACTGCTAACGTCCTTGTATCTTTCTGAACTACTTAAGTTAAAATTTATATCAGGGGTACTAAATGTAATAATCCTTAAACTTCTCAAGTAGAACGATCTAAATAATACGAACCTTCTCCACCCGTTATTAACAAACCGATAAAACGCCGCCGGCGCGGGCGACCTCCGAAGAAAAAGGATAACGTTGAAAAGGAGGAATATTTACCGGATTGTATTTACAATACTATTTGGGTAATCAGGAAAGAGAAAAATAATGAAGACTTAGTAATAAATCTTGGAGTATAAGGGATCATCAAAACTTCCGGAAAACCTTTTAAAAAAAACGATAAAATCTAAAGCGACAGGTAACTAACGCGAGGAGTTGTACAATTTATACCGAAAACAGACTTTAACCTTTAAGGCTCGAATATTACGATTTTTAAGTTAAGGATTATCCACGAGTTTAAATGTAAGAATACGGGACGGCCGTACGAAAAGTTACGACTAATAACTTAAGGATAAGGCGATAAAAGTAAAAACTGAATCTTTATGTAGTCGCTAACTATTTAAAATATTAGCTAACGTTTAGTAGTTGCCCTTGCACTAAGTCTACTAATTAGGATTAAAATTAAGTTTGTACTTGATAGCCGTAATATTACGTAAGCAAATACAAAGTTAATAACGGATTTACAAGAGATTGTACTACTAAAACTGCCGTAGGAACTACGTGCTATTTACCTTTTAAAAACGGTAATACGGTATGTTAAACTACTGTATAGGTTAACTAAAATAGGTGTCTATTAGTTTATAACTTATTAATCGCAATTTATAACTAGTTTAACGATAAAGTCGTTCATATACAATCTTTATTTGTTGGTAGCGTAAAAAAAACACACTACGGCATGGTATGTATATAAACTAACGATACTCTCTTTGTCGAAACAGCTAATCATGAAACAATATAACAAGCGATCGAGAACTTTAAGTTCTAAAATTACAAGCCGGTAACGACGTCAACGGAAAACAATCAACTTAACTTTAATAAATCGTTAATCCGTATCCTTAGTATTAATACCGGCCTAAACTTTCACCAAAAGAGTCAAGGCGCTATTTTTGCTACAATCGACAAGACTAATAAATCCAAGGCTTAACGGTACTTGGAATAGCGTATACGGAGTAGCTATATTACCACCTTATGCCAACGAAAAGCCCCCTAAGATTTATCTATTACGACACAAGTATAAACACCAACGGATAAAAACTTTAATCGAATAAATAAGAGGTTGAAGTAGCAAATACTAAACCTGGACCGCGTAATTAATATAGTGCCAATCGACCTCTAAAAGTCTAAGTTAATAATATTCACGAACAGGTTTTTTACAAATAACATCGACTTGTTTTTACAGATCGGCTTTCTAATAACCCTCTTTCACGAAGATAGACGAGAAAATCAATTGAACATCATCGGTAATCTGATTTACTAGTCTTCCGTCAAAATTAAAAAGATTATATAAAGTATATTGACATCTGAGGTCTATGGCGTAATGACGGGCTTCGACGTAGGCATGGAAATATAAAAGACTCTTAACCTTATCACCAGGCAGCTACGAATTCCTTCTATCCTGGTAATAATTTATAACGACTCAAGGAGCCCCTTCGAATGCCTTTCAAAACTCGGAACTACTAATAAAAAACGCCCAATGATCGACGTATTAATACTTCATAAAGCCTACGAAGGGAGAGAAATTGAGGAATTCCGATAAATCGATGTCAAAGATAACCCGCCGACGCTATAACAAAAGCATTACCAAATAAAGCCTTGGAAAGGTTTATGGACGACAATAAACGAACCATACAAATCGAGAGCTACGTTGATAAACTACTCAGACAGTCTGGATCATGTGATGACAAATAAGAATGTGCTGGCAAACTGAAAAATTGCCATAGGATTAATAATGACTTGTTTAAGTGATATGGTTGAAGGGATTAATAATGAATTATTTGAGTAACACAGTTAAAGTAAAGGCTTGTAAAAATCTATGGCGCGAGAAAGTTTTATAGGAATTAATAAACTCGGACCTCGGGGCAACGGAGCAATCAAGGTCAAATGGGGTCAATTTGCATACAATTGGGTGCAATACAGTATGAAAGACAATTGGAATTAACAGGGGGTACGAGGCAGCTATTCAACGCTAACCGGCAAAGATTGGTTAGTTTCACTGGCTTGCGCATACAAACTAAAAAACTACCAGTATTGAAATAGTATTACATACAGTGCAATAGGTCAACTTTACTTATAGTAAAGTTAACTGTAATGCAAGTATATTGCTTTGTGTAGGGACTTACCGCATCGGGTGTAAGTTGAGTGTAGTACACTGCACTTCACTCTAGGGCACGGGCCACGCAATAAGCTATAGAAATTACAGTGTATACCGGCTAGCGGTCTGCCAAACCTAAAACAATACATCCACTATCTGACCACGCAATACTACTGTTACTTCGAGGACCAACCGAATCGACAATGTTGCAACATTTAAGGCCTGTCAACAGTTTGGTTATTAAATCACAACGATATATATTTTAAG
Source organism: Anisogramma anomala (assembly GCA_038502455.1). Classification (NCBI taxonomy): domain Eukaryota; kingdom Fungi; phylum Ascomycota; class Sordariomycetes; order Diaporthales; family Gnomoniaceae; genus Anisogramma; species Anisogramma anomala. The sequence goes on along the minus strand of JASMMZ010000003.1, from coordinate 38,517,026 downwards.
GGTAGGCTGAAGGCTTTCTAAACATCGTCAAAAACGGGACTTACCTAGTCACGGCTCATGCTCAAGTTGATATCGGGGATAACGCCGAAAGATTTTAATCTGATGAAACTGGCGAAACAACCACGGACCCAGCCTGCGTTGAACCCGATAATATCGCTAACGCCGAATAGTCGTCTTATTTTCATCCCGAATACGTTAACGAAATTGTAGAATGAAAAAGTGGTAAATGACTCATTATATAAGATTCATTTACTAAAGGTTTTCAGAAACGCTGAGCGTTTTTTATTTAATGTAGGATAATTAATATAAATTACGAATTACGAAATGAACCTGTAGAACTTATTACGTTATCGAAACCGTTTATAGTTATCGAATGAAAAACTATTAACAACGAAAATCTTGTAAGAAACTTACAATTCGTCTATTAAAAGTTATTTAGGTAAAAATATTTTGATTTACGTCTTTAACAGGATGACTCTTAATAAGGGATAATTGTAAATATTTAACGCTTATATCGAATATATACGTAATATAACGGGACGAAACCTCGTCGTACCTTATAATAAGGTCTTCTTTAACCCCTCCTTATCTTAAATCGGTATTAGATGTATATTTCCGTCGATTTTTTAATCGACTCAACAATTACTAAAGGCGGCCCCAATCTTCATTAATTATTACGGATCGTTTACTTAAGTTCCTTTAATTTAAGCTCATATAATTTAAAATTGTCGATACATATACAAAATGCTTTCGGAATATATAGTGAAGATTTTATGAATTTCCGGGTTTTATTATTAGTAATCGCGATTTAAATTAGGTAAACGTATTTTTTACGACTTTGTATTTTTTAAGAAAAGTTAAATAACTTCTATTTACGACGTATTACCTATAAATGAACAAAGTTTTTGAACAGGTAAATTAGGATGTTTTAAAGTATTTATGTATCGTCGTCGCCTTGTCTTAATATAATTAGGTTTTATATTTATCCGTTTATTGATTTACGTTAAATAACTGGAAATCACCGGTTACCGGGTGAAAAATAAACCTTTTGGTAAATAAGTACAAAATATTCCTTATTTTAAGGGTAACTAGTGATACGAAATCGTTAATTTATCCGACGGAGTAAATTGTTATATTTTAGCTTACTTATACAAAGGAGCGAAGTTAGCCTCAATAACGATAACTTATATTTAGTAATAAATAAAAATGATGTCGAACCGTAGATAACGTTTGGTAAATCCATATAAAGTAGGAGATTAGATTTGGTTAAACCTTTACAATATTATAACTAATCGCCTAAATAAAAAGCTTAATTACTTTTTCAATCAATATCAGATTGTCGATATTTCGAACCCGTTTAATATTATTTAAGTTATTTTTGGAAAATTGCTTATATTTTACGTGAATTAAGTTAAACAGGTATCTTTAGATCACTTTTTTTCGTTAGTCATATTTGATATTTACCCAGGACTAGTTTCAGTCGTTCATAATATAAAGGAGGTTATATACAAGGAATTTGAAATTTAAGAAATTTTCGCGACAAAAACGGTGCGGGATGGGGTTTGTTTTGTATTAGTTAAATAAAAGGGTTACAATGAACTGGAGTAAAAATTACTGGAAGATTACCAATTTACTGTAACTTTGGATAAATTTCAAACGAAATAAAGGGATATATAGGTTTGTAATAACCTAGTATTTCGACGTCGGCATCGAATTTATATAAGACGATATATATGGGGCAAGTCGCTAATACATTCGAAATGATGCATTATTTATAAAGGAAAGAAAGAATTTGTTATTGAACGAGCTTATAATATAGTAGGTAAATCCGAGTAAGTATTACCCAACTATTTCGGATACGTATCCGACTGTAAAAAGGTCTTTACTATAACCTAAAAAAAAATCACCTACTTATTTTTATTAATTGTTTGAGGGTTTAACGGATATTAGCGTTGTTATCGTTAAGGGTGCTATTAAAATTGACTTCGGGTACTAGGTAACGCTGGAGGAGGAAAACAATAAAAGGCGTAATGTGCGTTAATAGGTACCGACGAAAGGGGCTAATAAAAGGCGGGACGAATACGAGGCGACGTGGTCGGCCCGGATACGATCCTACGCCCGTTTTCGGTCGATCTGATTAGTTTATACATGGTTATAGTTAACAAACTGGATATGAGTAAAATCGGGGCTTAAATAATCAGGCTTTGAACGACGTTGGCTATATTTTATAGGCCATAAATTATATTAATTATTCAAAATATGTGTTAGGTGGTTATATTATTTTATCTTTTTGTATTAAAAGTACGGAAAGGTATATGGCGATAGTTCAAGAGGGTCGGGGCAAGAATGTTACGTGCCAAAGTACCGTCAGCCGAGGAAGTTTTGTTTTTGTATATGAACGATACGGTGAAACGTAATGGAAGAGACCTGGTAAAAAACGAACTCGGGAAAAAGGGGCGCCGGAAACGTATAACTAAAGGCGTAACAATTTATAAGACCGGTACGGTAAGGATTTTTTATAACCGAATAATATCGTGGAGCCGGGTAAACTAATTAATTAATTTAAAAAAGATAGGGATAAAAACGGGTCGATGAACCAGGATATCTATATAATAACTATGCGAAAAGGATAGAACAAAGTCCTTATCCTCGGCCGCAATGATTAATTGGCGTAAAAAAGGGTGTAAACCGCTTAAAGCCGTAAGTAAACTTATTTTTTAAATATATTACGAAAAGGGGTTAAATCTCGATTGAAATTGCAGTAAAATTGATTTGTAAATTTACCTATTATAAACCTTTTGACACGTTAATTAATCTTACGTCCGATAAACTTAAATATAGATAGAATAAACGCCGAAATTGAATATGAGGTTAATATACTATATACAAACGTTTTTAACTTGTAAAAAAGGAAATTCGCTTTTATTTTCGCTATTATTAAAAAAGAAGAGCTTTCATATAAAGTAAGGCAGTTATAAAAGGTAGTTAACGGTAAGGTATTCGTATATAATTAGGTAGTATATTTTACAAGGCGGTTCTTTATTTTTATCAAGGGTACCGGTGATAATGTAATCCAAATGATGTTCATTGTATATGTCAGTTATAAAGACGAAGTAAAGGAAATGAATAAGGGATATTAGCGGAAATTAGTAATTGGAATATAACGGTGGAAAGTAAAATCATTACAAAAAAAGGGTAAATATTAAAGGAAACCGACGTTATAAAAAGGGAAAAAAGGAAGTTTTAGGGGTCACAGAAGTGTTTGTATTTATAGGGATTAGTAAATCGAATTAAATAAGGGTTACATATTATAAGGGGCGCATTATATGGTATTAAAGGTAGAAACGTGGTATTATACGGCGCATTATACGGTACCAACGATAAAAAGGGTATATTATACGGCACGTTAAAGGATACGGTATACGGCATTAGCGGTAAAGCTAAAACACGCGTTATAAGGCGTTGGTAGCCTAAGGTTAAACTGGTGTATACGTTATACGACGCGTTAAACGACGCGTTATATAACGTCGACGACTTATGGCTCAACCGGTGAATACGTTATACGACTTGTTAAAGGAGTGTTATACGTTACCAGCGGTAAAAAAGATATATTATACGCCAAGTTTAAAGGCGCGTTAAGTGATGGCAATGGCCCAAAGTCGAATCGGCCGATACATTATACGGCGCGTTAAACGTCGCGTTACTGGCTTGCGCTCGGCTCGCGTACTAAACGGATAAGGCCCGCACCTCGCGTTTAATAAACGAGACGTCGCAGCCCTTATAATATTCGAGGATAAAGGGGGTATATTATAAACTTAAGCCATTAGTCATTAAGTTTATAGTTTACATAATTGTATACATAACGGGATAAACAATAATCGATCCGAATCCGATTCGGGTGCAGACCAGATACGGTCCATTCACGGCACATATAAGGGCACGTGATTGGTTGGACGCTAGCTGGGCACTGATCAAGCCTATAGGTTCTGCATGGTAGGCTACGGTAGCGTTTTTTAGTCTTCCACCGTACCTCAATAGTAAACCCTATTTTGTACTTACTTGGCTTACTATCGTAGGTCGTACCATAACACTTTCGTAAATAACACCGACTTGTCTTTACAGATCGGTTTTCTAATAACTCTCGTGAACGAAAAAAGGCAGGAAGACCAATTTCGCATCCTCGGTAACCTAATTTACTAAACCTCCATTAAATGTCAAAGGATTATACGAAACGTGCTAGCTTCGGAGATTTATTGCATAATAGTCGACTTCGATGTAGGCATTATATTATGGGAAACCCTTAACGTTATTACCAAGCAGTTGAAAATACCTTTCATCATGGTAGTAATTTGTATCTACTGAAAGAGCCTATTTGAATACCTTTCAAAAATCAGAACTACCAGCGAAAAACGCCTCATAATCGACATAATAGCACCCTGTAAAGCCTACAAAGTGATGGTGATTAAAGCGTTCCTATAAATTAACGGCAAAGATAATTCTGCTAATTCTATAACGAAGGCGTCACCGAATAACGCCCTTAAAAGTTTTGTGAATAGCAACATGCTGACTATACGTATCGAGGGCTACGTTAATAAGCCACCTGGAATGCCTAGATCATGTAACGATGGTTAGGGATATGCTAACAGACTGAAAAACTAACAGGGAATTAACAATATTAACTTATTTTATTACCACGACTAAAGTGGAGATTTATAAAGGTCTATGGCAGACGAACCTTTCGTGGGAATTAATAAACTTCAACATCAGCATCATAAAGCAATTAATGTCAAATAAGGGTTAAATAAAATACAATTGTGTGTAATTTGATATTGAAGTCAACTAAAATTAACATAGGTTTGGCTAGTTGACGAGGAGGTAATTAGGCGGTAGCCGGAAAAGATTAGTCAACTACACTAGCATGTACATACGAACTAAAAAGCTGCCAGTATTGAAATAATATTACTTGTAGTGTAATAGATCAACTTTACTAATAGTTTAGTTGACTATACTAACTATAAGTTGCGTGTATTATTTTGTAAAAGCTGACTGTATTAGGTATTAGTCGAGTATAGTATACTACACTTCAGACTAGTATACGGGCCAAGCAATTGGTCATACAAATTACTATGTAGACAGGCTAGCGGTCTACCAAACCTAAAACAATATATCCACCACCTGACCACAAAATATTACTGTTACTGCGACCAATCGAATCGACAACGTTGCAATATCCAAAGACCCAAAAACAGAAAAGTATTTTCAGTACCCATGAACTTCTGATCCCTACGTAATTTACGTAATATTGTAGCTTTTTATGCCGAAAATTGTAACTAAACGTTAAAAAAATTAATCGGTTAGTTGAAAAGCGTACTTTGAGGTTGTTAACGTTGGTTGAATGAGGCGTCGATATCGTAATCTAAACTAAATAAATATAAATCGTCATTATCGAAAACGCTAATACGGTTCCTGATAGGGAACGGCGTCATAGCTACGTGGTTCGTAAATAATACATCGTTTGTAGGCAACGTGGTAAAATCCCTTTAAAGGGGGTATCGTTTCGAAAACATAGACGTACCAGTAACTTCGAAGTATCGGATTATATTCGTTAACGTGTTTAAGACGTTTTTATTTCGGTATTTTGGGCATAACGTGTATTAAAGAATAGCTTCGTACGTCTCGACGATATTTAAACGTAAAGCGTTGGTAAAACGTTTGTATTAAGTCGTAAAATAATTATATTAAGCTGTTAAAGCGTTTCAAAATTGCTCTCTGATGAGTAAGTCGAGAGAGTATTTTAAAGCTTAAGGGTTCAAATTCGAAGACTGAAACAAAGGCAATGTAGCCTAAAGTTATAACCGCTAATAAGCGTTTAAAATACTGTTGGAAAAAAATATTTGAGGTTTATTTATAAAGGGACGAAAGCCAAAGCTATGGCTTAAGGTAGTCGGATTATATCTATAATCCTTGATAAAAAAAGAGGAAAACCTCCTATTAAGGAGTTGCTACGAGGTTGTAAAAATAACAAGGTGGTAACCTGAACACGTAAAGTGTGAGGACGTGCTTTTATGCGTCTTCCGAGCGGCTATAAAGCGCCGTAAGAATATAACAACTACACGGACCAAATATGAAGCAACTATGAGCCCAAACATTAGCTAATAATAGGCAATAGCTAAAAATGAAAATTGATTTCATAGCTATAAAGTATTGATAGGGTTTTGGACATTGCAACGTTTTCGATTCGATTGGTCGAAGTAACAGTATTATTGCGTGGTCAAGTGGTGAATGTATTGTTCTAGGTTTGGAAGACCGCTAGCTGGTCTGCTCAGTAATTTGTATAGCTAATTGCTTAGTCCGTGCCCTCGTATGAAGTGGGCGCATACTATGTTGGCTTTGCAGATAACACGACAGGCCTTAACTTAAATTGCAGCTAGTAAAGTAAACTTTACTGTAAGTAAAGTTGGCTTACTGTACATCATTACTATCATTCCAACACTAGCAGCTTTTTAGTTTGTATGCATACTAATCAAAAAATCTTTTCTGGTGAACTTTGAATTAAAACCTCATTTACTAGACAGACTCCGGTTAATTTCGATTAATCTCCGTATTAAAATGTACCTATTTGCATGCGAATTGACTACAATTGCCTTCAAGTACCTCACGGCTTCGAGGTCCGACTTTATCGACTTCTACAGGATATTTTCCCGCTATAAACCCATGAAACCCTATATTTTAGCCGTTTCAATCAAATAAATTAACATCGTTAATCCACTAATGGTCTTTTAGTTTACCAATACACCCTTGATTGCTGTTACGCAATCCGGACTTACTGGGCGAACTATGAATGTAGCCCTCGGTATGTATAGTTAGTTTGTTATTATATACAAACCTTTTAAAGAATTTATTAGGAGACACCTTCTTCATAACATTAATAGGATTGTTGTTTACATTAATCCATCGGAAACTTTCAATTTATTTCTCCTTATAGGTTTTACAAAGTATTATCACATCGATTATCAAGCGTTCTTCGCTAGTTATTCCGAGTTTCGAAAGGCATTTCAAAAGGCTTTTCGAATTGGTACAAATTACTACCGGGATAAAAGGAATTGTTAACTATCTGGTAACAATATGGAGGGTTTCCTATAATGCCATACCTATATTAAATCTTTACATTATGCCTTAAACCCCCAAAATAAACATGTTTCGTATAATCCGCGTATATTGAATAAAGGTTTAGTAAAACAAGCTACCAATAATAATAATCTGTTCTTCCCGTATATATTTTTTAACTCAAGTTATTAATAAGAATATTTGTAAAAACAGGTTAATATTATACACGAAAGACTTATTCGTAAAGATTATTAACTTAGATCTCGACATTTCAATTAAAATAATTTTTATTTCTCGCTCTAAATTTCGTATTTTACAATTAATACTTTTATTTAGCCGATTGATGTTGTTAACTATTGGATTTTGTGTTTACGCCGTAATAAAAAGGTTATAAAAGGCATCCAGTTAACATAGAGTGGTAATATAGCTGTTATGGGCATGTTATTTTAGGTAGTGTTAAGCCTTATCTACGTTAGTTTTGTAGATTGTAACCGAATTAGTGCTTTAGCTCTTTTGGATGAAATTACGGTTATTATTAATACTAAGTATACGGATTAACGATCCGTTAAAGTAAAGTCAATTACCCTTTTCCAACATCGTTATCGGCTTGTAATTACATAATTTAAAGTCTTTCATCGCTTATTATAGATTTCTTTTAAAAGTTTGCTTAAAGTTTTGATAATACCTCATACTTGGAACTTTAATCCCAAGTCTTTTTTATCTTTTTCTTTCCTACTTACCTAAGTAGTATTGTTAATGTGATCCGATATATAGTCCTTCTATTTAACTTTCCCTTTCTTCAGGAGTTATCCGCACCGACAGCGTTTTATTAGTTTATCGATAACGGGTTAAAGAGGTTTATATTAACTCAGTGACTTAACTTTAAGGTATTCATTATCAGTAACCCTAATATAATACTTAACTAAAGTAGTACGCAAAAACATAACATTTTTAGAAAATTTGACAACTATTTTAAATTTAACGATACTTGATATTTTATATAAACCCTTTTATTTACCCGGCGTTCGCTATACGAAGATTTTACTATGTAACGATAAAACAAATACATCGATTTATATGGGTCTGTTACTGGTAGTTAGGATATTGTTAACCTACCGGCGTATTGATTCCTTTAGTAATTCCCTTAGTATTTTTCTATAGACCATAGAGCGTTTATAGGTACTTATTAATAGAGTAGACTTACTCGTTAAGGGTATATACGCTCTAAAAACCAGAAACGTTAGCACTAGGCTATTAGGGCTAATAATATCATTGAAGCTTTTTACCGCCATCTAAAGAGGTGCCTCCGGATCCATAAAGCTTTTAATTTCCAGATCAAAGATATTATATGTTCAGCTAAATAGGGTTTGTTCCCTTTTAACCTTCCTAATGCTTTAGTAGGTCTTTACGAGCACCTGTTTATATTAAATACTTATTATCTTAACATTTTCCCAACACTTTACCTCCTTAAACTTAATAATAACATCGTGAACAACGAAGTTGAGTAGACCTTAATACGTATTAATTTACAGTATCCTTGGTATTTCCCACGTATCTTGTACCGACAGGGATTTCAAAAATTTGACTTCGTTAAAAAAGGTTATGAAATCAAAGACGTAAATAGCAGGTTTGTTATTTAAATAAAATATATTAATAACAACTTTTTAATTAAAATTCTTATCGTCTTTCAATGTAAATTTAAATCCCCAGAGGGTTTAGGTATGTGTTTTGCAGTAGTGGTAAAGCCTTTCAATAAAATTAGTGCAAAGTATTTTACATCTTTATACCTTGCAGACTTTATGGTTTTTCCAGCTTTGTCAGGTTTAATACCACTATTTTCGGGCCTTAAAAATGAAACCATAAGTGTAGCTAATTAAAGGCGAGGGAAAATCTCTTATCGTTTTTAACCAATTCGTCGAAATTAACGTTAACTTTAACGATAAGAGTCTTTATATCCTTCAAATAAAAAAGGGAAGGGGTAAGGAACTTAAGGATACAAAATGTCAGCGAGCTAATAACAGTTTTAATTACTATTATCCCTAATAACAATAAATATTCACCTAGTTCAAAGCTAACTTTAACCTCATAGTATCGTAACGATTAATTCTAGTGATCGTAGTGTTTTCTTTTTGTAGTGCTTCGTATTACGAATAGCGTCTTGTTGAGTACCTTACTATCCCTATATTTAGAATAATATTTTAACACATGTAGTTTGCGTAACAATCGCAAAGGTTAAAGGTATATAAGGGGTTAGAAGTTTAATTAAGGTATAGGTAAAGGTCTTTACCACCCAAACGGTGTAAAAAAGCGTGGTCAGCTAATTACTAAGCTGAACCAGAAGTAATATCATCATAACACTTAATTTATTTAGGGGTATTATCGTTATTAATGAACTCGTCGCCTTCGAAGTTTGCAACTTGATTTAGGTAGTCCTGTTTAAAAGTGGTAAGGTGCTGGATATGATAAATTGCCTTTTTGTTATTTCACTCAATGGGTGAGTATTGAGTAAACTAATAGCTAAACTTATTATAAATTTAATGTCTCTTATTACTATTACGACGATAGTGCTTTCAGTTAGCAGGTCCGTTTAAATCTTAGCCTTATTAGTACTAGTGTGGCTATTGCCCTTAGTTCATAGTCGATAAGCCAGACTTTAAGCGTTAAGGGCACCCGTAATCGTATTTGCAGTCAACGTAATTTACTATGGTAAAGTTTTCTATTAACGTCTGGAAAGTTGCCAGCTTAAGGTTATATATCTAGAAAATTTGTATACGCGCTATTAAAATTATAAACGAGGAACTTAAATAGCTAAAAAAAACCTTCACAAGTGGTATCGAGCGTTATAAGGTGCATTCAAATTCATTAACGCCTATGACGACTACCCGAACCTAGTTACAAAATATTATTTCGTTAACGCGGGCTTTCCCTATTATTTACTAGTATAATATCAACTTATCAAGTATTTAATTAAGTATATCTATTGGTATTTCCTTTTTTTTTCCTTACTATTATTATGGTTTACCGTATAGTAACCAAATCTATGTGGTATTAGGTAAGGTTAGTGTTGTATTCGAAGTATCTTTTTATGATATCGTAAAATTTGAGAAAAGTAATTGTTTTGGTTAAAAAGGTTAGGTAATAGTTTCTAGCGTACCTTGTAAGGATTACGAGGAAAAGTGAATAAAAACCAGAAAAGGGAACCTTCATTCACTTACAAATGTTTAAAAAAATCATCATCTTCGTATCAAAAAGGTTATGAAAATTTTCGTTATACTTTTCTACATCATTACAAATATTAGAAAAAAAAATGTTAAAAATTCGCGATTAATATTAACTATTTTAATAAATTTTAGGTGCAACTCGCAATAGTTATTCCAGTTTTATTCATGGTTTTTCCTATCAATTGAAGTTTCAAAGCTGTCGAGGTATGGTATTAATGGTAATTTTCAATCGCCTAGCCTAAGAGATAAAGTCCTATAGTAGAACCTGTGGTAGGCTCTTACGTGTAAGCAAACTTTCCGTGAAAGCCTTTTAAAGCACTTGACGATTAAAGGGCTAGGGGGTAATAGGAGCTTAAGGGTTTTGGGGGACTTAACGATCTTGTTTAATTAATTAATATAAAACGCTAAAGTTAATATATTTAGCCATGTGGGCGACTACTGCTTTACGTGCCCTTCCGCCACTAAAAACGTACTCCGCGCTTCCGCATAAAGGTGTTAGTCTACCGAATAAGTCAATGGGTTCCTTATCATTAGCGCGTAAAGAGGCTCAAATTATCTGGGGGTACAGGGTAGTCTCTTAAATCGCGTGTAAGGGCGTTAAGGATTTTTAATATCTTTTCCCTTAAGGTATGAGTCTTAAAGATATTCCTTAAGTTAAGCCAGATGGAAGAGAGTCTTTGACAATTCGTTATAGCCCTTTTCTAACACGTAAATCCCTCTTCGCTCGAGTTCTGCCTTTAATTTGGACTTAACACCTTCCTGGATATTCTTTTATATATTAATAATCCAGTCGAAAAACTTATGATATTTGGGAACAGCGCGTTCTCCGTGGTTGAGCTTTTCGCCGCCGTCTTACTTAATAATAAAGATGCCGACGAAGTTGATTCGGTGCCATTCAGTTAATTTTTCTTCGATATCTAGCCCCTGAAGATCTTTATCGTACTGCTTTAAAAAGTGGGATCCTAGGGTTTTAATCCTTTTTTTAAAGGTATGAAAGAGGTGTTATTTTCAGATTTTAAGTAGTGTAAGACTTGATAAATAAGGGAATTGGTGTTTTCGCGTAAATTTTCGTAGGAACATGACGACTTGATAATAAGTCGGGTAACGTGACTTTCTCGGTGCAACTTAGCGATTATTAGTGTTTTCACCTAGGGTAATGGCCTTGACGATTGAATTTGCATAAGGAAAAAGAAAAAAAATAAATTAAAGGGAAAACTTGATATTAGAGGTAAGGTTAGAGGTCGTTTGATATTGATGGAGGGCGAAGTTTAAAAATTGTTAGCTGTAGGACTTAGTCGTTTTTAGAGTAATAGCACTCAGAATAGTACCAACTTAGTGGTTTTTCAACTTGCCGAACTTTAAGACTTCTAACAATCAACCTTAACGTCTTTAAGAAAAATCTGGTAAAGATTTCTTGGTTTTTTTAATAGCGATGCCGTCGCTACCTCTAGTTTTCCGTAAAGACTAGCTCAACTCAAAGGTACTTTTTATGTACTGCCGTAAATACTAACACAGTAGTTAAGGCCCTTCGCAAAAATCTTTCCTCTACTCTAATCGCTGTTATTGGCGTAAAGCGTAACCGAAAATTAGTTTCTTCTTTTACTTAGCTTATCTATGCTTAATCTTATAAGCACTGATCAGTATTGGAAGGGATTTAGACGTGTTATGACCCAACATCTGCAGGGCGCACCAGCGGCGGCCCCGCAGCAGATAACAAAGGAAATCGGTTGGACACAGCCTCTCGGCAGGCACCAGGGATCCACAACAGACACACCGTACACAAGGGTTAGGGTCAGCATGGTGTGAGACTCGATGGACTCGGTATCGAGCCAGTCGAGCCTACACTGAAGACGTATGAAGGCGCGGATATATAAGGACACTTTCATTACCAAGATAGATAGTATTTCCTTCTTAGCTCTTCAGTTGTCAATCTAAGTATTCAGTCTACCCTGAATAGCCTCACGGCTTCTGATCATCACTCGCACGAACACAGTCTTGATATTGCACCTTTTGTTACCTCTGCTACCTTACTGTTAACATAAACCCTCTGACACCTTCTACATACTCACGGGTATTTAGTGTGATCATTACAAGACGTTGCAAATATGTCGATTCTATTGGTCGAAGTAACATTAGTATTGTGCGATTAAGTTTATGATGTATTTTTATAGGTTGGGCAGACTGCTTTCTGGTCTGCACAGTAATTTGTATAGCCAATTGCTTTTCTCGTTCCCTAGTATGAAGTGGGCGTATACTATACTTGCTTTTTGACCAATACAGTAGGTCTCTACAAAACAATACACTTAACTTGCAGTCAGTATAGTCAACTTTACTGTAAGTTAAGTTGGCCTACTGTACTGCAATTACTACTATTCCAACAAAATGGTATAATAGTGCCCATTTTTCCATACGAAACCGTCGTAGAAACAAAAGATCATGATTCCGAAACCTTGTTTAAAATTTCCATTCATTTGTAAAAAAAATATATTCATTTAGGTCAGTATGGTTTAAAGAAAACTTCTCAACAATCTTTTTTAAAAAGAATTGAAAGTTTTGTTTTCATCAATATTGAATGTAATATATATCAACGTAATATATTATAAACGTTTTAGTCGTTGACCGTCTCTAATATAACCTTTATCGTGGCTTGTTATTAATAATGAAATTTTAATCTATTAAAATAGGTTTACTAGCCAAGCAAAATTGGGTATCATATATCGTGAAAACCCTGCAACTCTAAGGTATATTTCAAGGAATCGCAAGGTATAAGGAAATTTGAGTCCATGAATCTCTTAAGTTTCCTTATGAGTAACGTAATGACCGAATGCGTTAATATAAAATGCAAACAATTTGATTGAATATAGCCTCATAAATGTTTGATTTAGAGGAATAACAATATGGAGTTAATCGAAGTAGGTAAAAGCTGCTGTTAAATGGGTTATATAGTTTTTAAATATATCTGTAAAAAACATTATCAATAAATACCTTTCAAATTTTATTAAACTGACATATCTTATAATTCATAAATCGTTACGCGTAGGATAACCTATCACGCGAACCTATAGGAATCACCTTTGTATTTTTCGAAACTTGGATAAATAATAAAAGAAAATCGATTACAATGGTCAAAGTAAATAAGAAACTGAAAATTCTTTTTCGTTGTGTTTATAATGATAATTCATTACTTACTTCGTACCGGCTATTCAACTTTTAACTAAAAAGGTAACAGGTAATGATATGGGATAAGTATCCGATTACCTAATCGCAAGTTCCAAACGACTAAAGCATTATCCTTATTATTAACCCATCGCTCAATAATAAACATAAGTAATATAAAAGGCGAAATATTATCATTAAATTCCATCCTATTTTAGTCGTAAAACTTATTAAACCAGACGTTAATGAGTTTTTGGTTTCTCTTAATAACTGGGTATCACTACCAGTTAATCTTATACCGTTACCAACCGTTTACAAAAAAAACTTTTATTATATTGTCTTCGTCATACTAAATAGGATTCATTTTTTTTTTTTTTTTTTTTTTTTTTTTGGAATGAGAAATATATTATATAAACGAGTAAACTATAGAGACTTCTATTTGTCGATAATATTCATATTTGCGCCGATATAAACCTTAATTATAGGTATATTATGCGATATATGTCATCAGAGGCCCCAAGTCAAAGAAGGTATTTAGATCCGTGAGACAATGTGTTCCTCGAAATCCTTATTTTATTAAAGCTTTACGAAATTAAATTTTCGCGATAATAGATCTATATATGAATACATATCAATCTTAGCACTAATGTCGGTAAATGGTGTTACAAGACCCACGAAGTTAATTTCTTTGCAAAAAAAAACCGATTTTAAGTTGGATGTATTTTAATTTATATTCGTCACATATACTAGTGTTACAAAGACGTTTACCAAATTAACAACAAGGTTATACGAGTTTTCGCACTATCCAATAATATTAACACAAACGCCTCTCGAAATGGTAACATTTTTTAACGAGTTATTGTAACATTGAATAAATTAAGGCTGCTTAGTATTGAAAACTGCGTTCTAAATTTCGAAAAAAATGCTCATAAATATAAAATTACGTTTAAATGATAGTACTATATGACGGACTAATATTGATGATAACTGTTAAGGTTTAAATGGGCAAACGCGAAAATTTACAACTTTTATTACGATTAATGACGAGGTTATTTTTAAAATTTCATATTGGATTGGAAAACAAATATTCGGAAGCTCAAGGTATAATGCGTTTATATCAATAACCGTTCGTCGGGGATTGGTTCAATCATTTTTCAACAAATATCCTGAGAATAAATTCGATATGATTTATACTTCGTAAGTTTCTGTCAAAGAATAGGTCAGTTGTCAGCTCGAAGGTTAACAATATATGTGATTTATTTAGTTTTTACGGCGGGCGAAAAAGTTATACTATTTACTCCTGTTATAAACTCAGGATCTGTAGGCTTGAAAAAGATACGTTTAAGAAATTACTATCCAAAAATTCCGCATCTACTAGCGATTTTTACCGTGCTGTTACTGACGTATATCTCAATATTTATTTTATTAACTGCGTTTCTCCCATATTGAAGAAATTGGCGGTAACCAGTTATGAGAGATACGTATTAAAATTTAAAAGGCAGAGTTTATGAAATCTCGGAAACAATATAATTACGTTTAATATTTACGAAATAAATTAGTATAGGTAAGAAATCCTGCCTTATAGTATGCGAACCTTTTTATACCTAAATTTATTTAGATAATAACTAACGCAAAACGTAATATAGGCCGTGAATATTACATATACAGCGCGTTATATTGGTATTAACCTAGGTAATAAAGAAAAAATTATCAATCGAAATGTCGTTTAAGGCTAAAGATTGCCTTAATAAGGTGAGCGAAAATAACTATTCGCATTTGTTATTAACTTAGTTTCCTAATAAGATATTGTATATTCCGTCGCGTTATTTGCCGCCACCCAAATAATTACGAACATAATTACAGTTTCGATCTCTTTAACCGCGATCTCGTCCTTGTTAATCAAAGTATCGCCCTCGTCGATCAAGTTCTCGTTCTCGTCTGTTAAAGTCTCATCCTGTGCAATAATAGCGTTAATTTCGACCCTAATTCTTTAAAGGCTTATTATAAGCATATGTACGGGCTTTCTAATATCTTTCATTATTGTTTCGGCGAAGAAAATCACCTAAGTCTTAATCGTAGGGGTCATGCTAGTAATTATTACGTTATTTATACCTGTTTTCAGTTTCCCATCGTCTATACGAAAAACCTTATATTCGAAGATCATATAAACTAATACTTCCAAAATGGGTTCGCAAATCGTATCTAAGAAGCTGTGAGGTTCGAAGTCTTAAACGGTAAAATAAATATTATTGACATGTCAACAATAATAACAATAAATTAGTTGTCTCTTCAACCTATATAAAAAAACGTATAATCTAACCGCGGCGTAAAGAATATAAATATTTTTTATCACCAACTCCATATTTTTCCAAATATTGGTTATAATCTTTTTTCAATTTGTATTTTTTTGGTTTAAGGTTCTTATAGCTTAGGTGTATTTGACTTTTTTCTTAACGTATCTACAAAGGTTATATTCGTTATTGAATTAATTTTTCAATGGAAACCATTATAATAAGACTTTATTAAATTATAGCCGGTGTTCATAGTTTGTGATTTCTTTAAAGGCTTCATAAACTAGTTAAGGTATTTAATATGAAAATAAGATAGTTTGATGGTAAATCATTTAATATTTTCCCAGTAAAACGAGAAACCTTATAGTAACATTCAAAATAGATCGACGATTTCTGATTCGACGTCCTTACAAGTAAATTAGATCTGGAAAATGTACTTAGATTAATTTTAAAAAAACAAAATGTTGGTGTGAAATAACATCTGTTTCTATAGTAATTATACAAGTATTTTTAGGGTTGGAAAATCCTGGATTAATAACCTTAATATCCTTGCATTTATGATTGGACGATAATGAAAAGGTATACTATAATCGTAAGATAGTTAAGACATAAGTTAGTTTTCTAATACGACGGTCGTAATAGTTATCTGGTAAACTAAACAAAGTAGGCTAACGTTGTTGGTCTCGCGAAAAGAGAAAAGTATCTTGCGAAGCTCAATCCTCGTAAAGCCGAGCTTTTCGCAAAGCTATGGCCCGTCAATTTAAAACCGAATTGAAAGATATATCTTCTACAATTACCATTAATTAACGTTAGAAATTAACCGAGCTGCTTTAAAGCATATTAAGAACATAAATAACTAATAGGGTAAAATATCTAATAGTACCAGCCAGTCATTGGCAAGTAATATTACCTCCTAACATACTCTCCTAAAAAAAGATCGATCAAACAAAACTATACCTAAGTCCTCCTTGTAAAAGAGTTACACCAGAAATTGAATTTAGGACCGCTAATATAGAAAGTAGGTACTCTAACCATTAAATCACGAAACCGGCCAAATACGAGAGGAGTAGGGTAGCTGTTCAGGAACGTATAACACGTTAGAAATACCCCGAACACCCCCCCCCCCAACCCCCYCTTTTTTTTTCCCCTACGCGACGGTGTGCAACGTGCAAAAGATGCGCAAGATGGCAAGTATGAAACAACCGCTCCGAAGCCGTTTAAAATATAGTCATTTCATGTAAAAGATGCTAAGCCGAACAATCTGACATTACGTAAAAAGCGCTCCAACGCCCATTATACCCATAGATAACCCATATATCTCTCTTACTAAAAAATTGAAAATCTTTCTCTTATAACACATTATTATCATTATAATATGAGCCGACGTTAACTTTTAATTTAAATGTGTTCCCCCTTCATTTACCTTCATAGTCCTCTATTATAATAAACCCCTAATTGGTGATAAAAGTCAATGAATCAATTTAAAAAGTAACTAAGACCCGTTCGAAAACAACTTGATGCCTATTAACAAACATATAATTCCTGGCTTTACGGGCTATCAAAATATACCCGAATGAAACTCTTCAATAAACATACTTCGAACATGTTTACTGGATAACGTATAATCCAAAAATGTTTAATGATGAAACCAAAAATAAGTTATTTATATAACCAAGGGGAAATCGCTACCGAGTTGCGAAATACTTTCATTCGGTATCGCATTTATTGTGTCGATACTACGGGTCGTAATTCAGGTATTTTATACACGGCTCTAAACCGACACCCGAGTATAATCGAAACTATTAAAAAACGATATAAAGCTTATTTAAATTTCAATATTTAGGACCGAGTTAAGTCAAGATATTCGCAAACTGTTCCTTGAGCATTAACCAACGGGTAAAAGCGTGTAAATCTAGGTTATCGCTGTTAAAAAGGTGAATACTCGAAGTATAGCGAGATCTATATCCGTTACACCTACACGCTTTAACAACCTAAAATCCGTATAACTTTGTAACGAAAAACGTAGTTTTTGAGTAAGTTTTTATAGTAAAGCGGAAACGTACAAAATATAGTTAACGAACGGTTAGAAAATATAGCTTAAAAGGACCAAGAAACTAAGTGAAATATTCGAACTTATTAAGATAAAGTTAGGCCGTATTAACGCTTATCTCGGAAAATTAGTGGAAATAAATTAGAAACTCTTAAGTAAAGATAAAGACGAAGACTTTAAAGATATATTTGAATAATTTCTTTGTATTTAAGGTTTTTCATTAATATTTCATTACGTTTACTCGGTACCCGTAAAATAACAGATTTTACGTCGTTTCGTAATGTAAAGTATAAAGAATTAAACCCGCTTACGGGTCGGGTGTAAAAGCTTATCATTATATTTGGCTTATTTATAACTTCATTCGAAAACTTTAAGTGCTGCGGTATTTAAAAAGCTTAAAAGAAGTTTTTACGTTGGATATACGTAGCCTATCTATTGAACCCAAACCTATTATTCCGGTGGGTTATTAAGTCGAGTAGATTCGGCTTGATGTTCATTACGGATACATAATATACTTTCAACGTATTATTTAGGTTTCGTTTCGTCGTTGTCATTGATAATATTTAAAACTTACGGTTAAACATCGCGAGTTTATTAGTTTAAAAACAGATCTGAAATTATCTCAATAAGTAAATATATATAAAATCGAGGATATTTATAGCCTAAAACGTCAAATTTTATAATATTAAATTCGATTATACGTATTATACGATACTTATAGTAAAGTTAACTAACCTTTAAAGAAAGTTCCTGAAATTTTTTTTTTAAAAAAAGTTAAATGCCATTACTAACATAAAAATATTCCAAGGGAAACTCGGTTTATTAACGGCTTTCTTCATATGTTTTTACGTTGTCACTATTACAGCTTATACGTATTCTATAATCGTACGGATGCGTTAAATAAAATATTTTGCCTACGCGTGTAGTATTATAACTAAGATATAGGAACGTTATACCGATTGTTTAAAATCGATATAAAAGCTATAGGTTATACACAATGGTTTAATACCAATTATAGTCGTATCCTTATTGTTGAATACCAATGAATAATAAAATAATGAACAACTTCAATTAAATTAAATATAAACGACGGAAAAAGTTAAGTACATTAAAACCTTTCAATTAGTATATTCGGTCATACCGTTGGTTTCAGCGTAAAAGTTAATATTTAAGCGTTACGTCACTCCGATTCTGTCTCAAAACCGTTTCCGAAATCCATTAGTTTAATTCAATCGACGGTCACTAACAAACGTACGAGAAAATCCGTGAAATAGCCAACAAAAATTCAAACCCCGCTTTATACAAACCTCGGTATTTATAATAATTATAGCCTTAAAGGTAACAACCTTACTTAAATGGTCCATAATAACTATAAGATAACGTGGGTTGACGGTACGTTCCCAAGGAAGGTTAACTATAAAATCGATAAAAAGCTCGTTTTAAAGTCGTTCGGAATCGGAAAGGTTTTTATAAACCCTTTCGACGGTATCTATAATAAGTTGTACGCTTACAAACATCGTAATTTCGGTAAAAGCGAAGAACTACGAAATATAAACGGAGTTATAACTACGGATTAAAAAATATGATAATAATAAATTTACGGATCGGGTAACTTATAAAAGGTAAATCGTAGGTAATTTGAATTAATTTGGTAGTAACCGGCTTGTAAATAGGTAACTAAATACAGTCGCGAAACTGTAAAACGTTATCGTCGTTTACTAAATATTCCAAAATTAAAGCTTTTAACACCAAGTCATCTTCAGTACAAATATCCTCAGGAAAATATCGATCGCCTATATGTATTATACAGATTAGTCGGGGGTAAGTAACATTACGTGTAATAATGACGTTCTCATAACCTTAAAAGTTAACATTAATATTTTTTGGGACTTTTTAAGATCAATTCACCGACAACGGTTTACCTAGAAACATGTATAGGCGGCAACGACTCGAAATTGACCCATTTGAGGCGTAAAGATTAATTTTTCGACTCAAAATATGTAAGGCAAAAAGAATTCTCAAAATATATTAATCTCGTTATAGCAATGTATTAAGCCGTACGTAATTTACAGCCTTATTATAAACTAACCGAAAATAAAATTGAATGATGCGTTTAAATAAACGAACTGATCGTATAAAAAGCCGTCGTATAATCATAAAGTAATCCAAATTCCTATAATATGTCAAAATCGTAAATAAGTATACACTACCCTGGAACTCCGCGTTTTATACTTTTAAATAATTTATAATTTAGAATATCTCCTTATTGTAGGTTTTTTAATTGCATTCAGGGGGAGATGAAAGACGAAATTAATACTTCATTGGGCGTAGATTACCGCGATCGTCGCGTTAAAAAGGTAATCGCCCAAAGTCTAACCGGAATGATCGACTTTTAAAAGGTATTAAAGTAAGAGCTTTATGAAACAAATACAAATTCTAAAAATAAGTTAATTTTAATAATCGATACGAAAGATGGTTTTGTAATTTTCCTCGAAACGGTAAAAAGATCGTTTATCACCGAAGGCTTTATCGAATAAAAGGGCGAACTCCATAAAATCGTTGCGAAATTTTCGTCGATAAAAACGAGAAGTTTCGGGACGAATACCTTATTAATATCCTGGAGGAAAATAGCAGCGATCCGCATAATAACGGCAAGGTTCCTATGGGTATTTCGTATGATAACAAAAAATATAACAGCGACCTTTCGATATTTTCTATACGGGCGAGAACCCCCTTTTCCAAACGCAAAAATTAGCCGCTCGTTTCAAAAGTAATATATACTTCTAAATATCGTAAGTAACTTATTAATACCTTATTTAAAGTTTGCCTCAAAAAAACTTTATATTAGAAGAAAGGGACGATATAAATTTTTATATGGTAGCGCTTCCCATTGTGGTCGATATCCAAGATGGTTATAACAGAAATCGTAGGGAAAACCCAGGTATATAATACGTAGCTTTGTCGAGTCGCCGTAAAAAATGAAAATACGCGGTAACTTTAAACGGTTGGTTGGTTATTTACTTACAACGCTATAATATTTATAACTTATGTTTACCAAGAATTAAATAAAATAAATGAAATTGCGAAGTAAATTTAATATAGACGGGAAGCCATTTAGAAGCTACATCAAAATTACCAGGTTGAATTAAAATCCTACCAACTCCTATACTCCACGATATCCAAAAGTTATGCTTTTCCTTCCTTAAAATTAATAAAATCTTCAGCTGAAATAAAGTTAATTTTTATAACGAACTTAGCGTTAAATCTATTCGGGCGTTACGTTGGATTCAATAGGCAAATAAGATTACGATAACTATCCGCGCCATACCCCAAGTATAACCCAAAATTCTTACAATAGAAAAGTTCCGAATAGTTAACCTAGGTGACACATCGGTTAAAAACGACTCGGCAAACGTTTACACTAGTTATAATAACGTCTTCCTAACTATTCTAAGTCGGTACATCGCTACTATTACTCCTATTACGTTAAACACTTTTAACAATAACGCTCATAGCAACATAACGAATAAAAATTATAAAAAAGTTCGTTAATAAGTTAAGTATAAACAATATTTTAGTTATTATTTACGGGTATATCAAGGGGTAATAACGTATGAATTGGTTTATTGTTAATAGCTCCTTTTAAAATAACGAACTTAACGGCAGATTTCAATGCTATACCACTAACTTTTACGAATAAGGTTTCCCAAACGTTAAAAAAAGGTAAAATAGCTTGCTAGATTTTGACTTTATATTTATAAGCCGAACGATATTAGCTTCAACCTTGTTGAGGTCGTCATAATAAACGCGGAACATATTTATAAAATTATCAAGGTCGCTGATACCACCGTCGCCTCATTAGGTGTATTAGCTTTTGATAAATGTTTTTATGGGGTCTTTTAACTATTAACAAATAACGTAGAAATATTTTTAATACTGATAAACTTCCAGTCCTTATGTAACTTACGTACTATCATAACTTCCTATATAAAAATCGTAATTTAATATCGAAAGACTTAACCGTTAAGTAAATAAACTTACGTTTAGGTTGTTAACTCCCGTCAAATGGGGCGCCGATATCTTAGTTTAAATTCAAGAAATTCGAATTTTCTTTGTTTAGAAAACTAACGCGGTCCCTGATAAAAAGCAACCTAACAGTTACTTCGTTCGTAACTTATATAAGGAAAACCTTTTAAAAGGGATATTATTTCGAAAACGTAAACGTACCGGCAACTTCGATTTATTGGATTATATTCTTTAACGTATTTAATACGTCGGTACTCCGTTATATTAAGTGTAAAACGTAAATTTAAACGACTTTATCTCGTTCGATAAATTCCGTACGTAAGGCGTCGATAAAACGTTTATATTAAGTCATAAAGTTATCATATTAATATTCTAAAGCGTTTTCAAGCTACTTTTTAACGTATAAGTCGAGCAATTACTTTAAGAATAGGGGTAAAAATTCAATGAGGTCAAAAATGATGATATAACTCTAAATTATAATTGTTAAAGAGTAATTAAGATACCATTAAAAATTAATCTAGGTTTGTATATAAAAGAACTAAAACTGACGGTATCGCTTAGGATAATCGGATTCAATTTATAACACTCGATAAAAAAGGAGAGGACAAACTCCTACTATGGAGCTGCTATAGAGTTGGGAAGATAGTGTAACCTGGTTACGTAACGTGTGGGAGTGTATTCCCATATAGCTTCTGAGCTGCTCCAAAGCATCGCAAGAACGTGACCAACCACCAGAGTTAGATGCCTGGTAATAATAGCCAGTCACTAGCCCGTAACATTCATTCAGTAGATACGGTTGTCGATTTGAGTTGTTTATCGACGTAATAGAATATAGTATTGATAAAGAAAATGGGCTGTAAATTCTAAATCGTAGGAACGGTTGGCCAGTTTTCTACCTTTTTATTGTTACAATAATCTGATGTTCTCTTGGGTGGTTTGTAAGATCAAACCAAAGAATGGTATTAAAGTCTTCAATTATAGTGGAAAAAGTAGTAAAAAGGTCTAAGTTCGGTCTGCAGGGCTGAACAAACATGAAAAACTAAGTGCATACAGTTACACACCAACTATATAGAATAATTGTAAGGGTCAATTGATATATGCGTCCTAATTTGTCATACTAACCACCCGACGAGTACAAAAATACAAGTATAATAACAAGATATTAATGAACTCATGATAAAACTAACAAATAACCCGTTTAATAAAAATGTGTTCTTATTAAAACTATGCTTCAATTCTTTTTCATACTAATCAATAAATTACTTACTATATTACAAATTTTGAATAAACGTTTACTTATCATATTTAATTTCAAACCTTTATCATCTAACAACATATTAAATTTAATAATCAATACGACACCTATAATCCAAAAAGTTATCGAAAATACGTTTCACTTCCTCATTCTTTATATACGGTTTAGGAATATTGTATTAAACAGTTTTTAAAGGTGATTCTAAAGAATGAAATAAATCCTCGTCCTCTCCTCAAGAAGGAAACAAATATTAAATACTTATCATAAGATACACCTGTAATTTTCATAGTAATTATAACATATTGTCAAGGGACTTGGCCAAAGCTGTCGCTTGATACGATTAGATACTGTCTAGTATCCTTGATGAATAGAATATAAAGAAACCTCTACTAAGGAGCCGCTATAGGCTACAGAAAGGGAGTGGCCCGTTAATGTGACAAGATGATTTAGAGTATTATAAAAAACATGGCAACCACTGGGGTTAGATCTCTGGTAACTATCAGCTCAGGAACCAGCCCATAATATTACTCCTGTCGTACCTCCATTCCTGTAAACTAACCCCCCCCCCTTTTTTTTTATATATATAAAACTTATTAACTATTTTAACTCACATAGACTAAATCACCTACTGTTGCTGCTTAACACACGCAGAATAATGTGACTATTACTATTACTGGCTATTTTAACAAATATATATTAAGTTTATACCATTAACGCTGTACACATATAGAATAACTTGCCAGTTATAACCATAAGCCATTTTAACTAACGTAAATTTACCCTTTATTACTGATACTAAACCCATATAAGTTAACTTACCAACTTTTATTACTACTAATTTTAATGATACGGGTTATCCTACGTATTACTTTCACTTAATACACGTGTTTTAAATAGATTACTATTACTCAAAACATACATATATTAATTTACCTACTATTAACACTACCATAGGTAGATTACGTTACGAATTACTTAAAAACAGTAAAATAAAGTCTTCTATATGGGCTGGTAATTAAAAAGAACGAAGTAAACCCATGAATTGAAAAGTCACAAAAGTCCGTCGTAATCCTTGACAAAATTATAATAGAATTATAAAACGTTTCAGGTCGTAATATTAAAAAACTTCGAAACCGATATACAAATTGGGTATATATAACCCACTTATTGAGCTAAAACCTATAGCTTTAGGGAATTACTAATAGAAGAAAGACTTACCCAAGATTTATTCCAGGGTTTTAATATGCCTTTAATGTGGAATTTGGGTTCGGTTTTGTTATTATTACCAATAACAAAGATAGGGGATAGTTGCTAATCGCGAGCTTATTTATTCAAAATCCGGTTGAAAACGGTTCAGATAAGTCAATCGACGTCAAATCGGTGGTATTTTCTTTTTTCCAACATCAAATTCGATAAGGTAAAAATCAACGACGCGTTTAATTCGAAATTTATTATAAGTTTAGCCTAGTTTTTTAAAGTACCAGTCGGTCTGATGGTTTTGGAGGAAAACAAGAAAATTATCGCTAACTAGAAACTGTTCCAAAATACACTATCTATTACCAACCTTCGTTATACTTTATTTGATAACCGCTATTACGGATTATACGAATTTCGTGACATCGTAAAAACGTTGGACGAAGGTTTCGGCCCTTATATGTAATTCTTTGAATGGAATGAGTAAACGTTCAATAAGCCATGAAAATTTATCATGGTAACCGTATATTATAAAAAGGGTAAATATTAAAAAAATATATATATATTTATTGTTTGAAGCTAATTAATAATCAGGCATAAAAGGCGTAAATCAAATTAATTACAAACAAAACATGAACGTAGGTATGTAACAACCTCTCAATTAACGAGTTGGGTAATATTATCCATCTCAAGGTGTAATGCAATACTCAAATACTATTTCATCCCCATCAAATCACAAAGGCGTTTCCAAAACCTATGAATCTGCCTTAATATTTAATGACGACACGAGAAAACCTATGAAATGGCTAATAATAATTCAAAAACCGCTTGATGTAAACTTCGATGGTTTTAATATTTGTTATTTCTGAAGTAACAACTTTAATTACTAGATATGTACTAACCATGCAGTAATATAGGTTATCATCTGGTTTCCGAAGGAAATTAACCACAAAATTGATTAAAAACAGGCTCCAAAACCGTTCATAAACAAATTAGGGGTAAAAAAGTCCATTTCTATTATGTCGCCAAAACATTAGTAGCATACAAATATTCTATTTCCGGTAAAAACGTCGGATCGTATAATGTAAAACGGTTTAAAATATATTCTGTGTAAAGAAATATAATACAATTGTAATTTGTATCAAGACAAAAACTAAACCGTTCATATTTGAAATTAACCCTATCATAAACGACTCGTACACAGAAACCCAAATACAGTTACTCAACTGCAACGTGCCATTATCGTCTACTCAATATTCACAAAAAGAAATTTAAATATTTGGTAGTTGTTATTACAAATATAGGTAGGGGAACTTCTATTACGCATACTTACAGCGCGAATCAAACGGGGGAAAGTAGCGTTTCAGATAATAACAGAATTTTTATCATTTTAAAAGTTCACATAAGTAAAAAGTTTATAATCCTCCGGAATGAATTTGCCTATGATAATAAACTGGAAAAAGTATATAAGTGGAAAAGATTCAAAGTAGACCTTTAAAACGCAAAAGTTATAATTCCTGACCTCAACACGAGGGTCGGAAAGGCCTTTAGGAATACCTTAGTCTTGTTATAATAGTATACTGAGCTGTCTTGAATTAACAACTTTATTAGAAATTAGCTTAAAACAAAATTATGTAATTCGTTTCAACCAACTAATATATTGTTTAGAAAGTGGACGGGTAACTATAAAATATTCAAAATTTATATCATTTATAATATAAGAAACGAGTGGTCTGTACCTCAAAGCTCTACGTCCGATATTTTCAAATAAATTATAATCTTTAATAATTCCTCACTGTGAATTTCGTAATTACATTCAACAGGTAACAAACGATATAATTAATACGTTACTAAATTCAGGGTACTATAAACGTCCCGTTGAAATAAGTAGTATTTGAAGGCCTAACCAAAATATTCAGCCTCTGAAAAAATGTTACGGTTAAAATCCTATTGGACTAAAAATACTTTGAAAAGGATGAAGAGCTTAGACCATTAGAAAAAAGCTTTCTCCTCGGGACCCTAACAAAAAATGACGTTTTTGTTAATTAGATGAATCAAAGAGCCGACGACTACGAAACGAATTTAAATAAATTACCGGTAAAACTTAAAAAAATAGCAAAACTCCGTATTTCAAATACAAATGTAAAAATCATATACTCATGGATAGCATATATTTTCTTAGGTACATACGTATTTTGAATCCTGCTCTAGGCACTAATCCAAAATACTCAATTTTTCAAACATAGAATTTATACTTAGATATATTAAGGTTGAATCCAACAATGTTTAAAACCTTCGATTACAATTTGAGCTTGACGTTACGGTTGTTAAAAATACCATTGGAATATATTAAAATATTGTTGAAATAACCGAAGTAAATGATAACGAAAAATAGACGTAGAGAATTATGTATATATTATGAAAAGGTAATCAATACACTGGAAAATTCAAAAAGAATATCGAGTTATTTTAAAAAATACAAATCATGTACGAAACGTAATGATTTACCCGTCGTCTTATTTAATACGTAACTTATGGAAGGCGGATTCAGTATCAAGTTTAATATATTATTCAATTCTTGAAATATTGATCGTTTTCTGAATTAGGGAAAATAGATAACGGTCGGTATTTATAATAACATTAAGTCCATGGTAATTTATATAAAGACGTAAATTGCCGCCAGGTTTCTAAATAAATAGTACAGGTATACCCGTCGAGAAACTACTCGTACAAACATATATTTAATAGAATAACTCTGCTTACATCTTTCATAACATTAAAATTTCCTTCGGTAATATACCATATAACAGCCCCGAAAGAAATTCCAAAAACCAACACTTCTTATCATTTTAAATGACGATTTTATAAACGAATCCGGAATGGTGGAAAGGCAGCTTGTTTTCTAAGGTCTTGTAGAATAGGTATGTAAATCACTTAAAGGTATTGAAAAGCTTGTTGTTAACAAAAACGGAAGATTTTGGAACTAACGTTTTATTAATATGTTAAATTGAAACGCTGGTAAACCACGTAATAATAATTTGGGTTTTACAAGCCTTCTAGAATATAACATGGAAAGTAACGACGCTAATACCCTTAGGTTCCTTTTATACTAGAACAATACTCTTTTTATATACGCGGTAATTATCCGCTTGTCCCAAAAACAATACATATTCTCAAACGTCGTATGTTATCTGTTTGTATCCCATCTAAAGTTCACCCAAAATAACGTCATATTACAAACTAAAAGTAACATAAGCCTAAATTCTATAATAGTATTTATCGCAATCAATATCCAACAAAATTTTGAAAAAATGAAAATTTCTCCAGTCTAAGATATATAACGGGTAGCTTTGTCCAGTCGTTAGGGTTAGATATAAATACGCAGTAACTTAAATCGATAGGTCAATTATTTACTTATAGCATTATAGAATTTACAACTCGTTTCTGTTCAAAAAAAAAAAAAAGTAATTGAAAGGTCAATCTACTATAAATAGGAAGTCATTTAAAAATAAGGATTAAATCACTGGGTCAGGTGAAATCGGTTTTTAGCTCATATACACAACTATATTAAAAAATTACGTTTTTTTCTCTCAAACGTCAATGAAGTTGTCGATTAAAGTAATGTAAATTCCGATACTGATCTTAATAACAAGGCTATTAAGGTGTTACAGAGAATCTAATAAATATCAATACCATAACTATAAGAACTGTATTTTAAATGTAAACTAGGGTTTCTAAAACGGGAAAATTCCGAGTAGCAAATCCAAATAACGCATCGTTTGCTATTAGCCTGAGAAACGTTTATATCAGTTATAATAATAATTTATTAACTATCACAAACCTTTAAGTCGCTGGAATTTTTCCCGTTATAAACTATAACGTTGATACTATCATTACTAACGTAACTATCGCCACTATACTAAGATCAAAGATTATAAAGTCGTTTGTTAATAAATTAGGTACAAGCAAACTACTCCTTATAATTTGACGTTATATCGAAGGGAAACAACGAGTTAACGAGTATATAGTCAATTACCTTTTCAGAATAGCGCGTTTAATGCAAAATTCATAGTTTATATTATTAACTTTCACTAATAAAGCCTCTCAAACGTTTAAAAAAACATAAAACTGTTTACGATTTCTTTTAATTTTAAATTCGTAAATTAGACGATAGAAGATTTTACCGCGTCTGGGTTGTAATGATACGCGTAAAATATTATTATAAGAATGTCGAGATCGTTATTGCCGCCTTCGTCATCGTATACATACTACTATTTCAAAACGAGTTTTTCGAAACTTTCCAATCGTTAAAAATAACGTAAAATTAATCTTTTCTTATACGAATAAACTTTTGATCTCTAAATAATTTGCGTAATATCGTTACTTCCTATATCAAAAACGGGATTGAACTTCGGAAAACTTAACCGGTTAATGAAAAGATTTGCATATGATCTATTAACAGCTGACGCTATCAAATAAGTCTCTAATATTGTATTAGGAATCACAGGAGCAAGGATCGTTGTAATCGTTGGTGCGATTTTCGAAAGGAGGTAATACGGCAGTTATGTTGTTCGTAAATACGTTGTTAATAACTATAGTAGGAACGTGACCCTATTGATGAAATAATGAATTTGAATACTTAGAAGTATTGATAGCGACTTGAAACTGCTGGATTATAATAAGTAATGAAATTGATACGTCGGTATTCCGCTTTTTTATACGTCAAAATTATTTTGTAAACGGCTTAATCCTAGTCCACAATATTTTCAGCTAAAATCTCGTATATTCGTTTGTATTGAACAATTAAAAAATCGTATTAAATTACTAAAACGCCTTAAGGCTAGTTCTCAATACGCGCGTTAAGTAATTATTCTAAAGCTTCAAGGTTTATATTTGGTAGATTAAAAGATATGACTCTAAAATATAACTACTTACAAACAACTTAAATACCGTTTGAAACAAATATTGAAGATAATATATAAAGGGACTAAATCAAAGCTCTCGATTAAAACGAAGGAATACTACGTATTATCGTTGATAAAGAGAAAAAGAAGAAATCTCTGCTATCAAGCCTCTACAAACTACGTAAAAGAGGTGGCCTGGTTATATAAGAGAACGACTCAGAGCATTATAGGAGCATGACAACCACTAGAGCTAAATCCCTGGTGATTACTAGCTGAGGAACTTGCCTGTGACAATTATAAAGCAAATTTCCAACAATAATAACAATTATACTATTATTCTCGACACATAGATTGAACATTATTCATGTTATAATATGTCTTTTTGTTAAAGATATCGTTACTCCAATGAATAGTATATTCATTTATCACAGTTGTTTAAAAGGTTGTTAGAGATATTGTTATTAATGTTTTCCCGTAAATGTTTAACTTTATAGTGAATTTCGAAAATTAGGTATTTATATACTTTCGAATAAAGGGGTTCGTAACAGAAAAAGAGACTTGTATCAGGTAATTATTCCATAAACCTTCGCGAAGTTAACTCTCTAGTTAAGCTTTGTTTTTTTATAATTCCGTATAGGGCTATTATATCTTTATAATAAAGGTTTTACCCTCGATGAACCCGACGTCTCATAAATGTTCCGCGTTCGTTTTCCTTACATAATGACGAAGCCGATTGAATTGAGGAGTTCAATACTCCGTTACTTTAACTTATATTGAAAATGGTTTATAGACCGCGTGTAGGCCATAAGTAGATAATCGGACGAAGGCGTTTACATCAACATTAACAGTGACCACATCTGTAATTTCGGTTGCGGGTGGTAAGAAAACCCATGAAAATAACGATCAAGTTACCAAACCTCAGTAAACTGGTTTTCTGTACTTTAATACACGCAATTAGGACGGTTTCAAACCCGAAAAAAAAAAAGGATCGTTAATAATACCCTATAGGTAAAGTTATAATTGAGGTTAAGTTCTATTGCTATAATCGTTCCGGTAATAATAATTAAGATAAAATTAAGAATCTGTTCTACATAGTATATGGAAACTTCTACTTCGCCGTTGAAGTATATCTCTATTGCAAGGGCCTAACGATTGAAAGTTTTTACCTTACGTATATTAATGAAAGTTTGTTTAACGTGCTATATACGATGTTCAAAGTCTTGTTAAAAATATTTTAGGATCCGGATATTTAACTCAAAATCACTATTGATAGGTTATTAATAAATTGGTCCTGATATACGTGTGTTATATTAATTCCGTTAATATTTGACTATTAAATGGGTTTTGTAGGATTCGGCCGAATTTGTATTATGGTAAAAAAAAATACTTTCTTATGAAAGACAAGACCCGGAAACAGGTTCCTAAAATAAATTCTCGTCGGCTCTAATATATAGGGGCATAAATACCCTTATTTCGAACAGATAAAAAATATCGTACCCTGGATATCTTTAAATTAAGCCTTAACTATTATCCGCTATACAGTCGCCAAATATTTATATATTAATAATAGCGATACACTTATTAACGCAATTTACGAACAAAGTTTGATATACGATAATTATTCTACCTACATTTACCTTCACGACCATAAATCCCATATTCATTTTTGATGCTTGATAACGATTAACCATTATAAGTGTATTCGATGTAGACATATTGAATATTTCAAACATTTAGTATTATAGAGCCTAAGTAAATACTACAATTCGAATTGATCAGGTAGCTCAAATTCAAAGCAACGAATAAAATGTACAGGTAGATAAAAGAATAGGAAGGGAAGAGAATTCAAATATAAACTTAACCAATTTCAACGTCGGAACGACCCCATTATATAAAACTTGGGTCGCAGCGGCTAACGTAGTTTAACCCTCGATTAATTAAACCTTTCAAACTTTCTAGTTAAGGTTTATAATTCTTAAGGCTTTATAACCTAAAGTTTCAAGTTTAGGCGCTCTAGTTGTCTTGTGCGTTATGTAAATATCGGCTTCTTTTTATACGATAGTTTCTTTATACGTTTCAAAAACGCTAGGGATTTCCTAATATAAAACGAGATCCCCAGCATTAAACCCCTCTATACCCTTCGTTTCCTAGAAGTTAACATATTGTGTTGTCACACGTATAATAGGTTCAGACTAGAATGTATCGCGCGGAAAGGATAGATTATTATACAGAGTCGCAAAGTCAAATGGTTCAGAAAAGTGAACATGTAATACGTATTGTATCGCGTAGTAAGTCACTAAATTTTAACGTATATTAGCATAATAAAACTCGGTTTCACGGCCTTTTTTTACTTGGCGAGCGTTTGATTTGATAGGTTTGGTCGTAATAATATTTAAACCAACGCCTTTACAGTAATTTTTATGCTGTCACTAGTTTTTCTCATGATTTGAATTCACTTAAACTAACATGAACCCACAGTTTAAAAGACGGATATACTGTTTTTCTATTTAAGAGCCGTTGGATAATCAACTTATGTTAAGGTAAAAATGCTTTAATAGTCATTATATTGAATCGCTAATTTATACAATCACACAACTTAATCTTTTTCCGAAATCGAATTATTCGGTATCTGAAGTACACGAAACGTTAATCAATATATTATTATAAACTGCCGTTGCCGTGAAAATAAAGTCCGCATCGTTTATTCATCACCGTCGACTATTAATTATCACGAAATAGGCGGAACATCTTGATAAATTCAAAAAAAGAAAATAATTTGTGTTATTAAGTTATAATATTTTTTCATCTATATCAGAAGGTAAATATCGATTGGCCTATTTTAATTCGAATTTTCAATTTTTTTTACATTGAGAGTTTATATCAGGATCCTTTCAATAGAGTGTGAATTACATAAGGAATACCTTTTATCGAGTCAATATATTGAAATTAGTAAAACCTAATAGAGGTTACATTACATAAGTAAAGAAGTATTAATATCTTTGTTTAGAAAAAAGTTCATTTTTAAGAAAAATATTTTTGCAACGCATGATAAAACCCGCATTACTTCTTTTCACCGATTTAATAATAAACAGCTTTAATTATATGTGTTTAACAAGGATATATCGGAGGGAATATGTTTTGATGTTACGTTTAGACCTTTTTAGAACCTTGATAATGATTTGTAGATCTGTTTTCTTCGCCGGTTTTCAAGGGCCTTAAGTTTCAATGAAGATTATTTTAAATAGTAGAGAAAGAAGCCCTATAATTCCCGCATGAGTGGAGAAGTGTTAAAGTTATGAAAAGAATTGATATTTTATTACGGTCCATTACAGGAACTTACTTATTGTTTTGAGTCGATTTGTTAAAGGGTTTTTCATCAATGTGATATGATTTTTTGGGGGGGAGGGGGTGGGGGATCAATTTGAAAAACTGGTAATTCTATCTAGTAAGTAAATATCGTACAGTAAGTCTAAACGATAGAGAAAACTATATGATAGATGTTTGAAGTTTAGACGGTTTGCGTTCAAGGAAGCCTAAATAACTATAAACTTAGGCCCCCTCCCGCAGTATTATTGTTAACGTATTACGTGATAGGTAACGTTAAAACGCATTACTGAATAAAAATAGATTCGTATAAACGAACGACGAAAACGTTAATAGTTTATTCGTAAGCCCGGTACACATACTTTCGAATTTTCAGATCGCGCCTTAACGTATCGAAAGCCCTGTAAATAGTCTCGACAATAAAATTTTAAGGTAGTTGTACAGCTTTGTCCTTCTTTGCTGGGGGCGATTAAATTTTCTGGCGCTTATATTAAGGTCCCCGATCTTTTTGCAAAGGTCGAGCGTCCTGTACCAGAGCGCCGAAGGCGCGCGACATAGATTTTGTCCCTTTATCGTTAGCCATAGCAGGAGCTATTTAAGAGTTTTTTTTTTCTTTAGAAATGACATGAGATCATATACGATTCTGGTGGTAGCAGTAACAAATGTAGGAGCAGTCCATAAATGTTTCGAGAAACATTATCCCATAATAACTTAACGAATATACTGGTGTAATATGCTCTCGCCAGCTTATACATTCATTATTATTTGTTATAGAATAATAAGTTGTTAAAATTTCAATCAAAAAGATTCATTCTACTTTTTAACTTTTTATTAAACTTCAATATTTAAACCCACTTAACGATGTTTCAGTATTTATGGTATTAGGCGAAGTAAATATCGTTTACGAATAAATTTTAAGACTATCGTAAATATTTAGAAACGAAGAGTCAGACTTTAAATATACAAGTTGATAATCCTACAAATTTCCAGAAAGAATACTGGGAAACAAATAGTGTAAACCCGGTAATTTAGTTATTTTCAGACGGAAAATGTCAGAAATAGGTAGTAACTTAGCATGGAGGAAGTTATATGTCTCACAATTACACTTTTCCTTATTATTTCAAATCATGAATAATGTCGTAATCATTGCATCATTGATATTGACTATAAAAATATCTCAAAAGGGAAAGGTAATATATTAGTCATATAAACCTTTTAAATATTTCGACTAAGGGAATCAAGATATTATATCTAATGTTGGTGGATGAAATAGTAACCTTGAGCATAGTTTTGGAATGAAAAGCTAGTGGTTGTTCCCATAATAGGTCCTTGAATGAAGCCGCTCCATTTTTATGGTTGTTGCTACCGATGGACTTACTAAAATTTTATATGCTAGGGATCTAAAGGATTTCTATAAACTTGGTAATAATGCTAATGGTGTTGAGGGGACTTTTGGTGATGTTTTTGTTTAATTTACTAGTCAATTTAAGGGTTATTGTAACCTTAATGGCTTACCATGTCAGAATTATTCAAGGTCTTATTATTGCAAATAGAGTTTACACGTTGGTGTATTTTTGTAACATATTTTAAGAAACTAATTGAGGTTTAAGAAAGACCTTGCAAACGCGTACAAAGGAGTTAAGGGCTATTGTAGTTAGCGATACATTTACCTTTGTTTTTTTGTATATATTGAAGGTCGCTTTCTGTGGTGTATTTATATAGTATATGAGCTAAATAATACTTATTTCCTTTCTTATGGTGAGATCAACCCTGTGATTATAGAGTTTAGTTTTTAAACTTTGTTATATTTATCCGTTTACTTTCATTTATATATATTAAGTCCAATCGTTAAACTATTAGTGAAAGTTTTTGGGTGCAATGAGCTTTTAGATAGTAATATTGAGGTATAAGTCAATGATTTATTGTCCGATGAAATTTATTAAGTGTTGAGGGATAAATTTTGGTTAATGTTTGTTTGCCATAGGTTGTTATCGAAGTGTTTACCGAACGCAGATTCATGGATTATGATTACTTCCTGTTTAGTGAAGTTGGTGACGATGTTGATTTTAGCGTTTAATAAACCCATTGTACGAAGTACAAACAAAGATTGACGTAATATAAGGTAATATAGTAAGGGGGAAATTTTACGTAGAAAGGTAGATTGTGGGTGATTTATTGCGAAGTTATAAGTTGAGGGTGAATGTGTCGTACAACTTAATAATTCACAATTTATAGTAATGATATTAATAGAAGTAACGACTTAGTTATTTGTTAACTTTGGTAAATTCTAAATCTTGAGACTTTTAGCCGATTGATTTCAACGGTTTTTCTTCCAAACCTGACATAATGAACATTTATTAGGGTTTTAAATAATAAATATACCTTTGTCACTTATAAACTGTTGCGAACAACGGTACAGTCTAGAAGCTCTCCCTACTGACTACTACAAACAACTGCCCAGCGTATAGGGGTACTTGTAAGAATCTTTTCTTTACCTTGCCCAAAAAAAACATAATAACCAGAAATCAACTTTTTTTTACCTAGATTATATGTACTTCACCCAATTTCAACTGATCAGTATTTATAGGCCTTTATCGTTGCAATGTAGTCGATTCTAACCTCTGGTCGAAGTAACTAGTTTATTGTATTGGAAGTAATAATATGTTACTTCTAAGTTTGGCAGACCGCTAGCCAATCTCCACAATGATTTTCTTGTCCAATTGCTTGGCTCGTGCCCTACTCTGAATTGGAAACCTCCTGTATTTAACTTGCAGTCAAAACAATTAACCCATAAACAATGCAGTAAGCTTTCAGTCAGTACAATAAACTCACAATCGGTAAAAGTAACTTTACTATACTGTAATTGACTTCTGTTCTAACAATAATTTTTATATTTGCTTTAAACAGATTATAATGGATTGAAATGGAACGGTAAGCAATTGATTTTGAAAGGTATGAATTTAACTAACGAGTATTATTGTAAATACATTGCTAATACAATATATTATATTTCGTATTTTATAAAAAAATAAGTTTTCATATTGATGAGAGGTAAATTTTCGTAGATCTCGATAGGGCGTTATAGGTTAATCAAGAGTAAAAAATTAGCGTTTGTTGTTTCCAAACAGAGTTGATGAAAAATATTAAAAGCTATTATTATGAAATTGTGAAGATAATCATCTATAGAATATTTATGAGGCATTATTATGGATGCAGCATGTATGTAGATAGTAAATTTAAACTTAAACTTCCAATGTTTCTCTACTAACTTGGATTTAATTGGTTTATTATTCTATATCCACTCTGTTTTCAACAAATTGTAGTTGTAAGTTAAGATTCCAGATTGGCACCAAATGTGCTAAATTCAGTATTATCACCAGACGTATCGTTGTTAAACATGTTGGCTAAATAATCATTTACTGTAACGTATAGCGTACCATCAATCACAATACTAGCAACACTTGAATCACTTTATTAAGCCAATCCTATCCATTATTAATCTCTTATTTCTATCATTTCCTCATAAACGAAAGTATTTCCCTCATTTTCCTACCAATATAATAATATTTTATATCAGTATTTCTTCTTTTCGCGTTATTTACAAATATTTTTCTCCCTTATACTTAGCTCTAATACGTGTCATGACACTCTTACTATGCGTTAAACATTATCACTTCCAATAAATCCATGATTTATTCACTTTATCTTCACCGTAATATGATATTTTTTGGCGTTATAAACCTGATGTTGCCTCAGGAGATAATTTTCAAGAAGTCTTTATAGAAATGAAGAACTCTTCTAATGTTAGAATAATGAAAATATCTGTTGGAATAGTAGTATTTCCAGTGCAACAGGTCAAGTTTACTCACAGTAAATTTGGCTATACTGACTGCAAGTTGAGTGTATTGTTGGTGGGCTCACTATATTGGCTGCAAAGAAAGTATAGTATGCGCCTACTTCACACTAGGGTACTGGCTAAACAATTGGGCATACAAATTACTGCGCAGACTGGCTAGTAGTCTGCTAAACCTAAAACAATACATCCGTCACTTGACCAAGCAATACTACTTTTACTTCGACTAATCTAATTGACAACGTTACAGCTTCTAAAGCCTTACTAATACTGATGAGTACTTATTAACATAATCACGAATAAGCTAAGTAAAAGAAAAGGCTACTCTCCGGTTACGCTTTGTAAAAGCCCAAGGTTAAGAAAAGATTCTTGTAAAGGGATTTTACTGTTACATTGGTTTTCATGGTAGTTAATAGAAAATACTTTTAGGTTAAGTCGATTTTTACGATAACTAAAAGGTAGCAACGGTATCGCTATCGAAAACACTAAGAGATCTTTACCAAAAACCCTTGTTAAAATCGTTAAAATTAACTATCAGAAGGCTTAAAGTTCGGTAAGTTCGCAAACAGATAAGTCAATATTACTGCGTGCGTTACTATTACAAAAACGACTAATTTCCACGGCTTATAACTTTTAATCTTCGATTTTTAGTACTAACCAACAACCTTCGACCTTACCCTTTATACCAAACCTTTACATCCATTGCACTTTTTTTCTCTTCCCCTACGTTAATTTCATTGTCAAGATCTCTTCGCCGAGCGAAAACAGTAAGAATTTTCAAGTTGCGTCGAAAAAGCCACGTTGCGCAACCTAAGGTCAAGTGGCTCAATCATTACGCGACTTCACGCTATAATATCAAATACCCATGCCCTCAAATCGTTAGGTTTACTTAACGTTAAACCAATGAACTCTGTATAAACTATAAATTAAAAATTACACTGAGATAAAAGGATATAAAAGAATTTAAAGCCATTAAATCTATCTAGGCCAACCACTAAAATGAATAACTTTGGATTACGGATACTGACTAAACTATACCTAAAGCTTATTTAACCAATTATGTTAACTAATACATCTTCAACAGAGCTCTCAACAAAGACTAAGGCCGAGACACCCGTTCCTTCAAGGATTTTCATCAGTTTTTTAACCACCAAACCCCTATCATATAAAAAAAATTCAAGTTACGGTTAAAGCTAATTTAAAAAAATGAAGTTAATCGTCGTGTCATCTATATCCTCAAAAAAACTTTACTAGGATTAACCGAAACCTTTTGAAACTAGCTTAACAAACAATAAACTTTTATAATCCTAATCCTTGAAATTCTTAAAGGAAATGCAAAAGCGTTAAAAACCTTTAACACTATAATACGCGTTTTAGAGAACCTACTTTTAGCCCCTAATTAAATTAAGCCTATTTATTCGTTAACTATAAGCAACCTATTTATTTACTAGGCAGACTAACACCTTTATGTAACAGCACGGAGTAAGCTTTTAGTGGTGATAGAGCACGTAAATCAATAGCTGCCAACGCAGTAAAAGGTATTACCGTTGGCGTCCTTTACCAGTTCATTAAGTAAGACCTTAAAATTCCTCAAAGCCGTTCTTACTGCTAAATTCATATTATCATTCAACCTTTTAATCAGAATTATTAAGACCCTTAAAAAGTTTTTCATAGTAAGTACCTTTATACGCGTGAGCCTACTCTAGCTTTTATCATAAGACTTTACTCTTCGGGCTAGGCGATTAGCAATTAACATTAGTACCGTTGTTGAGAGCCTCCAAGGCTTAAATTTCCAGGAAATACTAATAAGAACTGTGACGAGTTTCGCAACCTTTTTCCAATACCCATTAAGATGGTTAATATTAACTACAAGTTTTTCACGGACTTTTTCAAGATCTGAAATAATGTAGAAAAGTATAACGAAAAGCCTTATAATCTTTTCAACATCAAGATAATATCTTATTTGAATATCTGAAAATAAATAGATGTTTCCTTTTCTGGTTTTTATTTACTACTTATCGAAATCCTTACAGGGTACGATAAAAACTTTTATCTAATATTTTGAATTCGAGTAACAACATTTAGCGAAATTTGAAATAATATAAAAAGCTAATTCGAACACGATGTCCACATTACCTAATATTATACGAATTAGGCTATTACAAGGTAAGCAATTATAATAGAGGAAGAAAAGGAAATACTAATAAATATGCTAAATTAGATTCTTAACAAGCTTATATTGTGCTGATAAACAATTATAAAGGCTCATGCTAGCGAAACTACACTCCGCTAATAGGTACGGATAGCCGTTACAGGCGTTAACAAGTTTGAATACGCTATATAACGTCCATATATCACCTGCGAAAGCTTCTTTAACCAGGTACACTTTTTGTTTGTAACTGTAATAGCTCGTATACCAAATTATATTAGTATATACCTTTTAACTGATAACTTTCTCGATGTGGATGAAGAAAACCACGCCATGGTTAACTTCGTTAACCGTAAATACGGCGATAGGTGCCCTTAACATTGAAAATCTAGTTTAAAGGCTTTAGACAAGAGGCTACAGCCATGCTAGCGTTAATAGGGGCAATATTTGGACGGAACTGCTAATTGTAAAAACTATCGTTGTGATAGTGATAAAAATGTTAAATTTGTAGCAAGTTTAGCTATTAGTTAAGTTGCCACAATTTTACCGAGAATAATGCAAAACAGGTGATACACTACATCTAATACCTTATTGCTTCCGGGCAGAATTATTTTGATTATATCGTAAACTTTGAAGGTAAAGGAATTGTTAACGGCGACGATACCTTCAAGTAAATTTAGTGATATGAAGATACTGCTTTAAGTACAAAATCATAAACAATGAACTACGCTTTATTATACTGCCTAAATGGTGAACACCCTTATATTTACTCTAACTAAACTCCTAACCTCTTATATACCTTTAACCTTTAAGATAGTTACGCGATTTATACATTTTAGGATACTATACCAAATACTGGGGCAACAAGGTATTTAATAAGATGATATTCATAATACATTGCATTACGAAGGGAAAGAACTACAGTTAATGCAATTAATCGTAAAAATGCTAGTAAAGTCAAAGCTAGCTTCGATTCAGGCGAATAACTATTGTTACTGGAAATAACGGTAATTTAAACTGTTATCAACCCGATCAATTTTTACCTCTTAAAGTTCCTGACCTCTTTTCAACTTTATTAAAAAAACATAAAAGTCCTGGTAATTAACGTGCAGGTAAACGATGATAAACTAATTAAAAACGGGAAAAGGTTTCCTTTCGCCTTCAAATATGGGAACTTATAGTTTAATTTTTTAAAACTTGAAAACAACAGTATTGAACCTGATATCGTCAGAAATACGTTAATTACACTGGCGATTGAATTACCTAACCGTCAACGGGTTATAAAAAGTTCAAGAACTTGTAATATATAAAAATATTGAATGTTTTGCTTTCCGCACCATCGAAAAGCTTTTCTACTATTACCAAACGCATATCTAAGCCCTCCGAAAATTTAATTTTATAGTTAAAGACGAGAAGAATTCTACTATAAGGTTTTTATCGATATATTTTACTGAAACCATAAACCTAATTTCTGTGTTATGAACTACGAAATCTATTTTTACGAATTTCAGTTTCTAATGTCTTCATTAGCACAGGATACGTAGGAAACGTTAAGGATATTATGGATTGAAACGTATTTCGGCTTATACGAAATCGTTGTTTACGATATAAATACCAATTTTACGGTGACAGAATTTCAGTAAATGGCCAAGATAATAGGGGTTTAGTGTAAATAGGTACTTGTAAAGGCCTATTAGAGTATTTTGAAAGTTATAAAAGCACACACACTTTTTCGCCGAGTATACAATATCTTTACGTTGAAAAATAGAAGCTTTACGAATTAAAAATCACGCCTTTAAATAGAGGTAAAAGGCTTAAACATTACTATGGACCCTAACAGCTTAGTTTTAACGCTGTGAGTCCTTAGAACGTGCCCACGTCTGACGAGTCAAACTCTGCCATTAGATTTTTTTTTTAAAAAAAAGATGAAACCTACGGAAAAATACTTAAGAAATTATGGAAGGAGTAGCTACGGTGCTAAATTAAGACTCCCTTAATATCAGGAACGGCCTTATAATGATCTAAGTACTTGCTTTGTCGTTGTAAAATAAACTCCTTGTATAATGAGAGCTAGACAAATAAAAGGACCTGTACAAAACCTTAAATATCACTAATTTTAAAGTAATGGTTAAAACTACTATCGGCCCCATAAAGTTTCCTATTACTTCGGTTAAGACTTATATTATAGCGATTAACAATGAATCAATTTAATGTAAACAATCAAGCTAATACGATTCCCCTTCACCCATTATTAATAGGCCAATAAAACGTTGTTAATGTGGACGACCTTCGGAAAAAAAAGGATATTGAAAAGAAGAAATATATATTAGGTCCTATATATAATGTTATTTGCATAAGCAGGGGGAAAAAAGGACGTCAAAGACTTAGTATGAATGCTCCGGGTATAAAATATTAGAAAACCCTGTGGTTAAGCCTTTCAAAAGTAATAAGACTGTAA
The DNA here is from genome assembly GCA_038502455.1 of Anisogramma anomala. Classification (NCBI taxonomy): domain Eukaryota; kingdom Fungi; phylum Ascomycota; class Sordariomycetes; order Diaporthales; family Gnomoniaceae; genus Anisogramma; species Anisogramma anomala. The sequence continues at coordinate 38,476,038 of JASMMZ010000003.1, read as the reverse complement.
TCAACGCCTTTTGAATTTGAAAAATTATATAATTGGTATTGAAAACCAACTGTAACCTCTAAAATCTAAATATCACGATTTTTGAGTCGAGGATTATATATAAAGTTAAAGGCAAAACCACGGGGTAGCCGTACGAAAAGTTGTCTCTAATCGCTTAAAGATCGGTAACAGAGGCAAAAATTGGATCCTTACGTAGTAGTTAATGATTCAAAATCTTAGTTAAAGTTTAATAGTCGCTTTAATAAAAGGTTTAATAGCTGAAACAAATGGTAATTTTACGTTTAATAGCCAAGATATAGTATTAAGTTAAATTTAATGAACAATCGATTGACAGTGGAAGGTCTTATTAAAATTAACATAGGAACTACGTGCTACCTGTCATGGACTCAGGCTGTTGGCCATTGAGCCTATAGGTTACGTGACTGTATACGTAACGGGATGGGTAGCGCTCGACCTGGGCCCGGCCCGGGCGCGGACAGAGCACACTTCGGGTACAGACCGGATACGGTTCGTGTACGGCACGTGTAAGGGAACGTAACGGGCTGGGCATTGGCCCTAGATAAGAGCCCTACACGTGAGGCTACGGTAACCTTTTTGGGGCTTTTTTCGTACCTTAATAGTAAATCCCATTCAATACCTATTTAATTTACCTTTATAAGTCAGATTATAACATACTATTAAGAATTTTTTTTTATTTTTTCGAAGGAATATTACCTATAATCATCGAAAGGATAATAAACGTCAATGATTCAGCGTAATAATTTAACATTATCAGAAAAGATAGGACTTCAGCGAATACCTAGTCTTTTACCATTATAAATATACGTCTAGCTCTTTCGAAACCAACTAAGGCCCATATTTCTCGTTTATAGGATACCGTAAACCACATCGTGTCAGCTTTTAAATAATTATAGTAACCGGGTTAATCGACTTTAACTATCAACCTTCCGTCTGACTTCGTTTAGGTCATTACGAAAATCTAACAATTTAAAGCCGAACCAACCGCGATTCGCGTTAGGTTTCCACCGGTTCAAGGCGAACGAAAACGACATAATTAACCGCAATTTAACGGATATACTTACACGTAGGTGGCAAAGCGCTAAACAATGAAATTTATACTAAAACCGAATAAAATATAAATTAAAAAGGATTGGTACGCGTATTTTTTTATATACAGATATTATATGGTAACGGTAAAGTAAACGGTTACAACGTATTAAGAAACCATTGAATACAAAGGCATATATAATTTAAAGAAGTTTATCGATTATATCGAGGCGGTTTTCGATAAACTTTACCTCGCGGATAAGGTATTAGTTAAATTCGAAGGTTTAATTATAAGTAATAAAAACCTATAGGTATTGTTCGTTATTAGGTTTAAAATATTTTTAATTTAAGTCAACGGCATAAATTTGCTTTTAACTGTAAAGTGTAATTACTTACGTTTTCGCATATAGTTACGTATTTGTGACAAGTTTATTACGATAAATGTTTACCGGGTGGATTATATCGTAGCCTTAGAAAAGTATCGCGAACTCGCCGACGAGTTAAAGTTTTTAAACTTAAAACAGCGTTTTAGTCTTTAGTTAACGAAACCCGTTTAAACATAACGGCCGGATGGTAATACGGTTATAACGGAAATTTATACCTTTTGAACGTTTCCTTTAAAAAGTCATAGTAATTACAATTAATTATTTCGATACCCCGGTTAATTATTTTAATAAACCTATTCGGTACGCGTTGAAGATTCAAAACGTAAAAAGACGTAAACAATAAAAAAAAAGTATTAAATTAGGTTTCCTTCGTGACGTTATATACGATATAGCTTTTCGGAGTATTATTAACGTAACTACGATTTACACCCGGTATTACCTCTTACGTAAGTGTATATGGCCTAAATCGAAAAAAGAAAAGAAGGTTTTCTTTTAATAGCGACGGGAGAAGTTTAACTTTGGGAAATAATTTCTTTGAGGGAATACATAGTTTTAACTATATAACTACAAAATCGAGTAAAAAAGAAATTTTACTTAATCAAAATACGTACAAACGAGAAACTATTCCTTATCCTTTAATTTTTGATGATACCTACTTTTTAGATATTTCAATCGATTTTCATTGTAATTATTATTGTATTGTAAACGAAGCTTTGATACAACGGTTAAAGATAAAGTAAATTAGACTATTATATCCGCGAAATTTCGGTACAATATTAGGGATAAGGAAAAATAGGGGCATTACGAAAATATTTAAGTTTCGTATAAATATTAATAAATAATCGAACCCTATATTAATATATATTATTTCCGAAAGGAAGCGGGATTTTATTTTTCAAATGCCTTAGATACGATATTAACAATTAACCTTAAAAGTGGGCGATAACCATTTCGTAATTTAAAGTTAAAGAGGTTTAATTATCGATGTAATATTAATATGACTTGGGATGGGAGATATATAAGGCGTGGTAAATTCGGTTTTTTTCGAATTAATGTAACGTTCGTATCGCAAAACATGACGTATAAGAGATCCGTTTCAAAAAGTTTACATTATAAGCCTTTACAAAATAACACGAATTTTGTAAATAACGGCGACGACTACAGTTAAAGAAACAAGAATTCATTACGTTTTTGACCGGAACTAATTATATTTCGCGATCTGTTCAATAAGGATAAAAGTATAACTTTATATTTATATAAAGGAAAACTAGATCAATATATTTATATTGAATCGAACTAAGATAAACTTGTATTAAAACGATCCTAAAAACCGCTATATTCGATATTACGGGATTAACCTTTTATGTTTCGACGATGGATTAAGAAATTAATAAATAAAGGTTAAATTCAGATAAATGTTTTATCTGGCACAATACAAGTATTGTTTATTTGTAACCTGTAGGGGGGGGGGTGACAGTTTATATCGATTATTAAGTATTAAATGAAATTACAAAGTAAAACCGTTTTTCTTTACTTTTTGTTAAAAAGACCCTACATACGTTATCGAAATCGATATAACTTAAGAAATGAGATATTCGAGCAGCCTTTTACCATATTTAAATAGCATTTGAATAAAAGGAATTAATGGCGTTTCGTATGCGGTTCGTGTTATTCAAATAGCTAGGTACCTCATTTAGATTAATTAGAGTGCCGGCGACGTTTTAACGATATATTAATTATATAATAGCGGATATTTTGAATAATTTCGTTATAACGTATTGAAACGGCCTCGTAGTCTTTTCTTTAGGTATTAAACCGAGCTACATAACGAAATTTCACGTGGTTCTGGAATGTTTTCTTAATATAAAATTAAATTCAAATCTAAAAAAGTCAGACCTCATGGTTAAAGAGGTAGCATACCTGGGTTTTATTGTATCGGTTAGTGTAAGTATCTGGGCCGACATCGAAAAAGTTTGGGTAATTCGCGAATAGGAGTTTCCACGTACGGTTCGGAAGGTTAGAAGCTTTTTAGGTTTTGCCAACTTTAATCGTAATTTTATTAATGATTTTTTAAAGGTAATGAAATATTTCGTCCGTCTAACAAAGTAAAGTATTCGTTAGGTTTGAACGAAACAAGAAAAATTTACATTTTAAACCTTAAAAAATACCTTTATTACGGCCCCGATTCTGGTATATTAGGATTAAAATCGGCTAAAAGTAGTAAAAACTAATTATTCGGAAACAATTTTAGAAGGGTATTTATTATAACAGGACGAGGATAATATTTTAAAGCCAATAGCTTACTACTTTATATGATTGACGAATACGAAAGTTAATTATACTATTTACGATAAAATCAGTTTTGTAATAGTATCCTATTTAAAGGCGTGTTTTTTTAGAATTACGTAGTATTCATATACAGTTTATGATCTTAACAGATTATGAAAGATTAAAGTATTTTTTATTACTACGATTAATTTCGAAACGCTCAATTAGATAAACCGAAATCCTTCTTCTTTTTTAATACCACTTACATTAAAGGCTCGTAACTTAAACCGCCCGCCCGAATACATTTACCCGTAAATTACAAAATAAACCCAAAGTTAAAGAACGCCGTACACGGGTTTCTCAAACCTTTTTTATTATTTTGTTGAATATTGAATTAATATATGTATATATTAAATGAATATAAATTACAGCGGGTTATATAAAGGAGTTTGTCAAAATGGAGGCTTAATTATTAAATTATGACGATATATATCTTAAAGGGGGGTTAAGGGCTTTCGAAAGGCCTCCGAAGGCGATATCGTCTCAGGCCCAGCCTACGCCCGGGTCGTTATTGGGGATAACATTAGGGGATTTTATTACGGTGATACCGACGGCACCGCCACGGGCTCGGCCCGTATTAAGTCAGCCGGCATCGTTGAAGCCGAATAATTCCCTTATTTTCGGCCCGGGTACGTTAACGGAATTGTAAAACCAAAAATAGCGAACGACCTATTATAAAAGGTTCGTTTTTAAGCGGTTTCCAAAGGCGCTAAACGCTTTTCACATAAAGTAAAATAATTAATAATAATTAGAAACTACGAAATTAGCTTATGAAAGGTATTATGTTACCGTAGTCATTTGTAATTACCAAATTGAAAACTATTAATAACAAGGATATTATAATAAAATTATAACTTACTTATTATAAGTTATTCGGGTAAAAACATTTTTTTTCGCGTTTTGTAACGAAATTACTATTAATGTTATGGTCTGACCTACGATAGTAAGCCAAGAAGGTGCCAAATGAGATTTACTATTAAGGTGCGGAGAAAGACTAAAAGAGGCTACCGTAGCTTAACGTGTAGGGCCCTTGGGCAGAGCGAGTGCTCAGCTCGTCACGTGCCCTCACACGTGCTGTGCACGAATCGTGCCCTATTCGTATACGGACCGTGTCCGGCCTGTACCCTAACCGTGCCCTGTCCGCGCTTGAGTCAAGCCCAGGCAGGACGTTGCCCACCCCTTTACGTGCACAGTTACGTAACCTATAGGCTTAATGTCCAACGGCCTGAGTCCATGATAATTAAAAGGGTATAATCGTAAATATTCGACGTTTATATCGAATATATACGTAATGTAACGGGACAAAACCTCGTCGTACCTTACGATAAAGTTTACTTTAATCTTTTTTTATTTTCGACCGGTATTAAATGTATATTTCAGTAGACTTTATAATCGACCTACTAATTACTAATAACGGCCCTCGATATTAATTAGTTATTACGGATCGTTTTTCTATATTCATCCAGTTAAAGGCCACATAGTTTATAACTATTAATATGTACACGAAGCGTTTTCGGGATATATAGTAAAAATTTTATAAGTTTTTAACTTTTATTATTAGTAATTACGGTTCGGATTATATATGCGTATTTTAAACGACTTTTTTTTTTAATAAAAGTTAAATAACTATTATTTACGATGTATTTCCCATAAAGAAATAACGATATTAAACGGGTAAACTAAATGATTTCAAAGTACTCACAAGTCGTTATTGCCTTTTCGTAATACGATCAAATTTTGAATTGACCCATTCATTAATTTATATTACATAACCAGAAATCGACGGTTACCGGATTTAGTACAAACCATATAATCAATAGGTTCGAAATGTCATTTATTTTAAAGTCAAATGGAAATACAAAGTCGTTCAATAATTCGGCGGGGTAAATTATTACGTTTTTGGTTTATTTACGCGCAAGGACGAAATTTGTTTAGGCGATGATAACTTATACCTAATAGTAAATCAAAATAGCGACGAATAGTAAACAATGTTCGGCGAAACGATATAAGGTAAGTCATTAAGTTTAATTAAATTTTCGTAATATTAGAACTAATCGCCCAAATAAAAAACTCGATTAACTTTATAATTAGTCTAGGGTAATCGAACCAGTTTAATATCGTATTAAATATCCTTATTAAATATTAGGTATTCTATATAAATTAAATTGAACGGGCGGTTTCGAACTCTTTTTTTTTAAAGATTTTATTCGATATTTACCTGGAACTAATTTTAGTAGTTCATAATACTGAAAACAGGGAATACGAGAAATTTCAATTATATAATATTTTTGAGATGAAAAGGGAAAGGAGCGAGATTTGTTATGTATTATTCAAGTAAAAGAGATACAATAAATCAAAGTGGAAATTGTTAAAGAATTATTAATATATTTTAGCCTTAAATAGATTTAAAACGAAATAAAAAAAATCGGATTTACGATTACCCGGTATTTCGAAGACGACTTTAAATATATATTAAACGAAAAATACAGGGCGAAACGCTTACACCTTGGAAATAATACTTTATTTAAAAATAAAGAGAAAAATTAATTATTAAACGAAATTATAATATTATAGATAAGACCGCGTAAATACTATTCGATTATTTCGAATACGTATCCGATTGTAAAGCGACTTTTACCATGTTTTAACTTAATCCCACCTATTTATTATCATTATCCTTATTGAGGTTCTATAAGTACCGACGTTATTAACTTTAAAGGCCTTATTACGATTAATTTCGAACGTTAAATAATATTAAAGGTGGGGGACAATGAAAGGTATAGTGGGAATTGGTGGACGTCGAAAAGGGCGGTTAATAAGTGGCGGGACGAATACGAGATGATGTTAAAGAGGGCAGATAAAGCGAGGAGGGGCGGGCGTTAAAAAAGGCCGATAGCGGATAATACAAGGAGTGACGGAAGTTAAGGGAGGCCAATAATAAAGCATAACGTTAAAAGGGACGAAAGTTAAAAGAGGCCGACGATAACGGCTAACGAAAAGCAAAGCGGGGGGCGGGACGAGAGAATTAACCTTTTAAAACGGTTATTAAAGATTAGAATACGTTAATTTAAACCCGGGTAATGCGATCGACTCGAGTACAATTTTACGCCCATTCGTGGTTAGCCCTATTAGCTCGTTTTTATTTAAGGGGAATAAATAGGATACAAATAAAATTGAGGATTATATAATCAAATTTTAAACGCCGTTCATAATATTTATAAGCTGTAACTTATATTCAATATAGAAATATGGTTTGGATAGTTATATAATTTTGGTCTCTTAAGCCAAAATTAGGAAAAGGTATACGATAGTAATTAAAAGGGGCTGGGGAAAAGACGTTACGCGTTAAAACCTGGTCGGCCGAAGGTATCTTATCTTTATAAATAGGTAATATAGTCAAAGGCAATGAAAAGATCTGAGGTAAAGATGGACCCGAAATGAAAAGGCAACGTAAACGTAAAGCTAAAAGGGTAACGACTTATACGACGGGTATAGTAAAACCCCTTACGCCGGAACAATATTACAAACCTAGGTAAACTAATTAACCGATTTAAAAAAGGCGGGAGTAAAAAAGGGTCGATAACCCGGGATATTTTCCTAAAGTTTACGCTTAAGGGATAAGATATAGCTTTTATCCTTTACCGTAAAAACCAATGAGCGTAAAAGGGTAGGTAAACTAGGTAAAACCGTAAGTAAACTTATTTCCTAAATACATTACAAAAAAAGTTAATTAACGGTTTAGCTTTTTATAGGGCTTATTTATAAGCTTACCTTATTATAAACCATTCGATATACGCAATATCTTTATACCTGACAAACTCGAACGTAAGATAAAGAAAAGCCAAAGTTTTAAAGGCGGTTAACATATAATATACAAGCGTTTTTAGTCTAAAACGAAAAAAATCATATTTTTATCTTTACTTGTTTTAAGGACAAGGAAATCTCTCATAACGCAAAGGAGTTATAACAGGTAATTCATAATAAGGTATTAGTATATAATAAGGTAGTATAACTTATGGAGAAACTCGCAATTTCTTTTAAAGGCGCTGGAGATAATTTAACTTAGGTTTAAACGGTTATATACGTTATTTATGATAATATGTTAGGAAAAAAGGTTAACATATATTAAAGCGAAAATCTAATTAATATATATAATGAAGAGTTAAAAGGGTTATAAAAGGGGTGGTTAACGAGAAAGGGGGTGATAGTATAAAAAGAAAAAAAAGGAAGTTTTAAAAACTACGTAAAAACGTTCGTATTTATAAAGATTAATAGACCGGATTCGATAAAGGCTACGTATTATACGGGACGCGTTATACGACATTAAAGGTAAAAACTCAACTTTATATACCGCGTTATATGATATCGACGACAAAACAGTTATATTATACAACGCATTAAAAGGTTAGTTATAAGGTATCGGCGGTAAAATTGATATCTTATACGGTGCGTTAATGTATGCATTATATGGCGCTGATGGTAAAAAGGATACCTTATACGACGCGTTAACGGGTACGTTATATGGCACCAACGATATAAGGTAAGCCGGCCAAAATATTATACGATATATCAAACGTAATATTACTGATTTATATTCGGCTCGTATACTAGTCGGGTACAGCCCGCATCTGGTGTTTATCTAAAGGATCGTCGTAACTCTTGCAACATCCGGTGAAAAAGAGGCATGTTATAAACTTGGGCCGTTGGTATTAAACCTATAGGTTACGTAAATATATACGTAACGGAACGGGCAACGCCCGGCTTAGGTTTGGCCTGGACGCGAATAGGGAACGATCCGGGTACAGGCTGAACACAGTCCGTGCACGGCACGTATAAAGGCACGTAACGAACTGGGCATTGGCCCTACCTAAGGGCCCTGCACGTTGAGCCACGGTAGCCCCTTTTAGTCTTCCTCCACACCTCAATAGTAAGTCCCATTTGGTACATACTGGGCTTACCATTATACGTCGGACCATAATACTACCTACCTTCCAAAAACGGTAATACAGTATACTAAGTCATTATAAGAACTATTTAAAAATAGGTTTTATTAGTTTTTAACTTATAAGTCGTATTTGAAGTTACTATTAGGTATAAAGTTTTGAATGTACAGTTCGTACGTACTAGTAATATGAAAAAAGAATTTCGGCCTAATAAAAATATAAACTAACGATACCCTTTTCGTTAAAACGGCTGACTATATGGTATCGAAACAATAGGTAATTAATGATTTTAAGTTTTGAAACTGTAAGCTGGTTATGACTTTGGTGAAGGGAAACTAACTTAACTTGAACGAATCGTTAATCCATATACTTGGTGTTGATATTAGCCTTAGTTTCTACTAAAAAGTCTCAAGCGCTAGCTTCGCCTTAATCGATAAGATTAATGAAGTCAATGCTTAATAAAACTTCAAATAACGTGCTAGTGGTAGTTATATCGTAAGCTTATATTAACCGAAAGCTTTTGATGACTTATTGATTATAATATAAATATTAAACCTAATGTATATAGACTTCAACTAGTAAACCATATGACTTAAGTGTCAGAACGAAAAATTTAAACAAAGGATTTATATAGTTTAAATTAACCTATCGAGGGCTAGGTTGGTAATTTTTGCAGATAATTCTTTCATATATGATACCAACTTGTTTTCATAAATTGGCTTTTTAATGACCTTTATTAATCTCGATAAGCGGGAAGATTAGTTTAACATTATATGTAAGCTAATGTTATTATGAACTCATGCCATTGGATATTGAGTCTATAAGTTACATGACTGTACACGTAACAGGATATGCAGTATCAGGTTCGAGCCCGGTACGAACGCGGACCGGGCATAGTCCATACACGGCACGTATGCGGGTACGTGAAGGGTTGGGCACTAACCATGCCTATAGGTCCTGTACGATGGGCCACAATAGCCTTTTTTAGTTTTCCGCTATACCTTAATAGTAAACCCCATTTATAATTTATTTAGCTTACTACTATAAGTTATACTATATCATATTATTAAGGTTTTATTTTATTTTTTTCAAATAAACATTACTCAAAATAAACGAATTAATAATAAATATTCGTAATTTTACCTTTTACTTTCACTTTATTAGAGAGGATAAGCTATCCATGAATACCCAGTCCTCCACATTTATTTAATATACCTTCTATTATTTCGAAGCCGATTTAAGCCGATATTTTTCTTTTATAAGATACTATAAACTATATCGCGTTCATTATGAAGTAATTTTAATAATCGGGTTAATCGATATATATTATTAACCATATATCTGACTTTACTTAGGTCGTAGATAAAATTTAATAATTTGAAGCTAATTTAACGGCGATTCTTGCTAACTTTTCATCCGGTTAAAGTAAGCAAAAACGATATAAGCAATTGTAATTTTACGAATCTACTTTTAAGTAGACGGCGACGTGTAAGACGATCGAATTTATATTAAAAGTGGATGAAAATATGGATTAGTTAAGGTTGGTATACATTTGTTTTACATGTAATGTTCTTATACCAAGGCAGTGAAATAAGATATTACGGCATACTACGAAATTAATAGATATAATAGATATACGATATAAATAAGTTTTTCGATTATATTCCAAAAAAAATTAAAAAAATTAGCGATCTTTATTACGCGGATAAAACCTTAGTCGAATTAAAGGGATTACTTATAAACGATAAAGACGTATAGCTACTATTTGCAATTAGTTTGGAAATAATATTAATCTAAACGGGGGGGTTAAATTAACATTTCATGGTAAATTACAATTACTTACGCGTTCGAATATCCTCATATATCCGCGATAAATCCATTACGGTAAGCGTAAATCGGGTAGACTATCTCGTAGCCTTAGCGAAATACCGCGAGCTCGTCGACAGATCAAACTTTTTAGACTGAAAGCGACGTTTTCGCCGTTAATTATCGGAACCCGTATAAGTATAACAGTCGAATGAAGATATAGTTATAATGAGAGTTTATACCTTGTGGGTGTTTTTCTTAAAGGGTTGTAATAATCGTAATTAATCATTTTAAAAGATATATATAATATATATTTAAAAACTCAAACGAAGGACAATGTGGATTAAGGCTTAGCCGCTGGACTAAACTTATTATAGGGCGTTGCCTATGTTGAGGTTCGACAGATTACTATTAACGTATTTTAAAATTTCGCCTGGCATAACCTTCGACGTAAGTATATACAGACCAAGTCGAACATGTAAATGAAAGTTTCTTATTAACAGCGACGGGAAAAACTTAGCTTTTAGACGTAATTTCGTTTAGGGGTTATATAGCCTAAACAATGTAATTATAAAACCGAGTAAAAAGGAGTTTGGTTTAATTGAAATATATATAACCGAAAATCTATTTCTTATTTTCATTTTTATCAATAAAACTTATTTTTCAAATATTTAAATCGATTTGAATTATAATCATTATTATATCATAAAATTGGCTTTAGTATAACAGTTGAGGATAAATCAAATTCGACTATTATTTTCTCGAAATTTAGACACGATATCAGGGTTAGAACAAAATATGCATATTATCTAAATAGCCCAATTTCTCATAAATATTAATCAATGGTAGAACCCGATATTAATATATATTATTTCTGGAATAACATGGGATATAGGTTTTGGAATACTTTGGCTATAATATTAATAAGTGATCAGAGATGTTGGTGCTAGCTGTTTAGTAATTCATTATTAAAAATAATTGGTTATCGATGCGGAAATAATACATTTTAGGTCGCGGGATGTACGAAATATTGTAAGATCGGTTTTTGTTGTGTTAGTAAACCAGTTATAATGGATAATATAAGGTATGGTGGATTAGTCGTAATTATTTTTTGTTACAAATCTTTAAGAAATAACGCGGATTTTAAAGGAGACTACGCCGACTATAATTAAGAAGAAAAAAATATTTATATTTTTACCAATATTATCGGAATTTCACGAACTATTCAATATAGATACAGCTATATATTTGCTCTTATATAATGGAAAACTCGATCACTATATTTCAATTGAACCTAACGAAGATAAATTTCTATTAAAACGACCTTCAAGAGTATTGTATTTGATATTATTAAATTAACGTTTCAAATTTAAACGTCAGGTTATGAAATTGATAAACAAGGGTTAGGTTTGAATAATTTCATTATGGATTACGGCGCTGGTATTATTAATTTTCAAGCCGGGGGTGGGGGGTGGATAGCGGTTTTATGTCAACTATCTGGTACTTTAATTATCGAGTAAGATTGTTTCCCTCTACCTTTAATTAAAGAAACCCGACGCGCGTTATCAAAGTCAACTTAGCTTGCGAAACTGGATATTTAAACGGATTTTTACCGTATCTATATTATACCCAGATTAAAAACATTAACGGCGTTTTATATATAATTCGAGTTATTTAAGTAATTAATTTGTTCTTTCAGAGTAACAGAAACACCGGCGACGTTTTATCTATATATTAATTATGTATTAGCAGATACTTTAAATAATTTTGTTACAACTTATTGAACAACATTGTGGTCTGTTCTTTTGATATTTTAAAAAATTATGCAACAAAATTTCGAGAAGTTTAAAAATGTTTGTGTAATATCATATTAAACCTATATTTCAAAAAATACCACCTTGTGATTAAAAAGAAAAATACTTGTGGTTTATTTGAACGGTTAACGTAAGTATTTGGACCGACTTCGAAAAAGTTCGGGTAATACTTAAATAAATGTTAACGCGTATTATTTAGGAGATTCGAAGGTTTTTAGATTTTACGAACTTTTATTAGGATTTTTTAAGTAATTTTTCCAAATTTTCAATTCTTTCATCTGATTAACGAAGTAAAAAAGTCGTGAAATTCAGATCAAACAGGAGGAAAACGTATTTCAAACTTTGAAAATACCTTCATTCCAGCCCAGAATTTAAGATATTCAAACCTAAATCAGCTAACAGTCCTAAAAACCAATTATTTGGAAATATTATTAAACGGGTATTTGTCGTAACTCGATGAGGAAAACATCTCAAAGCTAGTAAATTATTGTTCGGCACGATTAACGGATGCGAAACGCAATTATATTATTGACTATAAAGGCATTTTCGCGATAGTGTCTTATTTAAAAGCGTGGTTATTAAAATTACGCAACGTTCGTACCCTGTTTACGATTTTAATGGAATATATGGAATTGGAATATTTTCCCTTACAACGTTTGATTTCGGAATGCCAGGTTAAATAGGCTAAAGCCCTAATGCTTTTTTAATACTACTTATGATACCGGCCCACAACTTAAGGCGTCCGTCCGGATATATTAACTCGAAAATTACAAGACAAATCAGAAATTAGGGAACGTTATGCGTGAGTCTTCCAGCCCATTTCCATTATTATATCAAACGTGGCAATAATAAATTTATGTATTATAGAAATATATATTTTGAAGGGTTATATAAATAAATTTGTTTAGTTGTAGGGTTAAGTGTTCTATCGAAATAATATTTATTTTAAAGGCGAGCTGAAGGATTTTAAATCTTTAATATAGGCGGGATTGCCCCGGGCCCAGCCCGCGTCCGGATTGTTATTCGGGATAAAGACGAAGGATTTTAAAGCGGGATCGCCTTAGGTCCGGTTCGCGCACAGGTTGTTATTCAGAATAACACCGGGGGATTTTAGGACATTAGCCTTAATAATACTGTTATGGACCCAACTCGCGTTAAACCTGTTAACTTTATTAACGTCAAATAGTCGTCTAATTTAGGTGCCGGGTATTTTCGAGAAATTATAGAATTAAAAACTAATAAACGACCCGTTATATAAAGTTCGCCTATTAATGGTTTCTGAAGGCGTTAGTCGATTTCCGGTTAAAATAGAATGATCAGTATAAATTACGGATTGTAAATTTAATTCGCGGAATACGTCACATTTTCATAGCCGACTATAACTATTAACGTAGAAATGATTAACGACGAAAATATTATAACAAATTTACGATTCGCTTGTTATAAATTATATGGATAAAAAACGTCTTATTTAGAATTATTTAACGAAATTATTATTAAAAAGAATGAGTCGTAAATATTTGGCGCCTATATCGGATATATATGCAATATAATATTACGAAATTTCATTGTACCTTGCGATAAGGTTTCCTTTAACTCCCCCCATATCCTAAATCAGTATCAAATATATATTCTCGTTGATTTTGTGGCCAAGTTTTTAATTACCGATAACGACTTTAGATATTTATTAGTTATGAAAAACTGCTTTTTAAAATTCATTTTATTCGAAATGATATAGTTTATAATTGAAAATACGTATACGAAACTCTTTAGGAATATATAATAAAGATTCCATGAATTTTCAGCTTTTATTAGTAGTAACTGCGGTTCAAACTAGGTAAGCGTATTTTAAACCACTTTATATTTTTAAAAGGAGTAAAATGACTTTTTTTTTTACAACGTATTACCTATGAACAAATACCGATACCAAGCTGGTAAATTAAGAAATTGAAAAGAGTTTGTAAATAGTTGTTACCTTTTCGTAATATAACTCGGTATTATATTTACCCGTATATTAATTTTTATTTAATAACCAAAAGTCGACGGTTTTCGGGTTTAATATAAACCACACAGTAAATAAATATGAGATATCCTTTATTTCGAAGTTAAATAAATATACGAAGTTATTAATTAGTTCGATGGAGCGAGCCATTACGTTTTTGGCATATTTACGCAAAGGCGCGGAGTTAACTTGAGCGGTGATAATACATATTGAGTAATAGATAAAGGAAATGTTGAATCGTCGCCCACATCCGGCGAAAAGATATAAAATAAACGATTAAAGTTAATTTAACTCTCGTAATATTGAGACTAGTCGTCCGAATAAAAAGCCTAATTGATTTTATAATTAATACTAAGTTATACATATTTCGAACTCGTTTAATATCGTTTTATATATTTTTAGTAAAAACTTTATGTTTTACGTGTATTTAGTTGAACCAAAGGTTACTAACTTCTTTCCTTCATATGGTTTATCAAACATTGACCTGGAACTAATTTTATTCGTCGAATATTTAGGAAAAAATATATATAATGAAATTAAAGTTGAAGGAATTTTCGCGACAAAACCTGTGCAGGGAAAAGTCCGTTTTATATTAATGAAGTAACAAGGTTATAATCAGTCAAAATGGGAATTTTTAAAAAAAATTAACAATATATTACAACCCTGAATAAATTTGAATCAAAATAAAGAGATGCCTGAATTTATCATAATCTGGTATTTAGACGTTGAAATCGAATATATACTCAAAACTTACGCGGAACGAACCGTCTTTACCTTGGAAATAGTATAATATTTACTAAAAAGAGTGAAATTTATTATTATTATGATACGAAACGATAGGTAAGGCCGGGTATATACTACCCGACTTACTCGAATAAATATCCAGCTGTAGAACATCTTTTATTATAACCTCGTAAAATTTACTTTTTCGTTATTATTACCTTGATTTAGGTTTAACGAATAATAACATTATTAACATTAGATATCTTATTATAATTAACTTCGAATACCGAAAAAAGTTGGTAAAAGCAGGCGACGACTAAAGTAACGTACGTTGGTAAACGCCGATAAAAGGGGCTGATAAAAGACGAGGCGGGTACAGAGCGATGCCAAGGATAACAGGTAGCGTTAAGTAGGACGAACGTAAGGAAAAAACGATAATAATAATAAACGAAAGGCGGGGCGAGGAAAACGACCTTTTAGGCGGGTTACCAAAGACTATAATACAATAATTTATATTCGGACGATACGGTTGGCCCGGGTACGATTTTCTGCCCGTTTTCAATCGGCCTAATTAGCTTGTTTATAATTTCTAACTAAGGTTAACAAATGGAATACGGGTGAAAATGAGGCTCGTACAGCCAGGTTTTAAATATCGTTCGCTACACCTTATAGGCCGTAACCTATATTAACTATAAGAGATATAACTTACGTAGCTATGTTATTTTGGTTACTTATACCAAATTTACGAAAAGTTATACGACGGGTATTGGAAAACTCCGACGTAAAAATAAAACGCGTTAATGTACGGTTAGCTGAAGGAATCCTATTATGGTAAATAAGCGAAACCGTAAGGGGTAATGGAGGAGTTTTAGGAAAAATACAACTCGAAAGAAAAAGTAATGGGGATGTATAAAGAAAGAGGTAATAGCCAATACTGTCGGAACGGTAAGGATCCCTTAAATTAGAATAACATTTTGAAGTTAAATAAATTAATGAATCAATTTGGAAAATACGGGGGTAAAAATAAGCCAATAACCCGAAATATTTCCTTAAAGTTTTCAAGAAAAGGATAAAATATAGCAACAGATTTTAATATCTATAACCAATTACCGTTATAAGAAGTAAAAATTAAATCAAACAGTAAACAAACTTATTTTTGAAATATATTATAAAAAAGGTTCAATACGTGGTCGAGTTTCTTATAAGGTTAATTTATTAAACTTACCTTATTGTAAGTCTTCTGGTATATAAAACAACCTTATATATGATAAATTAGACTGTAGACGAAAAAACGCCAGAATTAAAAAAACAACTAATACACGATATATACGTATCTTTCACCTATAAAAGGGGAAATTCAATTTTATTTTTACTATTAACAAAGACACACAAGTCTTCTATAACTCGAAAAGACTATGAAATACAGTTAACGACCGGGTATTAATGTATAATAAGGTAACTTATTTTATACGACGGCTAATTATTTTTACCAAAAAAAACCTACAACGGTATAACTTGAGCAATGTTTATTATAAATATTGAATATAAAAATAAAAAAAGAGTAAAGGGATTACAAAATATTAATAAATGATTAATCATTTAAATATATCCATAAATAATAGGGTCATTATAAAAAGTTACGGTAAAGTGAAAAAACCGAACAAAAGTCATTGATTTAAAAGAAAAAAAAAAGAAACTTTAAGGGTTACATTAAAGTCCATATTTATAGGTATTAACGGACTGAATTCGGCAAGAGCTACGTATTATACGATACGATAAAAAGACGCGTTATATGACACTGGCGATAAAAGCGATATATTATACGACACGTTAAAGGGTACATTATACGATACCGGCGATAGTAATTATACATTATACGGTACGGTAAAGGGCGCGATATACGACGCCGGCGTCCTAAAGTTAAACCAGCCGATACGTTATGCAATACGTCAGAAAGACGCGTTATACGGCGCCGGCGGCTTAAGTTCAGTCCGGTTAATACGTTATACGGCACGTTAAACGTTACGTTACCAGCCGGCGCCCAGCTCGCACCCGGCTCGCGTATTAAGCGGGTGAGGTCCGCGTCTTACGTTTAACCAACGGGACGCCACAGCACTTACAACGTTCGAAAAAAAAGGGGGCATATTATAAACTTAGGCCATTAGCTATTAAGTCTATAGGTTAAGTGACTGTGCACGTAACGGGATATGTGTCATGACCCAGACAGCGGTTAGGTCAGGAAAACAGGCCAGCAAGGAAACTACGCCACTGTGACGCCTGAAGTCTAACACATCAGGCGGGGAACATCTCTTATGTCAGCAGACCCAGGGTTAGGGTTAATGCCAAGGATATGTTGGATATGTTGGATATGAGGTTATCCAAGCTATCCAAGGACATGCCAAGGATATGTCGGATATGTTGGATCGGAAGTTATCCAAGCTATCCACATTATATAGTACTGAAGACATATGAAGGATTGAGGATATAAGGACACGGTCAGCACCACACAGATAGTATTTCCTTCATAGCTCTTCAGTTGTCAATCTAAGTATTCAGTCTACCCTGAATAGCCTCACGGCTTCTGATCATCACTCGCACGAACACAGTCTTGATATTGCACCTTTTGTTACCTCTGCTACCTTACTGCTAACATAAACCCTCTGACACCTTCTATATACTCACGGGTATTTAGTGTGATCATTACAATATGTAGTACCCGGTCCGGGCGCGGTCCGTTCTCGGTACGTGTGCGGGCACGTAATGGGCTGGGCACTGGTTATACCCATAGGTCCTGCAAAATAGGCCATGTTAGCCTCTTTTAGTCTTCCGCTGTACCACAATAGTGAACCCCACTTGGTATATACTTGGCTTACCATCGTAGGTTGGACCATAACAAATTTATTGAACATTTGTTAAATATAAAAGGATTATATAAAACGTATTAACATTAAAGGTTTACGGCATAATATCTAGCTTTAATATAGACATCATACTATAGGAAAATTTTAACATTGTTACCAGGTAGCTGAAAATTCTTTTTATTTCGGTAGTAATTTATACCAACTCGAGAAGCCTATTAGACTGCCTTTTAAAGCTTAAAATAACTAGTGAAAAACGCGAAAAAATCGACGTAATAACACTTCGTAAAGCTTACAAAGGAAAGGAGATCAAGGAATTCCGATAAATCGGTGGAAAAATAATTTCATTAACGTTATAACGAAAGTATCACCGAATAAGGCCTTTGAGAGGTTTGTAAATAGTAATAAGTCAACTATATATATCGAGGGTTGCGTTAATAGGCTACTTGATAAGGCTATATTACGTTCCAGCGTACATGGATATACTAGTAAAATAAAAGATTACCGGGGAACTAACAAAGACAACCTTTTTAATTGGTATAGTAAAATTCTAAGTTTGTATAAATCCATGGAGGAAAAACGTTTTGTGAAAACAAAATTTAGTAGAAATTTGAAGTCGTAGGGAAATTGAAGGTGAATAGAGTAAATTTGGGTATAAAAATCAACTGAGATTGACAAGGGTTTGACTAGTTAACGAGGAGATAATTTAGCGGTTACCGGAGACGATCGGTGGACCATACTGGTGTGCGCATACAAAAATAAAAAGCCGTCAGTGTTAGAATAGTAGTATTTGTAGTGTAGTAGGTCAACTTTACTGATAGTAAAGTTGACTATACTAATTGCAAGTTGAGTGTATTATTTTTGGGCATATTGTATTCGCTACAAAACAAGTAGAGTATGCACCACTTGATATTAAGGTACGGGCCAAGCAATTGACCTCAAAAATTACTACGCAAACCAGCTAGCGGTCTGTCAAACCTAAAACAATACATACATCACTTAACCACGCGATACTACTGTTACTTCGACCAATCGAATCGACAACGTTGCAACATCTAAAGCCCTTCCAACAATATCATTAAAATAAGTATGAACGTAACAAAATTCCATGTCACCGCTATAAAAATAATATCGTTCGGAATAGTTGAGGTTAATTTTGGCTTGACTATTATATAGATCGCCACCACCCTTACCTTTGAAATGAAAAACATTGTTGGTGTAAGAATTATGAACTTAAAAGTCTCTTCTAGCGTAGAAACAACGAATATTACCGCTGTTAAACCGATATATGTAGTATCTAGGCTTGTAGAAACTTGATGTATGTTTTAGATAAAATAATCAATTGTATAATACACTTCAATCAGCTAATTGAGAATGATTTTAAACATCGATATTATCCTCAAGATGACTCTGCTAATTTTGAGCATTGTTATGAAAGAAATGTTATTGATTTTGAGTGCCGGAGTTGAAATAACGCCGCCAATCCTGAGTATCGCCACAATTACTCTATCGATATTAAACGTCGTCGTCGTTGTACCCGTAGTATTTTTGTTCTTACGTTGTAGATTCCTGGTACTAATGATTTATCAAATCCTCTTTACTGAAAGAAATACAATCGAGACTACAATGATGCGTCCAATCTCAAATATTTCCACAAGAATGTGTTTGGCTCTAAATATCATCAAAATAACCAGTAATATAATGATGCCAATCTATAGTATTGATCCTATTTTGGTTCTAATAATTACTGCAATCACATCGCCGGTCTTTAGAATTGTTTGGACACTGCTGTCGATGCTAAGAATTGCCGCCATTATATCCAAAGTAGTAAGGATTCCAAGCCAAGATATCATAAGCATTGCTGCGATAACACCGCCTATGTTAAGCGTTTTTCCCTTCGTGCCTAAAGTAACGATGATTATGAACCGGAATGTCTGAAAGCTAATAATCTACCAAGTCAGCCTTACAACTAGGACTTTTTAGGTATTGATTAATTAACACTGGTTTACCATAATAAATAAGACTGATATATTAGAATTATCTGTCGGATTTCTCTATACCCAAGCTTTTCTCATCGAAAAAAACATGACTCAAATCCCGATATTCTATGAAATTTACTTTTTTCTTGCTATAAAGAACGAATAAAAAAGTATAAATATGAAATTTGGGAAATTAAAACCATTTTACTGTTTCCGTGGACTACAATTGGAGTAATAGTAACACTTTATCTGGGATAGGGTAATGCTTAAATATTATGAGAGTAAAGATTTATTATGGCTCTTCTTATTGTTTTCCGGGTAATAGTAATGATATTTTCTTTAGATACCTGTGTTTGAACAACAGTGAATTATGATTGAGTGCTCATTTAATGTGCATCATTGGCAAAAAAATTACTGATACAAATTAGTGTGCAAATAAGATAGCGGTTTTCCAAACTTAGAAGTAACACATCACAAATTTTAATAAAATTCCCGAATAACTTAACTTTGGATTCAAATCAACTAATTTGTAATGATATATGCATACTAAAATTACTTAGTTCTTATGCAGTTAAGCACCAATAAGTTAGATAGAAGAAAAGGCTACTTTTAGGTTAAACTTTGCAATTACGTAAGGTAAAGGAAGATTATTGCAAAGTGCCAAGTTTAATGTACTATTGTTTACAAACAATAAAGGAGGGATATTTTAAGTATGCTACTATTTATAGGCGCTTGAAAGCGACGACGGTATCATCAAACCATTGAGAAAATATTCATTAAACTAGTTTTGAAACCTAAGCGTTGAGATTAAAGGCTAAACTTCTTCACACCTATTGATAAGCGATCACCAAATAATTGAAACCTTTAAATGTAAGAAATGGATAAATCGCTACTGAAACCGTTCATTCCAAACATCAGGTAGTAAATGACTGAATCTATACCTTTCCTTATACATCATTATTTTCCCCCTATATGAAAATCGTTGATTAAATACTTAAATGAACCTAAAAATAGTTATTAATAACTCTTAAATATGTATCGTTACCAATTCCGCCAGGGAGAAGACCATTTAAATGCTTAGTACAGACGTTGTTAAATAATTAAATAACAAGCAATGGTTTACAAATATTGATGAAAACTTTAATGTGAAACATCTAATGAATTTCATCGGTTATATTATTGTTAACTTAGACGCAAACGAATAAGATTGCAGATCCATAAATCATTATGACCTCACTAAATTCTTTAATAATTAGTTCCTCAATAGGTAAAAGAAAAAAAGAAAAATTAGTGAATGTAAGACTAATAATTGGTTTATAGAAACCATGAATCACACTCTTGAGTGAACCAGAAAGGAAAGTTAATATAACAAACTTACTTTGTGAATACTTTACGATCGAATATCCCTAATGGATTCCACAAGATAAGGGTAAAAGTATCGCTAGAGGTAACGCCTCTTAACACTCTTACATATATTCACAAAGTTATGTTAAAAATTGAGCTCAGATAGGTTCATTATACCTTATGAGTTTAATACCTCAACCCGTTTCTACCTTGAACAATGAAACAAGGTGTTGATTAACATAGATGTAGCTAATTCCGAAGTCTTTGAATCTATAAATTAAAAAGAGTGGCAATTCTAATGAAGAAACCCTGAAAATTATTAAAATCTCCACTAAAAATTCTTTTGACACCAATAAAACTATTACTCAACATTTAGATCCTTAATATTTTCCCCCGAAAGTTCAAGTTCCAAATGTTTGGAAACCACAATAAAACTAATTATAAGAAAAGCGTATTTTCAAATGAGAACCTGCGATATATATAATTACTGTTTTTTACCCTCAACTCTATCAAGAATAACCATCCTGCCTACTAACAGTTTTGATTTAGAGACCCAAATATACGGTAAGATTAGTATAGAATTTTTTTTATCTATAAATGTAGTTATAATAGATACGAATTTTGTAATGATAACAAATTTCTAGAAGATTTATGAAGTAAAAAGAAGTATAATAATAAGTCATATAATTTCATGGAAACTGAGTTGCGATAGATATACATTTTTTTCTGTCAAATAAGTATTAACTAATAGGTTTTCATTCTTTGTTTTTCACTATTCCTCTTATTTCGACAAATGCTCACTACCTCTAATATTAAACGAATTACTTGTCGTTTTTCCAAATTTATAACAGTTTAAAGCTTTTGTTCAAATACCACATTGATATCACCCAATATAAAAAAATCTGGAATATTATCAAGAAATTGTTCATTTTTGAATACAGAAAGAAAATCGTAAACGAAGATGGGATTTTTCAGTGAAATATTAGATAGGCTAATACTTTAGCAATAAACTATAAGAAATATTAGAATTAGAGAAATTACACTTCGCTAGAAATTACGTTAGGCTGTTTTAGGGCTGAAAAATTTCGAATACTTTTTACATTGCTGCAACATTACTTGTAAAATGGTTTTAAACTAATTATTATCTTTATTTGCGATTTTCATTGTACAAGTACTAGGTTCATTTGGTATGTTTTTCCAAAGTCACAATTTCGTTATTTCGGACGAAAATAGAAACACCACGTTTATCATTTTATTGATGATTATTATGGTATATCCAAACAATGTGTATAATAAAAAGCATTGAAACAAAAGTTTAAATCATAACACTTGTACGAAAAATATTGGATATTAAGCTTGAATTTGAATCAACCCCGCAAATTATCTTATTGAAATAACGTTATAAGGTGTTTAATTTATAGCTAATAGCGCTATTGGTCAATGTGTTACAATGCTATCAAGCGTCGAGCGAATAAGATATTATATAAACTTAAATACCTCTTTAAGTTTAATTAGAATTATATTAAACGCTCTGTAAACTTGAAAGGTACGGAATTTTTTTTTAAATGAAACACCTAGAACTATCGACTAACATGAAAATACTGGCTTTAACGAATCGTAATAACTGGCTGATTCCGTCTTCTTGTATCTACAATAGGCTAAAACCTAGCATCTTTATAACGATAACAATCTTAGACTTACGTATTCATTCACAATTTGGGATTGTGATACGGTATTGATTATTTCTAATACTATGTATAGTAATATGAAAACGCGGTACTTAATAGGAAGCTATTAATAATACGTGGTATTACAAAAAGATATTGATACTATTACAGGCTTCAATTACACGAACTCCGGTAAGATAAAAGTTGGATTTAACTTTAGACACGAACTTTTTTTTTGGGTTCACGATTGTTATTACAGTTGTTAAACCTATTGTTTTTCCTATCTTGTAATTTCTTGCTCCCTTTTTTCTTTGTTTGGAAGATATAAAAAGCCTTTTCGTTAACGTTAATATTGAAACCAACCAATTATTCACGGTAAAGGTTAAAGACATACTCTTAGTTTCAAATAATTATATTAATAATTTCACCTTGAACGAATACAGGAAACAGCATTCATTTTTATAAAATTGAAAATTCGTTAATTATACACAGTATCCAATGACCACATCATTGATATAATATATAAAGTCTTTAAAAAAACTAGTTGTAATGATAGAAACTTATCTGTATTAAAGAGATGAATAAACTTTATTACTATTAACAAACGAATTTCTAAACGAATATTAGGTTTAAGTTTACGTTACAAAATTCAACAGTGAATTTTTAAAGTTTTTGTTAATGTGTGCTACCTTAGCAGGAAGTTTATGCTAAATATCACTGATTCTATGATAGCGTTCCATGGCATGAATTTTCGTAAAATATTACGATGGAATAATTATAAAAAATGTTTCGTATATTGTGTATCAATATGTATCTAGACTTTGTTCACACATTATTTTACAATATTGGTACTAATTTTACGCTAAAGTTCGAGGTTTACATAAAATCTGTAGGGATTCCACATAAAAAAGTATTGGGTAAATCTTATCATAGCATTGTTAAAGTTCAAAAAGTATACATATTTTAATGTAAAGCTTACTATATAATTACTTAAAGATTAATAGTTTGACAAACATAGAGGTAAGACTATAGATGGTGGTAAAGGATCTTAATGATACTATTAGTTCCAATACCTTAATTCCAACTTTGTTAGTCTTCGGCGCGTACCTACGTATAATGATAAAATCGTTTTCATTATAAAATACTCAAACGAAGCTTGTAATGTATAGCAATAACTTGAAGGATTCGAGGAAGAATCCTTAATAAATTAAATTAACCATGACTTTCATATCAGAAATAGGTTTTTGGTAATGAAGGTTGATATTTCCGATAAAATATGAAGTTTTCACCCGAAGTCAATAAGATATATGAAATGAATTTAATAAGACTTCAATTATTACAAATTTGAACGAAGTGGTGAACACCACTAATGGTTCTAATAGCTTTTTTAATATATATGTTAAATAATATATAAAACCATGTTAAAATTAAAAATACTTTAGCCAAAAAGATGCGCTGACATAATCTACTTGAATCGATCGGTAATAAGCCTATAAACCAACTACAGCGCAGACAAACACTTAAAAATAGTATATATAATAAAAATAACGATAACTATAGGGATTACAAATTGACAAGAGTATATATCACAAACTAGAAATTGTAAAAAGAAAAATTCGATAGCAAATAAACCGTTGAAGAAAAGTATCGAGTTCAAATTAATAATTTCTCTATCTCTGACATAGTTCTAAAGTCAAGACGAAATAATCCTTCAATTAATAATACCATATAGACTTGAAAAAATAACGAAGAAGCAACTGTATGCAAAATGAAGGTAATTTTTAAAGTTTATAATAAAGAAATCAAAAATTAACTATTCACTTCATCTTTCATAATTGAAAGAATTGAATAACGCTTAATCGTTATAATAATTACCAATTTTACTATTAGTATAAACAGTAAGTTTTCCTTAAATAGCGACGATATTACGTAAACATAAACGTAATCCACTATCGACTTTACATGGATTAAACTGTTCAATTAATCAAAAATTAACGGAATGAGTCTCGTAATGAAAGATCTATATTTTAAATTCAATCATTTCATGAATTAAGTTTCATTATCGTTCATTCACAACAATGCAACCAAATACTTTTTAAAACCAAGTTATGTGAAAGATGATGAACTTTGATATGATACCAATTAATTGCGAGCGGTAAAAATTTCAATATGATTGATATACAAATTAATAATACGCTTTTTGTAGGTACCACTAGATTTATAATACTAGAAAAACATGCCAATAACAATTCAGTTCTTTGAAAGCATAGGATAAGTAAAACGTTGATTAAAGCTATGTGATTAGGTTTGAAAGGATTGTTCATCCGTATTTACAATTTTGATAGCAACTGTAACATATTCTTAACCTTACGCTGAAGCAAAAATATTATTAAGACTGATAACAAAAGATCGTAACGTTACTTGAAATAATGAATTCGAATAGCCTATATCATAACACTTTGCTAACAGAGGAATTTTACGATTGATTTGTTACGCTACAAACTTAAACCCTATAAGATAGAAAATTTCATATATTAAATAAACGTATACAGTTGTGAATAAATGATACGAATAAAAACATTAATAAAATACCGGTGAATTTGAGAACGGCAAAGTTAATTTTTTTTACATATAGTTCCTTTGATAATAACTTTCATTTAACAGTTTGAAATAGATTCATTTTGATATTTGCTAACGAATAGGGATTCGATAGGCAATTCACAACCACCAAAAACCTCGTATAATAGATATCTATCAATTGTTAACGTGTGTTATGGTTGAACCTACGAAGGTATCTCAAGTAGGTGCTAAACGGTGTTAACAATTGAGGTACTAAGGAAGACTAGAGAGGTATGCAGTGGTCCTTCACACAGGACTTCTGTGCACGGTCCGTCATGTGCCCTTTCACGTGACGTCTGCGAACCGCGCCCAGACCGTGCCCGGGCCGGTACTGTACCGCACTCGAGCTGGATGCTGCACGTGTACATTCCGTTACGTGCACAGCCACGCATCCTATACACTCAATAGCTAGTAGCCTGAGTCCATAATAGTGTGATACAGAACATATTATTACTAAAAGTTTATAAAATAATGGTAAGAATCAATATCAGCATAGTAATCAACGGTATATTCAGGATTATCACTAAATAACTCGAATTGTTGTCGATAGCTATAGCCATCTATACCAATTCCGGAAGCTGTTACGAATAGTTTTCTAAGCTTGAAACAACTAATAAGAAGCACTCGATGAAAACCGTTATAATATTAAGAAAGATATGGAAAAATAGAAAATTTAACGAATTTAGGTAAATTGGCAGCCAGAACAACCCTATCAACCCTGTAAGTCAAGTTATGTCTAACGGCGCCGTATAGTGGTTTATAGGCACAAATAAATTAATCATTCATATCGAGGGATACGTAAACCGGTCAGAACAACATAAAGAATTACTCTACCAACATGGAACATTACTATGGAAATAAATATGTATGAACTTATCCAGAATCACTGATAAAAGAAATAGGATTGGTGACGTATAAGTTCGCAACGAAAGACTTGAGTACGAGAATAGAGAAAGGTAGTTTCTGGAATCATGGGGTGGAGGCTTGTAATGGAAATAGGATTTGGGTGTAAAACTAACTGGGATTAGTGGAGTAACGCCGAAAGGAATGGGAGGAAATTTTGACGTTACCGTTGATTTTTGATCAACTATACTGGCGCGAACGCACAAAAACAAAAAGTCGTTAGTGTTGGAATAATAGTTAATTACAGTATAGTTAGGTTGACTGTATGAACTGCAAGTCAATTGCAGTGGAGTGTCTAATTGAATGTGGGGTACGGGCCAAGCAGTTGCCCATACAAACTAGTGTGGCAGACTGACTAGCGGTCTGCCAAACTTAGAAGTAACACATCACCACTTTCAACGCAATACACCAGTTACTTTGACGAGGTTCGAATTGACGACGTTGTAACAATAAAGGCCTACCAACAGCCCGGCATTTATTGTGTCCCTGAGGGGGTTCGGTAATATTGGGATTAATATCCCTGTCAAACTGTTAGTTTGATCGTCCCTGTCAGGTCCAAGAGTTAGTATTACGTCTGCTGCTTGGCTGCATATTGTGAACTTAAACTTAAACTCTTCACGTTTTATACTTTAACTCAATACTACACCACAATTGTCTTCACTTGTCATCGCCCTGTGCAATGCACCATATCGTTATATGGTAGTACTTCCTATCTTTTAGCGGCATCAATTGGATTCTTTGACAGCAAAAGCTTCACGAATGTAGATTGAGACTTATGTGAAGGGTTTATCTCGTACTGAATAGAATGCAGCCTCGGAGGACCAAAAACGTTATTTTATTTAATGAACAAGTGTAAGGAGAAAGAATAAAGCACGAAGTGAAGTGTTGAACCGTTTCTATTACATAAATAGGCTTCAGATCAATGTTGAAGCTATCCAAATATAAGGTATAAATCCATGATATTACCCCTCTAATTGTTACATCGTTTATTACCACCAGTTTATTTACAGTTTACCCGTAATTAATATGGTCGACTTATTAAACTAACTCGAGATCGATCCGCAAATTACAAGGTAACTTAATCTATAAATAACGAGGTAGCTGTTAAAACACCGTTGTTACAATTACACCTCTTGGATGGATATACCCAGTTGATTTTTTAGAAGAACGATTTTTGATATGTGTTGGTAGGTCTTTAGACGTTGTAACGTTGTCGATTCGAATCGTGGTCGAAGTAACAGTAGTATTGCGTGGTCAGATGGTGGATGTATTGTTCTAGGTTTGGCAGACCGCTAGCCGGTCTGCACAGTAATTTGTATGGCCAACTGCTTGGCCCGTGCCCTAGAGTGAAGTGCAGCGTACTGCACTCGACTTACACCCAATGCGGTAAGTCCACACAAAGCAATACACTTGCAGTACGGTCAACTTTACTGTAAGTAAAGTTGACCTACTGCACTGCATGCAATACTTTTCCAACAATCTGAGTAAATTAACGTAATTTTGGGTATATTAATTGACTTGAGGCGTAATTTGAAGAGCCATTTAAGCCTTGACGCCTTAGTTGTTTTGGACAATAAAATTACTCCGAAGTGTAACATAACGGCCAACCCGATTCTCGCCAGTTCAAGTCTTGAACGTTATTAAATATATTGAGATTGCTTAACATAGTCAACGTTTCTTCTATTATCGGTATACATGGGTTGTTATTGTTTATGATTATTCTTTTCCTTTCTTTTAGCCAGGAAAAGCGAGTCGAAATGTTAAGGTTAGGCGGTTTGCTAAGAATTTGGTGTGGGAATTTTTCTCGGTTGCCGAAGTGTTAAGAAAAAAGAGAAGGTGTGAATAAGTTTGTAGCTTGTTTGGCATGTTAGTGTTGATGGAACAATTGTATGCCTTCCAATGTTATTAGATGGTCGTTGCAAAAAAATGAATATTGCACGGAGAAGGTGTTACGAAGCTGAGCGAGAATAGTCTAGGAATAATACAAAATTGATTTGATTAAGTAAAATACAATGATGTGGATGAGTGTGAGGAAATTGATGAAAAATAAATGTGAAGGGTTTATCTCGTACGGAATGGAATGTAGTGTAGGAGGACTGAAATTGTTGTTATATTTGATGAAGAAGAGTAAGAAGGAAGGATGGATCGAGTAGCGAACCGTTGGGTCGCTTTTACTATATATATAGATTTCGGACCAGTACCGAAGCAACGAGAATACCAGGCACACGCCTGATAACTTAGAATAAACAACACCCCGCTCTATTCACTGAAAGCCCCCAAGTGAACGATTCTTCTCGGTCAACATCCTCTGTACCTCAAAATCCGCAATATTTGAATATCAATCAGCTGGGAGTTGTAAACGAATGTGCACCCACTATCCAGCATCTAATCAGCAAGCGCACTTGATCACACCAACCACCAAAATCAGCCACGATGCAAGTCACTGCCGGTACAACCACTTCCCCATCTCCTTAATCAGGGCGGTGGCCTTCAACTTGCCATCTTTGGCCTCCTCGCCGTCCTTATATATCTTGTCGGCTGCCTCGAAGCCATGGCCTGCATCAGGCACGCACAACCACCTGACCTCGCCGTCCTTGTCCTTGACATCAAAGGCAAACCTCTCATCTCCGTCCCAGATGAGCGTGCCCAGCTTGCCACCGTCTGCCGGCTCCTCCTGCCCGATGAGCTGGTCGAGCCCCGGCACTGGCTTGCCTGCATATTTGCACGCTGCCCTCCACGCCTCGTGGCCGAGCATGTCGAGCTCGCAGCCTACGATCCAAAGACGCTTCGGGAGATCGCTGCGGTGGGCGAAGATGGGCGAGAGCGCGGGATCACGCAGGTCCTGGCCGACGGGCACATCTAAAGCAGGGCAGTTGGTCATCAGGGCGGCAGAACTTGGCAGGGGGAGAAGGGAGGCACTCACAGGCCCAGTTGAAGGCGTGCGAGAGGGCGAGCAAGGGATCCTTTGTGTGGGCGCGTGTGCCGCCGAGCGTGGCCTTGTACCACCTCGTGGTGGCCTTGTCGTCGCCGCTGATGCTGAAGTCCGTGACCGGGTAGATGGGGACGACGCCCGCCGTGATCCGCTCACGCACCGCCGGCACCTGGCTCACGGCCAGGGCGAGGTTCCCCCCGGCCGAGAAGCCCGCGACGGCCACGTTGGCCGGGTCGATGTGCGGCGCGAGCTCGGCATCAGCAAAGACGGCGCCGGCCTGGGCCGCGAGGTCCTGGCACGGTCCCGGGTACGGGTTGGCCGGGGCTTTGGCGTAGTTGAGGGCGATGACGAGCGCCGAGTTCACGTCGCTGAACTGCTCGTTGAAGGCGTCGTTGTCCTCTGGCCCTCCGATGACAAATCCGCCGCCGTGGATGGACAGGAGCAGCGGCAGTGGCCGGGGCGAGGCCCGATCGTAGGCCTTGGGGAAGAAGATGCGCACGGGCAGCTTTGGCCGGACTGGGAACGATTTTGTAATGGTGGGGGCGCCTGCGGTGGGGAAGATGCGTTGCTTCAGGCCTTCGTACGCTCTCGCCCCTGGGGCAACCACGTTCTGCAGGGCGCCGATGGTCAGCGCCAGCTGGAGGCGCTCGTAGATGGACTCAGCGGGCTGGATGTGGTCCTTGGTCGGTGCCATGACGCAGATGGAACTCATTCCCTCCCTACGTAGTGAGGGAAGTGTGACATTCGCGCTGCCTGTGGGCCGTGGCTGGGGGCACTGCTGCGGCTTATATTTGCCGATCCCAGCACATGATGACAAGAAGCGCTCGGTCTTCGGAAAGATGGCGCCCGGTCCTTCTGCGTTTCAACCAAAGTCGAGGCGTGTGGGCTTAGCCTCGGTAGGTAGTCTGCGAGCGTATGGCGTGCGCTGGCGGAGGCAAGGGTGTGGATCCGCGCATGCAGTCATACTCGAATGCCCCTATGCACTGGCCTCACGTTAACGAGATTACTGTTGCATTGAGGTTTGATGTTGGATGTGGATTGATTGGAACAAGAGATCCTTAGATCTGTCCCTAGCTAAAATGAGCAATCTTGGAGACCTGCGGATCATGTGACTGATCATATGATTGTATATGTGACCTTTGCAATTATCCCACAGTCGATGTGTGTTATTTGTGGTACATATCCGATGTAAACCAATAAATATTCCGGGGTACAGCGGCACCATATTACAATATACCCCCTAGTCAGCGTATTATAACATCGACTTGATCCAATTTTAAAAGTGTGGCCACAAATAAAATATCCTAAAATTTGTAAGTGATGTTTAGAAAGAAATAAAATGCTATGTTATAACTGTTTTGTTTGGTGTTTTTATTGACTTGTGGTATCTTTGTTATGAAGGTACATGTTTTCAGTTTGTGTAGTTTAAATCGTCAATTGGAACTGGTTTATTCATTTATTATAAGGGTTTCGATTGGTTCAAAGGTTCATTATCCTATGAAGAACCTTGTTTTTAACGATGTGTGTTTTAACCTGTTCAATGAACCCTTGTTTCCTACAATGTTTATTTTAATTCAGTATATTTTGTTATAACTTTTGTTTTAACAACGTGTCTTTATGTTATCCGAAATCTCTATTAGCTTTTGTAATTTGTATTAATTGTTCAAATTTGTTTGTTAACATAGGTCATGATAAAAGAAATATTCTTAGTGTATGAACCTATTTACTATGGAAGTAAAAAAATCATTATTCAAGTGATTTAAAGCCTGTTTCAAATGCGGTCTAGATAGCGTTTTAGTAAACGTTTCTGTAGATATTTCTGTGGTATGTCAATAAACAAAGATATGTTTTGGTCGGTAAGTTCTCTGCCTAATTCACGTGAACGTAAAAGAGTAGAAGAGTAATCGTAAGATTGGTATTGTAGTAAAGATAGATGATAGGAAGAAGCATTCAGAGAATGCACGCCACAGTTGAGAGCTTATAAGCTCTCACCCAGAGCGTACCACTCTGGAACGCCCCTTCTAGACTGCGCCACGCATGATGCACTCTGAAAGTGCAATCTGCAGCGTGACACGTTATCGTGCACGCTGCAGGAGTGCACTTTGCAGCGTGATGTGCTACCACCTACGTATACTAACTATAGTGATATATAATAATATCCACAATATTTGACGATAAATCTATCTGAGTTATGCGTCCTTAATTTCAATACGTCGAAGTTTTATCGATATCCCAGCCTTAATATTCATGATAATTTAAATTCTTTGCCTTTCATTATAGCAAATATTACAATGCATTCATACATTATAACTCATATCGCATACTATTTGTTATAACTGATATACCTGTTTTATTATGTACTTAAAATTATAAATTTTTGTTTCCCTTCTAGATATTATTACTGTCGTTTGTGAAGTAGATTTCTATAGAATTTGTTTATCTTCAATTACTATAACACAAATTTATGAAAATTCCTTTGTTTTGTATTATTTTAACAATGCGTCGTCAGTTATTACATATATATGATGAATTTTCATTGATTGTATCTGGAAGTATCAGATATGATATAAAGATTAAATTTATGCGTTTGTTAGTCTGAAATGAAATAATGACTCATTCACTTAAGATTATGGTAAAGTGAACTTCAATTTGGTAATATTAGACTATGTATTTATTGTTTTATATAGAATGATGTTTCCGTGTTTTAGATACTATTTTAGTTTATATAATTAAAATCAATTCATTTTTTGAATTCGCAGAATATTCGGGATGAGAAATTGTAAAATTGTTTCTTTATGTTTCTTCGATTACATAATGATTTTGTTCATATACGTTGTATATGTTAGTTTACCGTTTGTATCCGGTTTATTTTCTCATACTTTACTAGTTAGCCATTATATCAACTTTCTTTTGACAACGTCAATTAGTTGTCAAAACCCAATTATATTTTTAACTACTTTTACACAATGTTTACAATCCAATGTCCGAAGCCGTAAAAATGAATTAACGAATTTATTTATTTAATAGCTCTATTTTTTATGTTCAGAATTTCATTTTTATTTATGTACATAAATAAAGAGATATCTTCTTTTTTGTAAAAAATGACTTTTCCTTCTAATATATAGTTAAATTATATAATCCTAGATTTCAAATTATTAGTTTATAATGGTGACAACTTAGTATTCTTTATAACTCTCGAT
Organism: Anisogramma anomala; assembly: GCA_038502455.1. NCBI lineage: Eukaryota > Fungi > Ascomycota > Sordariomycetes > Diaporthales > Gnomoniaceae > Anisogramma > Anisogramma anomala. Next base: position 38,443,487 of record JASMMZ010000003.1, on the reverse strand, counting down.
TTAAATGTATTTTAGCAGTAATCTTTCTGTTTTTACAAAGGTCTCCCACTTAATTGAATTTTTGGTAAGGGTGCCTGTATTTTCAGGGTTATTTCGCTTTTTGAGAATTTGATATGAATATAAAATTAGGCATATAGATATTATCTTGAGTAGAATGATTTATTGTTGATATTAATATATGTGTAGCCAATATTACGACGTATAGTAATTTGTTATAAAGTCATCTAATTTTTTCGAAAGAAAAATCAAATTCTATAATATTTTCAACATATATTCGTATCTTATATTTGAGTGTACATACACTACAATGATTATAAAGTGCCGGTTTCCCCCCATCATAGTCATGTGTTTTATGTTAATATAACGAATAGTTTCTTATATAAGATTGTTAAAACATATTCTTTAACCAGGTAGCGTTTAATATCATCCCAGGTTTTATATGTTTCGAATTATTGATTACAGTTAAGTTCATTATGATTATTCCATCAGTAATTAAAGATTTTTACGTAGTTGTTATATCATTACATACAACCAATCTTAATCTTTCTTTCTTATGATTTTCATTTTAAGTAATAATAAAATTCAGAGTAATAAACTGTGGGTTTTATTATATTTTCTGGATTTCATAGTAGGTTCTTTAATTATTTTAATGATTTTGTTAAAACATCCTTATATATTGTAGTGTTTGGGTTTGTATGTATTCGGTTCCAGAAATTTTCGTCATTGTTATACTATCGTCATTTTTGAGATTAATGATTTATTGGAAGCTTTTCACCAGGAATGATTTCGTATGTAGTTGGTTTGAAAACAATCGTTGATTCTGTGTGATCTATTTAAAAATAATTTGTATTTTTATTTCGAGTGAATTGGAATTTTCGTCAGACTTAACCCGGTTTTCTCTTTTTTTTTTTCAGGTTTTCAAATCATATGATAATTCGTGATGTATGTAAAACTGAATGATTTATCTAATGCGTTATACTTGAGTTTCTATTTAGGTTTCGGTTTTATGCAATATTTCAATATTCTTTTTTTCTCCTTTGTGGTAACTTTTGTTTTTCGAATTCCGTACGCATTTGATATGTGTATTGGTTAGGTTATAGACGTGAACGTAGTTAGTGGATTGAGAAAATGCTATATAATCATAGTAGTGAAAAAAGAGGTCAGCAAAAAAAAAAAAAAAAAAATCTAAAAATATTTACGTTTCAAAGTATACTATATATAATTCATTTTGAGTTGTGCATTCTTCCTAGAACTTTTTAATATAGAACTTGTGTGTTATATTTATTCCTCATGCATTTTATTTTCGGTATATGTTTCATTGATATTTTCTACACTGCGTTTGCAATATAGCTTTCATTCATACCATATACCTAAAGCACATGGAAAGAAGAATAAGAATAATATTTGTATTTATTAATGTTGGATTCGTATGTTTATTTCACATACAGTTAATCATTTAACGAATTTGTTGTTGTATGTATCTCGTTCTAACATGATATATTTTGAAATCATGAAACATATGTTGATACAGTAGTAATAAAAGTTCAGCCAGTAAACTTTACTTATAGTAAATTGACTGTAATGACTGCGAGTTGATTGTATTGTTTTGTGGGTCTACTGTAAAGTCAAGTACAGTATGCACCAATATTACACTAGAATACGGGTCAATCAATTGGCTATATAAATTAGTTTGCATACCGGTTAGTGGTGTGCCAAACCTAGAACAATACAACCGCCACTTGACCACGTAATACTAATGTTGCTTCGATACATTCGAATCGACAATGTTGCAATGTTTAAGAGCCTATTAGGCAAAGTTTATTAACATTGATCATTGCTTATGAGATTTAGTACATATTGTTAAGATAGTAGAAGAGGATACTTTTCGGTTACGTTTTGTGAAAGACTAAGATAAAGGAAATATTGTTGCGAAAGACTTTTATGCATTGCATGAGTTTTTATGGCAATAAAAGAAAGGCTTTTATTTTACGTTGGTTTTCACAGAGATTTGGAGGTAGCGACGGTATCAATACTTGAAGACACCAATAAATATATAATTAATCTCTTTCAAATATAAAAGTTAAGATTAACTGTATTAAAAGTCTTGAAGATAGTTAAGTTTTTAAACGGCTAATTTAATACAATTACGGAAACTAATACTACGGGTATTACTACTACAAAAATAACCAGGTCTTACGGTTTTGAACTTTCAAGTATAAATAACAACAATAAACGACTCTAGGCCTTACTTCTTACTCCAAACCTTACCTTCTATAACAATCTTTCTCCTCTCCTACATCGCTAAATCGTCAATCGTTAAGTTTTCTTAGTCAAGAAAAAACGTTAATAATCTCTAAATAGTGTTGAAAAACCCACGTAGCATGAATTTACGCTAAACTATTAAGTCTCTCAACCAAAACACTATGTCTTTACGTTTCCAAATCGTTAAATTCCCCTTTTCAAATCGCTAGATTCTCTTAAAGTTAAAATGTCACCTAATTGAAACTAAATAAAGGTAATCATAGTCTTTCAAACTGTTTTAGTAAACCATTACTATAAAAAGCTTTGGATTAAGGATATTGACGAGTTCATAACTGAAAAATATCTAACCAATTACGTTGACTAGTACATTTTCGACACAGATTTTGGAGAATAGTTTAATTATAACACCAGTGTTTTCCAAAACATTTTTGAGTCTTTTTACTATTGGATCATTAATATATGAAAGATGATTTAGCGTATGGTTATGGCTAAGTTAAAGAAACAGGTTATTCAATATGGTATTTACGTTTCAGAAAAAAAAATATTAGGGATAGCAAAAACCTTTTTCGAACTGGCCCAATGTAAAAACCCGTTTTAAGAACTTAATCCTAAAAAGCTACAAGGAAAAGGGAAAAGAGTTGAGAACCATTACATCCCTTATACATGTTTTTTTGGAAGTAACTCCTTAATTCCTAATCAAATTAAACTTTCAGTTTCCCTATTAGTACCAATTTTTTTATACGCTGACGATAAGGAATTGATTAATTTGTTGGGAAGTCTAGCACATCCACGTGATAGCACGTAGTATTACTTTATAGGTAGCAAAACACATGAAGCAATAGCCGTAAACGAGGTGAAAGGAATTAATGTTGGCGTTATCCACCGGTTAATTAAGTAAGATTCTCAGGTCACTTAGCACCTTTCCTACGATCTTCAAATCCTCCTTACCCCTCAAAAATTCCCTAAAAATCGCAAGTTATTCCAATTCCTTAAGGTTTTCCCTAGAATCTCTAAGCTTTACAAAGTGAAGCTTTTCGCAGTAAATATTCGTACACGTGAATACCCATTATAGGTTATATTATGAGACTTTACCCCTCGGAAAAGGCGATTGAAATTTTCCCCCACTATCGAGACTTCAAGGTTTTAAGATTTGAGTTAAGGGCAGGAAGTATCATGGAATATTACGACGACTATCGTCATATTTTCCCCGTGTTTATCAAAATAGTAGATATTAATTACAAGCCTCGAACAAAATCTACAAACATTTGGAACAATGTGAATAAATAAAACAGAAAGCCGAATGATTTCATTGATACCAAGATGATACCCATTTTAAATATATATAACTACATGGAGGTTCCTCTTTCTGGTTTTCACTCACTATTCTTTAAAATCTTCACAGATTACGTTAAAAACTATTACCTAACATATCTAACAAGAGTAAAAATCTTTTGGTAAATGTATGATGTTATAAAAATTAACTTTAAATAATAAGTTTACCTTATTCAATACTATTTCAATTGAGCTACAAAAGCATAAACGAAGATAATAGCTATAAAAAAAACCTTGATAAATATTTTGAACCAAATGCTAAATAAGTTAATATTATGTCAACAATCAATTGAAAATGCCGTTGTTATCGAAACCATATTTAATGAATAGGTATATGTAATATTTACGGGTGTAAAGCAGTTCGAATACAATATATAACATATAAATACCATATATAAAAGTTTTCTTTCTTTACGAATCAAGGTTTTTATTTACGATCATAATATCTAGTATATCATATTTAGCCGGTTTATATCCTTGAGTTAATAAACTTTGCGTTTAGGATAACCAAAACCATGTAATAATTAATTTAATTGATCGTAAATACGAGTTGCCTAAGCTTTCAAAATCTGGTATAAAGTCTTCGAACCGGAATTTATAACTATAATGGTGTTAATAATAATAATAAGATTTAAACTGACTTCTTGAACGTAAGAATTATTATTGTAATAGTGTTCAAAAATGTTGAATTTGTGGTAAATCCGGCTATTGATTAACTTGCCACTCTCTAATCAAGCGTTATTAATAATAGATGATATATTAGACCTAATACCTTATTATTTCCGGGAAAATATATATAGACCACATCTTTGATTTCAAGGATGAAGTGGGTATTGACGATGACAATATTCATAAGTAAGTCACGTGGTATGAAGATATTGCTTTTGGAGCAACCCATGGACTAGGCAACCACGTCTTCTTATAAAGGTTAAATGGCGAAAACCCTGACATTTTCCTTAAAACCCAAGCAACTAACCACTTATATATCTTTAACTTTTATGATTCTTTCACGGATCACATATGTTTAGGTGTTGTACTAGAAATATTGGTAATGAGGAACTTAATAGAAATCGATTCACAATACTTAGCAATACGAACGCAAAGTATTAACGCCACGGAAATTAATCGTTAAAATGTTGAAAAATCTAAAGTTTATTTCGTCCATGGCGAAGAATCATTGTTATTAGGATTGACGATTATGTAAATTATTATAAGGCCGATTACGTTTTATATTTTAATTACCTTACTTCATTCCTCCTCCATTTGAAAGATAACAAGATCCTTAATATTAACGTCAACGTTAACTTTGATGAATTGGTTAAAAATAGCCAGAGGTTACCCTTTGCCTTCAAGTAGAGACATCTTTAGTTTCATTTTTAAGTCCTAGAGATAACGGCGTAAAATTTGACAGAGTTAGAAATACATTAATTACACCGGCTCTTTAATTACGGAACCGTCGATAAACCATATAAAGTCTTTAAATCCGCAGAATATAAATGTGAAATGTTTTTTCTTGAAAGACTATTCAAAAGAGTTACCACTACTTCCAAAGGTATACTAAAACTCCCTAAAATTCAAATTCGTATTAAAACCTGATAGAAACTTGAATTACGAGATCTGAGTGAACTTATTTCAGTTGAATAAAATATTATGTTTTATATTATAAACTTCGCAACCTATTTTGATAAAGCCAAATTCCTCACATCTGTGTCAGCATAAGAAGCATCAAAAACGTTGAAGATATTATGTTTTAATACGTAATTGGGTCAATTAAACGTCGTTATTCACGATTTTGATACCAATTTTACAACAGCGGAATTCTAAACAAATATTAAGAAAATATGAATCTAATATAAGAAGCTACCCATTGAGCTCTATTGAAGAATTGTAAAGTCTGAAGGAAGCAAATACTATTTTACAAGGCGTATAATATATCTTTGTTAGATATTAAAGGTTTTACTGATTAGGACACACTCTTTTAAATAGCGATAAAAGGCGTAGATCATATTATGGGCCTTAAAAGTTTAGTGCTAATATTATTGGTCTTTAGAGTATATCCTCATTTAATGAGTGAATCTACGTTATGAGCAAGTACTTGGAAGAGTGTTTTAAAGTACAATAAAAGCTTAAGGAATCACAGAAGGAATCGATACAACTTTAAGTTAGTAATGCCCTTAATACTATAAACAGCCCTACGATGATTAACGTATTTTTTTGACAATTATCAAGTGAAGTTATCGTATGACGAAAGTTAGGCAAATGGGATAGCTCATTAAAGATTTTGAATATCATTAATCCTGAAGTAGTTGTTGAAATTGATAATGGTTCTGCGAAGTTCAATATAAATTGGGTTAAACCTTACAATAGAATAACTGATAATGACGGTGATAAATATCTTGGAGCTAAGCGAATTAGGCAACATAATCATCCCTCCTCTATAATCAATAAGCCGATAAAATGTTAACGATGTGGCCGAACATTAAAGAGGAGGAACTTTGAGGACGAGGAATTCATACCGGACTAGATTTACAATGCTGTTTTGGTTAATAGGAAAGAAAAGAATTATTAAAACTTAGCTATTAAGTACCAGTCACAAAAAAACATTAAAAACTCCGGTAAGCCATTTAAAAAGCGATAGGTTTGAAATGAATAGACCCCATATTCGAAAAGGTCGTATAATTCGTATCTAAACGAAACTTTAACCTTTAGAATCCTAACGTTACGATTTTCAAATAAAGGATTATATACGGAGATAATGGTAAAACCAAAGAGTGATTGTAATAAAAATCAAATTTAATTACGTGAATATATGGTGAGAAAGGTAAAACCTACATCCTCAAGTAATCTTCAACTATTCAGAAAATAAACTAAGTTTTTGTGGTTATATTATCAACAAGTTTATTAATTTTGATAAATTGGAAGTTTCAATTTCATCATAGTAATATTATCTAAGCCTCTAAGTAATTAACAACTGATTTATTTTATCATTTTGTTGGAATTACCTTAAGAGTTTCGTAACACATACTTTTCGGACAAAGTAATATTATGTATTTATCCATTCAACGGATTAGTCAAAGTAAACATACATTTATTCCTAAAATACCAATTACATTTCAAGTTGAATTTTGGTTTGAAACTTTCAATTTACAACCCTTATTAGCTAATTATGTAAAATATAAATATCGGCAAAATGTGTATTAGAAGGTAACTATGTCCTTTTCTTTGGCATAATTGGCTTTATAGCATTAGAATACCAAGCGATAAAGGATTTAAAATTCTGAAATTACAATCTAGTTACGAGTTTGACGAAGAGCAAACATCATAATTTCAATGGATCGTTCATTTTTAAACATGGTATGAACAATACTAATAACTACCTTAGTTTTCATAAAGGGTTAAGGCGTTAACTTGGCTTTGATAAACAAAACTGAGATAGCTAGAGCCCAAAAATATCTGGACCAATGCGCTCGTGACATATATATCGCTATTCTATACCAATTGAAGGCTTTTCACGATTTTTGGATTGCGATATAAGCGTAAAACCTGCCGAATAAAAACTTTAATCAACTAAATATGAGATTATATTGGTAAACAGGAAATTTTAACCTGAGTATGAAAAAAACTATCGAAAAGTAAGTTAATGATTTTTACGAACAGGCTTTTTGGAAATAATGCTGACCTATCGTTATAAATATGATTTTCAATAATTATCATTGATAAGAATAAATTACAAGTAAATTCGTTCAAAATTGTTCTAAGTCTGATTTATTTACACTTTACTCAATATAAGAGGATTATTATAGACGTATTAGTTTTACTGGTTTATAATATAATAACCGGCGTTAATATAGGAATAATGATTTGAAAAACCTTTAGCAAAGCTATAATGAAATTAAGTATTCCTCCTATCATGCTGGTTATTTGTATCGATTCGAAAAAAAAACTATTCCAATACATTTAAAAACTCGAAACTTACAGCGAAAGACACTTTATAATCGTTGTAATCGCATTTTGCGAAGCTTATAAAGGTAGGAAGATCAAAGAATTTAGGTAGATTGATGGTAAAGATAATTTGGCTAACATTATAACAAAAGCGATGTTGCATAAGGGTTTCAGTAGGTTTTTAGGTAACAATCAGTTCATTATACGTATCAATGCCTACATTAAGTGGAAACCTGGTAAAATATTACGTGCCGGCGAGCAAGGAAGGAAGTAGGGGTAGCTTGGTAAACTGGAAAACCGTAACAAAATAAAACTGGCGACTTAATTGATTAACACGCTTAAGTTGCAGGTCTGTACAAGTCTGTGGGAAAAAAATTGTTTGTAAAATTTGATAAAGTTGGAGTTCGAAACTGCGGGGTAATTAAGGTCAATTTGGTTGTGGATTTGGCAGGGGTTTGACTAGTCAAACAAAAGGTAGTTTGGAGGGAACCAAAAACAATTAGTTGAATGTATAAGCGTACACGTATAAAAAAGGACCCTTAGTGTTGAAACAGTAGTATTTGCAGTGTAGTCAATTAAATTCACTTATAATAAGTTGACTGTATTGATTATAAGTCAAGTATATTGTTTTGTCAGTTTACTGTAAAATCATGTCCAGTATACGCCGAATTCATATTAAGGTACAGATAAAGAAATTAGCCATATAAATTAGTGTATAGACCGGCTAGCGGTCCACCAAACCTCAAACAATACATCCACCATTCGACCACGTAATACTACTGTTACTTCGATCGATTCGAATCGACAACGTTGCAACTTCTTAAGGCTTATCAGGAAGAGCCCATCAATAACAAATATTATTTAATTTCAGTGTTAAACTTGATGAACGGTATGTTATTTAAATTGTCTAGTTACCGGTTCAAATTTATGCGGTTGAAACTTGTTGAAATTTATATGATATGATCGAATATGAATCTCAAAGTCCTAGTTTGGTAATCAAGATAAATCATTTTTTTTTAAATAGTAATAATCAATTGGTAGAACATGTACTATAAGGTAAAATGATTTACTTATATGGATATTATTTCACCTAGTAGTAAATAGAGTACACTGATTAAGCATTTATTTTTATACAATATAATTTGTAACAACTGATTATTATGTATAGGAATATCATGCTGCTAAAGTTGGAATTCTCGACTTTAAGAGATTTGCGGTCTATAAAATTAACGTGTGGTGCCTTGTATTTCCACATCGTCACCTATCTTTCAGCTGGTTACTTACTATATAATGAAACATTCGATTTTTAAGTTATAAAATAATATTTAATTTCGTGAATATGAATTACGAAACTGTTGTTATATAACTAGTGGAGGCAATGGACAAGGCTATTAAATTTTATGGCATGTAAAGGCGCAGTAATAAACTTTATGGAACAGGTGTTTGAACGAAATACATATTGAAAATGTAAAAAGAGAATAAATTATCCGGTAAAATAGACCTTACTTATATATTATTTATATAATATCTACAGAAGTTTGATAAAGTTTTAACAAGTTATTTGAAATGATAGGTGGAGGCAGCTGTTATTGTATTTATCATAAACTTAGTTGTAAAAATTATTAATTTATGTCTGTTCATTTGGTTTCTGTGGATATTATCATATATCTATATAGTTCAAAAGCGGCTATGTTGCAGGTTGCACCTTTGCAGAGTGCACGGTAACGTAACACCTCTCAAGGAGCATTCCTTCAGAGTGCATGATAGTGTGCCATTACTTAGAATGGGCATTGGCAAAGTATAGGGTAAATTGCCACTACCCAAAAAGGAGATTAGCAAAGTGTATATTAAAGTATCACTACCCGGGTAAAAACTTATAAGCTCCCACCTAAGGCGTGCACTCAACGGATACCTTTGTCATCTTTAATTTTACTATTTACTTTAATACATATTACTAATTTTTACAGTTACTTTTGTATCATTACCTTTACATTAACCTATTTGAACCTACCGATACTCATTATTAGCCGACTCTGTCGGTTATAAATAGCCTATGAAGGAAGAGATGAACTTAAATTAAATAATTTTAAGGAATATTATAGCGGTTTCAACTAGCCGTATTTTAGTACTACAAATGATAAGAATTATATGGTAATATAGAAATACGAGGGTACGCCTTCAAAACACGAAGCGTAAAAAGAATATAAGATCCGAAGTAACTTGAAAAATGTTAACTTTAATACGATATCATTAACTTGGTTGGTTTCCTATATACTAATAGCCTCATTACGTTATCCGTCAACTATTTTTAGCGCTTTGAACGTACCGGAGCACTTTTTGGAAAGCTTCCTATTACGTATTCGTTCATGTAAGCTAAAAAAAACAAGTTTCGAAACCTTTCGTTGAAACCCATCCGATTTAAACATTATATCCAAACCGGCCCTCAATTTTGAAAGCGGTTAAAACGTAGTATCCAAACCGTTTAAAAACTTTAAAAACAGTTAAAATACGATATCTATATCGCCTAGTAAACGTACACCGCATACCAAATATAAAGTTTAAAGCGCTCATCCCGCTACCACCACTTACCAAAACCCTCTATATATATATTCGAATATTTTCCCCTCCATTTCTACTATACCGTTTACCTTTTTCTATTCGCCTTGCTTTATCCGCCCTAAATTACAACGTTTATTCAAGTTTATTACTTACAACGGTTAAATATATTGGCTGTATCACTAGTGTAACTCTTACTAAACGTTAAAGAGTAAATTAAAAACGCTTAACTAACCCAGAGTCATGTTTTATTTCAATTTCATTGGAAATTAATCACTATTAACAAGTGTTAGACGCCTTATTTAAAAATATTCATTCAATTGCATTCATTTTTCATTCAAATATTATACGTCTCCATTTGAACCCCCCTATTTCGTAAATTGTATTCAATATTTTCATTGAAAACCTTTTTAATTAATATATTTTAAACGTATCTGAATCTCGAATACTATACAAAATCAAACTTTATACCGTTTTGTTAATTCAAGCGTACACCGAAATAAGCTTTAAAAACGCTTTATTATACTTCGCACTTTTACTATAAAAAATTTACAAATAGAAGATTCGGCAAAAGACAGAAAATATAGAAATTATTTATTTAAAAATATATCATTTCTTAAATGTATCTTGACATACAGGGAATTTCATTTTTAGGATAATGAAATTAAAAGAATAATGAAAATTTTAAACTCTTTCAAAGAATATATATATATATTTAATATAATTTAAAGTATTATAATAGTGACATTTAAGGGCACGATGTATTTGACAATTTTGGAAAGCACTTCACTAATTAGAAGCCATAAATATTGCGAATAGTAAATGGTTCAATCTGAAAGATACTACGAAAATGCCTATAGAGTAATTGCATTAATACGACCAGTAGTAATAATAGACGTATAGTGGATGCCTTGTTGGTAACAGCCAGGCTTCCTTAAATATTAAAATGGACCGACGATAAAATGTTAAAGGTGAAATTCGTAGAGGGATACTAGTTGGAAAAACGTTAAAACATTCTTTTTAAAATAATGGATGAAAAAATCAAAAAAGACGCCGTATATACAGGGAGTAAAGCGTTGAGAAAGATTGAACGTACGCTGCGAGGGGTAAACGGAGCTTGAAAAATCTATAAAAGAGAAAGAAGGACCACAAAGATTATTTATCCCTTGGTTTTAGCACGGATCCTTTTCAAGACGTACTTTTAAACAAAGAAAGAAATAAAACCACGCCCTGAATACAGTTAATAACCTTATTTGACATAACAATAGCGGCTCGAATAAGGAAAACAACTCGCCAGGAGACAAAAAAAGCGGCGTAAAACGATAACACGAACTTTAAGAACTAATGCTTAACAATCACAACCTATACTGCGACCACATACCATACCATTTTCCCACTGATAAAAATGATCTAATAAATCTTATTAATTTCGTTAAACTATGGGATAAGGACGATAATTATAGTAGCGAGCAATACGACGTATTTTATAATAGAATCCGAATAATTTTAAATACTTGTAAAAGCCTGAATATTAAACTATTATCATTTTATTTAATGTTACCTGGTGTATTCACCAAATAAATTCAAGAGAAATACATATATTATGGTTCGTAAGTGGATATAATGAATAAGTATTATGATCTTATAGAAATACTCCTCGATGCGGAAGTAAACTACGAGATTTACAATAGAGATTGGATGGGTATTACTTGGGAATCCGTAAGGAATCATCGTAAAAACGCTGATAAAATCCTATAGAAAATGCTTACCGCTTCATTAGCGAAAATCCAGAAATATTTGGCGGCGTTTAAGCCAGAATATGAGGGAGACCAATTATTTATTTATGTAGTTATAAAAGCGTATCATAGAAATTCTGATTTTGACCTTACGTTATTTGAACTAGAAAAAGACTTCAAGGCTTTTTATATGAGTTTTAAAACTTTACTTAAAACCTTCATACGCCAATAAACAAGCGTCTAACTAGCATTTATAGCTGAGAAAACCAAAGTCAAGAGCCAAATTACTCAAGAGGACCTTTCTGAATTAATCAATCACATCTTGAATCAACGGTTTAGATGTACACAAAATAAAATAAACGTCTTGAATACGGTTATAAATACGATAAATATGAAAGAGGAAGCCTTAGGAACCGAATCTGAAGTATTTATTAACGAAAACGACGCTATGAAAAAATACGTAATCTATTACATAGATAGTAACATCTACCACATCGTATATAAAGCTTTACAAGTTGTTAAAAACGATATATTTTATGTAATAAGATGGGCTATTGGTTGATTCATTATTTAGTATACGAATAAGAGCGGATGAAACCCTCATTTTATACCGCTTACACACTTGAGGACTAAATGAAAGCGAATTTTACAGTATACATAACCGATTGCTTAATTGTAAAAAAAGAAATTTAACGCCTACCCCTATAAGTATACCTTTGAAAGAAATGACTTTGTGGTCGAAACGATTTACTTAATAGCCTAAGACAAGAAAACCGATTGAAGAGTATTTACAGGCTTATAAGATACCTTGTTTCTACATATCGTAAGCTTGGTTATAAAAACGAAGTGTTAAACGCATATATAGCGTCGTAATTTACACTTTCTAACAGGAAAATTAACCGCTTTTAGGGTATTATACCAAATAATAGCATGATAGAAACCTTAAACGCCGTAAAATAACAACTCAATGCTTTCGCGGCGAGATTTCTTAAATGTTAATATCGACCGAATAGGAAAATAACGGAAAGTTTTATTTAGTAAAGGTAAAGCGTTATTACTCAGTACCATCAATAAAAACATACGATTCTGAACAGTTAATTTTGATGCAATAGACTTTACAACATCAGTTTTATCATTATGAATTAATATAAATAAGCTCGGAATGAAGGTTCGGAATATAATTCTTAACTCAATCGCATATTGGATAGTGTATCCGTTTCATTCAATTTTAAGTTATGCTATATATAGTTTTGTCTTAAACTGCGTATAATTGAAGCCGTTTACCTGATATAACTAGAGCTAAAGAAATGGTACAATCGGTTTAAATACCTGGTCGCAAAACGCCTCTTATAACTATTTTATGTAGCTGGATAGATAAATAAAGAGAAGTAAGCGTTAAAAGCTATCTATTTTTTTTATTAAAAGTGATAATTGTACTCAGACGCTCTATGAAGATTAGGATTACGCTTTATAAACGATATAGACTTTAATTACGAGGTTATAATAAATATAATATACTTTAATAACCAGCTAGTACTATATGTCGTCAATATTACAATATTATTCTAGGCCAAGAACTTTACACGAAGCGTTTCAGTTAAGGATTGTTGAAATACCCCAATAGATTAATGGTTAAATATCTACTTAATACTTTTGAAGTAAATTACTTACAATACCGGTACAACTTTGAATTTGACCGAATAATTTGCCAAAGTTAAAATTACCGGTATTAAGCATAAGTAAACACTAGTCAAAGCACTATAGGGTATCGGAAAATGTAAACGGTACCATAGAACATTTAAAAAGCATATTTGGTTCTTTCAAAAGAATTAAAAGATACTAGGTTTAAGCAATCAACGTTGTATATAGCATTTAACTTCGTAAATAACAATTTTGGCCCAAGTAGGCTTATCCCAATACTCTTTTTTTTCGGTGTTTACTACAAAGTAAACATAGATTAAACACTATAGCCATCTATGATACAAAGAGAAAATGCTGCGGCGAAATCCATGGAAAAATTACATTTCCTACGGGCCAGAAATAATGTTTCGAAAACATTACCTATAAAAACCGTCTCGAGTGGGACTAAGATTTTAAATTATTATTATATTTTCAAGGTTTGATTTGGAAAACAAAGGACGGATTAAGTGGCTCTGCCAAAATTGACAAGTTCAAGGGTTATGACGTATTTATAAACCTATTAAATAATAAAATTGTTTTTTGCTAAACAATAGTACAAAAATATAAAAAGAAAATGATAGAAGATAATGGCCTGGAAACGTAATAAAAGAGGTAATACCAATTAAGTTACTTCTATGACGACGGATTAAAACCACCTTTAAATCTTATACACCCTTTAAATATCCCTTTACAATCTCTATCAATATACGAAACCGGCCTACCTATATTGACTGAAATAGTATTACGTTACCGAAAACACCTACTTGGCTCAAAAAAACCGCCTTAGAACCTTTATTTCGGATTATTCATTATTTAGATGAAAAGAGCGGATTGTATACTAAGTGTAAAGCTTTGCCGAAAGAGTATCATTACGACTTTAAGTGCACATTTAAGATTATCTGCTTAAAAGGAAATTACGATTTTAATCGAATAGGGTTTTTTTCATTTTAAAAGGTTTTACCTAGAATTTTACGAAGCTTATAGAATTTTACTCATAAGTTTGGTCTACAAGGTTAAAGATAAGGCTGGAAAAGCCTATAAAAAGATATGTCTTATAGTCAAGGGGTACGATAACTCCGACAAAAAGGATATTTTATCCCAATCGCCTACTTTGCAAAAAGTAAGCCATCGTTTGAATTTGACGTTTACCGCCTCCCTAAGTATTATCTATCACTTTTATATCGAATTTTGTGATATTATAGAAGTTCACAAGTAGTCGGAGGAGTGGTTTAAATGTCTTATCAACGACTTTATACCTGTAAAGCTCTTAAAGCATTACTTACTCAGAATAATTTTACGTATTTTGAAAACCTTTTTACGGATTCACTGAGGCTATGGTTCAATGATATGATACCTATTACAGACATTATAAGGAGCGGCTCGAAATGTCTAACTCTACCTTCGACCTATGCCTTGTGATTTTAACATTACGTTTTGAGGGGTTAATACTTACTTATTGGAATAATATTATCTGCTATTTTTAGCAGGTCAATTTAAGTGCAGTCAGTCAACTTTACTTACAGTAAAGTTGACTGTATTGACTGCTAGTTGTGGTACTGCACTGCAAGTGCAGTGCAGTAAGTGTCCACTTCAAAGTGGGGCACAAGCTAAAGCGTTTGGCCATACAAATTAGTATGCAGACCGGCTAGCGGTCTGCTAAACTTAGAACCTACACACATCAATCAAAAATATCAACGCAGCACTAGTTACTTCGACCAAAGTGATTCGAATCAACTACATTGCAACGATATAAGCCTACAAACATTACTGGTATATAAACGAAAGATAAAATAACGTTATATAATACGTTGTTTTCTGTTCCAAAGGCAAAAAAGCTTCCAAAGGCCTGCTAAAAAGCGAAAACAAAAATATGGCAGGCGAAAGACCGCGTAATCTATTTTAACAGCATAATAATCACGCTCTAGGATAATATTCTAAACCTCGCTTAAAAGGAGTAATTAAATAAAGTTGCCTAAATGGACTTCATAAATACCAAATGAGCTAATTAAAAAAGATATTAACGTATGTATAGCGTTTAGGTTATATCAATAATATAGCTAAAGGAGGAATTAAACCTTTTAATCGCCATAAAATGCCAAACCGACCGTTCGGATAACTAATAAAAAGCGCTTGACAAATTCTTCGCGAAACTGATAAGTAATTCAAAGCGCTGCTTACGATTTGCATCGCTTAATATATGCATAGCAAAACTTTATGTTTCTATTAACGGATCCTCTACAAGTAATACTAACTAAAATTCGTAAATAGGATCTATTCTTATTTTTTTAACGAAATATTTGCTCGAAATGAATATAACCTTCATAGAAATACTATCCATTAAAGCTTAATTAAATATAAGCGGGTAATTCGGAGCGTTTTGACTTCGGAAATTTACGGTATAGTTCAAAGATTCGACTTTGGGTTACTATAGTAATACTTGTCCGGATAATTATTTAAACCTTAGCTTAAAACCCCTCCTTTTTGTAGGTTATACTATTTCCCCCCCCCTTTACTAAGACCTTGTTAATCATATTCAACCATACTTCAACTTTCTTTGGATGTGTGTACAGACCACATTGTTAAGGAAGGTAGACGGCCTAGACTGTAAATCCTAACAGTACCCATTTCCGAGAAAACTTTTCAGGTCTAGACGCTTTTAACACCATCACTTTACATGCATCCTATTTCACCACAATATTTTTAATCGGCTTTATTACCACTTGAATCTTTTCCGGTGACCTCTCTTTAGCTATGGAAATCCTTATTAGCCCGGTGCATCCCCCGCGCAGCGGTGCATTTATAAAATAGCTTTTATAACCAAAGATTTAGTCCCTCGTTACTTATGACAACGTAGCCTTTTAAACTTATACTTAAATACTGCAAATATGGTTTCTTTTACGTTTTAAAGTCCAAACCTTTATTATAAACGCCCTCACTTAACGGCTTAATTCATTTATTTATTTATATTTAAGCTATTGCTACCTATACCTACGACCCTCTCAATTAGCGCTGCCTTTGAACTTGAACTTACACTGTCATTGCAATACAAGTAAAATTTCTTTTACGCTTTAAGGGTTTTTCTTCTAAAAAAATAACCTTTATTATAAGTGCTTGCACTTAAAAAATCTATTTATTTATTTATTTTAAGCCCTCGCTACCTATACAGGCGGCCCTCCCACTTAGCGGAGCCTTCGACCATACCCTGAATACCGTTTCTAGCTATCCACAAAAGACTCTTTACGAAATACCACCCGCTTAATGGTACTCCTTTTTAAGATTCTTTTACACTTCCTAGGCTTACGGCTCTTGGCAAAAAGGTAACTCTGGTCGGGGTTTTTTCACCGTTTTTTACCGAGTTGTAAAGTATATCTTCCCCACCTCCATGAGATTTTAACCAAAATATTAGTATTTTATAGGTTCTTTACCTTTTTAGGCCCGTTATTAGATTCCCGATCCGAGTAGAAGTCAAATAGGGACTAAGATTGCCGTATAATATGGACCTATTAAAGCTATAGATTTTACGCCCGTATTATGAGTCTTTAAGCTATGGGTTACCTTATAACCTTGATTAAAAAGCTAGTTTAAAGTTCGATTTTTAAAAAGTTTTCTCTTTATTTTTACGATTTTACTTTTTTTAAATAAAGGTTGTAACGTTGGATTTTTCTTTACAAGTCTATTCGCTTGAAATTCTTTTCCGAAACACCTAGTAGCATCTTCCTCCTTTCACATGACACAAGGACGAACTTATACCAATATAATAAATATCAATACAGTTAATTATAAGACCCTAATGATATTTAACACATACGTATAACATATTACCAGAAAATTGGCCATATGTATATAGGATTAGGTTTTTAACCTTATATATTTGTTTTATTGATTATATAGCCTTTAATTACTTATTCAACAGATGATACGGTACAGTTTATAAGAAACAGGAATTTTCGAATAGAATGGTTGTTGTGGGTAGCAATATTTTAGTTGCGAGCCTTCCCGCCGGTATAACTATGTATTTCATATTAGCGAGGGTCACAATATACTAGCAATATAGTGGGTACTGCCAGGCGATAGTAAATCACAAAAAAATACCTTTTTAATCTCGGCACTATAAACGAAAATCGCTTTATAATTAATAATATAGCCTTACGAGAATCGTATAAACGCCGCCAAATTGAGGAGATAAAGTGGATTAACGGGAAGTCAAACCCAGTAAATACAATAAATAAGGGCGCCCAAAATAGGGTATTGAAAAGACTTATATTCATAAGCACTATCTTTATTAATCTTACCACAAAGATTTGACAACCTTACTACAATTCATCAATTTAAATCGCTTTCAAAAATCTACCGTTATTTCCATTTATTGCTTATATTGTTTGCGAAAATTTCTCGTCATTTGGATTTATCATTCGTATTTCTTCTAATATATTGTTACTTTTGGTTTTACGATTTACTCTTATACTTTTAAATCTTGTTATTTACGTTACGATTTTTTAAAAATTATAATGATATCATTATGGAACTAATTTCATTAGAGCCGGATAAACCGGCGTGAAAATCAAAATAGGCCACTAATTATTACCGAAAGGAGAGGGAAAAGGCAACGCCACATTGTCGTCATCGTTTTCGTCCTTTTCTTCCTCCTCTTCGCCCCCCTCGCCGCTGTCATTACTATTAACGCCACCACCATTATCGTCATTAACGCTGCCACCGACGTCGCAGAAGGAGTGGCCTTGTGCTTTGGGCTATATACCCTTAAGAAAGTGCGCGGGGGGGTCTTTACCCTTCTTACAACAATCTGCGATAACGTCGTCGAATTCGCTTACATAGTATATACGGAAGTCCGCCTTCTAGGCGGTAATAGCGGTTTCCGTCTTTTTTGGCCGCTAGTAAGCGTTTACCACTAATTGGTATCGGTTTGTTTCAGTTATTGTGAAAGTGGTTGTTTTTCAAAAGCATCTCGAATTATATATTAGATCAATAGTTAATTAGTGTTCGCCGTTAGAATTAAGAATTTAGAGTAAATTTATCGTAGAAACAGTGATCTTATAGCAAGGCTTTGGCTTAGGACCCTAAGACTACCGGAACGTGGGCGTATACATTGCTAATGCATTTGTAACGGTGGTAGCGAATCGACTAACCCCGTTTTAACAGTAATCGTTAATGGATTTAGCTGTAGCTATAAACATAATATATGGTACGTAAGGCGTGTCTATTATCGGCTCGTGGACGTGAACCTAGGTATTCTGTTATGACTTTTTACGCGCTAAAAAAAAGTCTTACAGCGTAAATTAGCAAGTCGTAGTTTGAGGCAACGGACTAGGTTAGACGCCTACGCCTCGTTTGTAGGAATATTAGTATAACGTAAGTTAAGGAGAAAATTGATAATACGGACCGCGTTATAGATCAACTAGGTTACTTTTATAAGGGCGGGGGGTAGTCGTCATGAGTAAGGGAGTTTTTACTTAGAGCGAAAGAATAAAGTTAATAACCTTAGCAGCCCTCCGTTTCTCCCTTTAGGGGGTAAGGGGGAAAAGGGAAGAGGAAAAAAGAGAAAATGGGATAAGTGTATTATCGACGGCGGCGGCAAGGTAAAAAGCCGAAGATAAAAACTGGTATCGACGATATGTTATCGGAGGATACAGGATTAGGGGTGGTGTTAGCGGCGGAGCGGTGGACAGCTATAGCGGTAGCCTTCTCATGCGTGCGTTAGCGGCAGAAGCGGCGCTTAATGGAATGGTTTTTATGGGTTATTTGGTTTCGAGTTCATTCACAATACAGCGTTCATTCAGAAATTTACCTATAGTAGCGGTAAATACAGTTGATTTTAAAAATAGCTTAGATGTAAATACGATGATTAATAAATTAGGGATTTATGATGTAAAAGGAGTCATATCATTGAAGGAGAAAGAAAAAATAATATTCCTAAACTAATAGCGATATATCTTTTATATCGATCACAAAATACGTGATACTGACAATCACCGTATTGTCGTTACATTTTTGTAATGATTAATAACTATATTGCTATCAATACCCTCATCGTTACCAATTGCCTAAATGAACTAAGGTTTTATTAAAACTATGACCGCGTTTGGAATTTCTGATTCAAATATTTACACTTTTGTAACGAAATTGACACCGCAATTAAAATTACTAATCTGAACCTTGGTAATTTTTCATTATGAACGCAATTGTTACCACCAAATTACGGATATAAATTGTCACTACTTGATTATAAATTTGAACTACATTACAAACTAAATTGAATTATTGGATTACGGATACGGGTCGCGTTAAAAATAGAAAGAATTACTTATATGGATATTATTATATATTTTTATGGTTAGTATGTGGCCACGTTATAAGTAATACCTTTGTTAAATGTATGGTAACTTATTACTTTGTTATAAAAATTCCAATAAAGTCTATAATAGCGTGCTACTTCCTAAAAGATATATTAGCAAAGTGCATGGTAAAGTGACACTACTTAGAAGGGAGATTATCAAAGTGTATGGTAGAGTGTCACTGCCCGGGTGAGAGCTTATAAACTCCCACCTGAAACGTGCACACTCCGGATGACTCTTATCCCATTAATATTACTAATGACTTTAATATACACTACCAATCTATATGATTACTCTTCTACTGTTACCTTTACGTTAACTTATTAGACCTTACCAACAGTTTCTTTAAAGAAATTCCTTTTTTATTTTTGACTTCCGTTTTTTAAATAATACATGATGATTCATTTTTTCGCGAATTTTGGTTCAGTACTTTGAAATGCGATAAAAAAATTTAAAATGAACCTAAAGATTACCGTGTATATTAATATTTAGAAATTCGGTTTACGATTGTGCATTTAGGCTCAATATAATAATTTTCGTATTCATGTTCACATGGATTGATATCAGTTTAACATTTTTTTTTTTAAAAAAGTCTTCGTGTGTATAATACTTTCCGTGGACTTGGTAAATAAATTTAAGGGATCGTTATTTGAAAGTGATTTCTAGATTGTTGTATCTTTCGCGTGTTGTATTTGTGATAATTACAATTTCGAGTGTGTTCATTATCGTTGTAACACTTCCTTTGACATTGAGTATGTCTTTAGGTACGTTTACGACGAAAATTATTTTTGTTTGGTTCGTATACGTCGCTTTTTCAGCATAAAGATTACTATGTTCAAATCTTTCTTCCCATAGTGAATACTTTTGAAAAAATGGCATAGGCGCACGTTTTGTTTGATTTAGTGTTCAATATCAGTCAATCAATTGTTATTTGTTGTTACAGATTTATATGATGAGATATACAGTTACTTTGTTAGCATGTTAAGTATATTAATTTTTTGATTTTGTTCGGGCATGATATGAAGTTGATGTGAATGAATGAAAATTTATAAAACAAGTTTCAATAGTATATATATATATATATTGTAATATATTTTCAATGCAAACAAACTCAACATGCACGATAGTTGCTTTTTACATGATTGAAGAGTATATTGTTTTTGATGGCAATAATAGAGAGCGTAATTACTAATATAAACGCTGTTAAAACGTAATTTGATGACGATTTTGCTGCTTTGTTTCCGATGAGAAATTTTTTATAGATTTACCCTTGGTTCGAAATATCATAGAATTCATTTAACGAATTTTTTATAATAATAGTACTTGTTTTGTGATTTTCATTTGTAATGTCAAATTTCATAAAATATTTGTGAAGTAGAACCTAATCGGTATGAATATTTATCGGGATACGAATCCAAATTACTTATGTTATCATCAAATATAACATTATTGTCATACTATCATTCACGTCGAAATTATTATTTATTTCATATAATTTTAAAGTTGAGTTGTCGCCACTCATTCATGTTTATTCTGTGTGGCTTAAATAGATAATATTTCGTGTTAGTATATATACATTCGTAGTATAATGAAGAATTCAAGTTCCAAATACTACAAAAGAATATTCGGGCTAGAATATTTATTATTTGCAAGCAATCACCTGTAAAAACAAATAATATTGCGACAATTAGGTTGAATGAGACATATAAAAATACGTTCTAATAGTTGTTAATGTCTCATGAGGGATTTTTCTTCTATGTTTTAAATTTTGAATATGTTTCAATAAGTATTGCCAGGCAATTCTTTAGTTTAATACGTTTTTAAATTATATTATCGATGAAATGTTATTCTTTGAGCATAATGATCGGTTCTATTTCAATAAATATCAGTGGGTTTGGTGTTATTGTAATTGATGCTAATCACCTAATTTAGCTAATCTCTATATAAAACGTATAAACCTTTATTTAGTGACGAGACAGTGATGTTGTTAAAGTTGATATATGAATTGGCGGGGGGGGGGGGGGATTTGGGTTTCGTTTTAAAAATTACGCTTTGAAATTTTTCTTTCCTAGGGCTGAGAATTACGTATTGTAGAATATTAAAGTATTATTTGGTTTTATTACGATAACTTTCGAGCCTTTCGATAGCTTCCGCAATATTGTCAAATACAAGTTAAATGTCAAATTTCGCATCTTGAGTTAACCTATATAATGTTGATGATATGTGAAAAATGATTGAAAACGCGTTTTCACAAATTTTTAGACTAGTTTAATGATATGAAAATGTATTGAGGTAGGAAGTAAATTAGCAAACTTTATATAAAAATAAGTATCAATCATTGTTACAAGACGTTTTTGATTACGAATGGACTTACGTAATGTATTTAAAGTCAATGTGTAACTTGTGAGAGGGACTAAAAGCAATGTTTAATATTAATATTCATCAGTGGGTTTCAAGTTGTAAATTTCGAGGTTGTATTATAATACCTTTCATCTTCATTATTATACCTTATAATTTTCAGGCGCCTATTTTCTTGTGATTTTCGATCTTCACTGTAATTTCATCAATTACACACCTCTAGAGTACGTTATTTTCATTCCGAATAATGGGGTTGTAGTATTTAAATTGGTAGACGTTTTATTTGACATGAAAAAAATACGTTCTTTGAAATTATCTTTGGAAATATCATAAATGGGGCGGTATTCATTCTGTCTCCTCGTAATTATGAATCATATTCGCGGTTTCCAATTATAGTATGAGGCATTAAATCGTATAAAAGAATGATAAAAGCTAATTCTTAATTTGTTGAAACGTAAAGTTATTTCTAGCAGCATCGTTTAGCTACTACCTATTTTATTACTAAGACAAATTTATCTATTCGAGAAAATTCTGGCGGTAATATACTTTTTATATCGTGTTTAAGAATATGGTTTTCGCATAGTTCAGAAATTGAAGTACTTTTAGACCCTATTTTGACGGAAATAAATAGAAATTGATTCAATATATCAAGTATTTTGATGATGATATGGTAGCCTTTAATAATAATAATTTAGAGGGTTACTTTATTAAGAATTGCAATTACAACTTTAACCTTCTAATTATGATCATTATGATAATACGGCTGTTGTTTTATTCACTTTCACGTTCATAATATTTTTATAATATTGTACTTCTCTTTTGATGTACTTAAAGATACTTCAATCTTCATCACAACGTTTTCTTTCTCTAAAAAGATAATTGAAATAGTATTGATTATGAATGGATTTCGGAGTGTATATTAAAATAACCATTGAACGAATCAGGCCGTTCAGACTATTGGTGGTATAGATAGCGCTTACTGCTATTTTCATAATGAACTCTTTTGATTGTAAGTTTTCCAAGTTTTTCTGTTAAGATTATATATGTTTTTTTTACGTGTTGTATTACTTTTTATCTTTACTTATACCCTTCAGAACTTAGACTAGGACTTATTTACAATTATTATAGGAAATGATCATTTTGTTTCGTGATTAGTTTCAGTTGACCGTTGTTTCAACATTATAAGGAATCTAATTAATCAGTTTGAATTATACGTTTAAATTGTAATCGGCTCAATCGTTTCAATAATTAGAAACAAAGGTGTTTATCGTAAATTTTACCGTGTTCAACGTCCATAACGTGTAGTATCAATGTACTTTCTAAGTTCGTAATATCGTGAATTACTTTGAAATTGAAATATATTATGTTTTGGAGGTGGAACTTCAAATTTTGTTACGTTGAGGAGTGACTGTTATATTTGTAGCAGAATTTCTCAAATACATCGTGGGTATTTGTATCAATAGTGAACTAGCCAGCGGTAGAAAAGAGTTGTAAAAATTTCTTCGCGATTGATTATTGTCGGTAAAGTCTCTTCCTATTAACGTGAACGTAAAGAGTTGAAGAGTAATCTTAAATATTGGTGGTGTATATTGAAGCAGATAGTAAGATAGAACGGAGAAGAAGTATCTGGAGATACCATGCCTCAGATAAAAGCTTATAAGCTTTCACCCAGACAGTGGCACTTTACCATGAATTCTGTTAATCTCTCTTATAGGTAGTGGCACGCTATTATGCACTTCGCAGGAATGTACCTTGAAAAGTGGTACGTTACCGTTTACTTTATAAATATGTAATCAGCAGCATGGCTGCTTACTAACTATAAAGATATATAATAACATTTATATAGGTAATATTTTCTTTCTCTATCGCGGACAGTATTCACAATTGAGTAGTTATAGTTTAGTTTGTATTATATCCTATATCTGTGATTTAGTAGTGACAGTTTGTGATGGTGCAGTTCTTCATCCGTGGTTTAGTACTCATAACTTGGCCAAAGTTTTAATTAATGGTTCGGGTAGTAGTAGTGTTTGCGTTTCAAAAATTATAAATATTCAGAATAATATTTTTAACTGTGTTAGCGGTTGTAGTAAGGTTCTAGTTAATCTAGGTAATTTAACGGGAGCATAGTTATTGATAGCGGTACGGTTTTTAATACTTATAAGGGTATAATTGTAAAAGTATAAGGGTGTGAGGTGATTATCGGTTTTTCGTATTTTGAGGTTACTATAAAAAATAAATCACTATTGGTTTATGTAAAACCTTTTTTAAACGACGCGCTCCTTTCATACCATAAGGCTTTAACCAGTTAATTCACGTATATACGCCTAAATTGCTATGAATATTAATTATTCTCATCGCTTTTATAGGTAATTCATTCGACGAACGCTATGTTTTAACCGTTCCCAAAAATAAATAACACGTAAAAACTGTTTCCTCAAGCGCTGTTTGGCGCGGAAGCGCAAAAGGGAAGAGGCCGCCGCAGCCGCCGCCAGCCGCGCCGCCGCCAACGTTACTACAAGCCCCGTTTCCTCCAACAACATGTCTTTTATACCTGATTTTATCCTTGCTTCATCCTCCGCCGCCGCCGCCGTTAACGTCCCCACCCTCTTTCTCCTTTTTCTTATTCCCTTTTTCCTTTATCGTTTTAGGGGGAGGAGCGAAAGGCTTTTAAAGTTATTAATCTTACCCTTTTGTTATAGTTGAAACCCTCTTTACCCGTAACGACCCCCTCCCCCCGGCTACCGCCGCTCAAAGTGTAGCCTAACGGAGTTGTAACGCGGCCCGTATTACTTATTTCCCCTTAATTTGTGTTATTTTAATGTTTTTGTAAAAGAAGCTGAGGCGGCCGACATGACCCGCCGCTTCAACTTGCAGCTTGTTAGTGTACATCGCAAAACCTTTTTGGCTTGTAAAACGTTAAAACGATGTACTCGGGTCTGCGTCACCGAACCGCTAATAAATAAGCTTTTTATATCGTATATTGCGTCCGCGACTGCAGGAAAGTTTATTAGCGATTACTGTTAAAGAAGGGGTTTATCGGCTTACTATTACTGTTACAAATGGGTTACCTATGGATAAGTCCCCGTTCTGGTAATCTTAAGATCGTAAGCCGAAACCTTGTTACGCGTCCATCATTTTTACAGTAATTTGAATTTAAATCCGGAATTTTAACTGCGATTAATAATGACCTGCTATTTGAACTAAATATTTAAGGACTATTTTGAAAATAACCACTTCTGTAATAACTAAAAAAAAACCGATGATAATTAATCATAGGCACCAACCGGCGAGGGCGGCAAAAAGTGAGATAATGAAGACGACAATGACAACGCGACGCCGCCATATACCTCTCTTATTGACAATGAATAGTTGCCCATTTTTATTACGCCGGTTCATTCGACTATAGTACAATTGTTATGGTCTGACCTACGATGGTAAGCCAAGTAGGTACCAAATTAGGTTTACTATTTAGGTACAGCGGAAGACTAGAAGAGGCTACCGTGGCCCATCATACAAGACCTATGGGTAAAGCTAGTGCCCAACCCATCACGTACCCATATACGTGCCGTGCACGGACCGCATCCGGTCCGCGCTCGGATCGGACCCGGACTGGATATTATATATCCCGTTACATGTATAGTTACGTAACCTATAGACTTAATAGCTAATGACCTGAGTTTATAACATGCCCTCCTTTTACTCGAACATAGTAAGTGTTGTGGAGTCCTGTTGGTTAAACGTGGGGTGCGGACACCGCTCGCTTAGTACGTGGATTGGGTACGGGTTGGTGATGTGGTGTTTAACGCGCCGTATAACGTATCAGCCGGTTTAACCATAGGCCGTTGGCGCTATATAACGCCCCCTTTTAAAGTACCGTATAACGTATCGGCCGGTTTAACTCCTGGATGCTAGCGTTATATATCACATCCCTTAACGTGTCGTATAACGTATCCTTCCTATCGCCGATACCGTATAACACGCACTTTGAACGTGCCTTAAAACGTATCCTTTTTGTCGCTGGTGTTATATAACGTACCTTTTAACGTGCTGTATAATATTTTGCTTTTGTTGCTGGTGACGTATAATGCACCTTTTTACTATACCGCGTAATACGTAGCTCCTGCTGAATCCGGTCCTCCCGTGCCTATAAATACGGATTTGAATGTAACCCTTAAACCTTTCCTCCTTCTTATTTTATATAGCCAACCTTCCTTTACTATTTCTCGCCTTATCGAGACTTTTTATAATAGTTTTACTATTACGTCTTATATCCAAGCTATTAATCATCTATTAATATTTTGTAACCCCTTAGCTTTTTTTCGTTTTTATAGCTAACGTTTATAATAGGCTTAGCCTGGGTTACACCACCGTGGACGTACTTAGTAAAGACAACCAACCTTCTCATAAAATACGATACCTTATTATATATAAATGCTTCATCGTGAATTATATTTAATAAATTCTTTACGTTATTAACAACCTATTCGTCCTTGGTGATAATGAAGATAAAAGCCAAATTCCAACATTATGAGCGAAGGACGTAAATATATCATATATTAATCACCTTTTAAATTCGGACGTTGGTTTTATTTATATTTACGTTTTTCGTACGTAAGATTGTCTTACGTATCGAAAAGTTTATAATAAGGTAAATTTAATAAAGTAACCTTATAGGAAACTCAACTGTCTAATAATTCCTTTTTGTAAAATGTTAAAAAGATATGTTAACTTACAACTTCGCCTAGTTTACGCGCCTTACTATGCTAGTTAATTGCAATTATTAAAAACGAAGGTTATATCTTATTATTCATCTGTAAGTGACAAGGAGATATCCCCGGTTACCGGCTTGTTTTCGTCCTCGCTTTTTTCGAATTGGTTAAGCAATTGACTTAACTTAGAAATATTATTCGAATTTAAGGAGTCCTTACCATTCCGTTAATATGGATTATTATACCATTTATTATACGTTCTTGTCGCCTCCTTGTTATAGGTTCTCCTTTTTTAAAAACTTTCTCATTACCCCTTAAGGTTTCGCCTATTTAACGTAATAAAACTTTTTCAACTAACTATACATTAACTCGTAATGGATTAACATCGGCTTTTCTCAATAGCCGATGAAAACCTTCCTATAAATTTGGCCCAAGTAATTAAAATGATATAGTTACGTAACTTATATTTTTTATAACTAATATTAGTGACGGCTTATCAAATAAAGCAAGTGATATTCAGGGCCAAACCATATAGGCCCTGGTTTTCTCCGTATACCATTTGTTAATTCTAGTTAAAAACAAGTTATTTTGGTCGACCGAAAATGGGTCAAAGATCGTGCCTGAGCTAATCGCGTCGCCAGCGTATAAACGAATATTTTATAATCCTTGGTAACCCGTTTCAATATTCGTTTTTCTTATCCCTCTTTTCGCTCATTATTATCGTCGGATTCATTTAACGTTCATCCTACCTAACTTTAATCGTTATCTTTGGTATCTCCTCGCGCTCGTCCCGCCTTTTTCCAGTCCCTTTTGGCAGCGCCTACTAGTACCCGCTAAGATTTTTTCTGTTTACCCTTTTAAGCTTTTTTAGTGTTCGAAGATAATTATAATAAGGAATTTAACGCCAATAAAGTTACCAATTTTTAAACCCGTATAAAAATTGATATAACAAATAAATGAATTTTTGGTAAATAGAGGTAGGAGTTGTTTCGCTGTCGGATATTTATCTGAAAAAGTCGGGTAATATATACACGGCCTAATTTATCGTATCATATTGTAATAATAATGGATTTCCCCCATATTTCTACAAGTATTATATTATATTCGAGGTTAACGTAGTTTACCTTACGTAGGTTACTTAGTATATACTCGAAGTTAACGTTAAAATACCGGGTTATTATAAATTCAGATATTCTAATATTTTACCTCAAATTTATTGAAGGTTATAATATATTGGAATTTGTTTTATAATTTTCATTCAGGACTATTATAACACTTTTACTTCATCAAAATGAAAAGAATACCGCCCCGCCCCGTTTTCACCCCGAGAATTTTATAAACTTTGAATTCCTCATATATGCCTTCACAAATATCGTTAATGAAAAAAATTGGTCCCGAACGAATGTCGGATACGACTTTCGAAGAAAGGGGGTCCGTAACCTCCCATTCAACGAAGTCCACGTATAATATAAGGTATTTGTTAATAATATCCAAACCGATATCAAACGGGTTTGAAATATCGATAACTCGATATTAATGATAAAGTTAATTAAGCTTTCTTTTCAAACGGTTACATTTAATAATATATAAGTTAAGGTGAACCTAATCGTTTTTCATATACCGTTTCGCCGGACAACGTTAATAGTTAGTTACCGTTTTTATTTACTACTAACTATATATTATTAACGTTTAGGTTAATTCTGCACCCTTATATAAATATACTAAAAACGTAATATTTCGCCCCGCCAAATTGATTAACGACCTCGTATCTTTATCCATCTTTTGGATAAGGGATATTTTGTATTTATTCATCAGACGGTTTACGTTAAAGTCGATAACTGTCTACTTTCGGTTATTTTATATAAATGAATAAACGGGTAAATATAATACCTAATTTTATAAAAATGGGGTAATAACAATACGAAAATACATTTAAACTTTCCAATTTATATATTGAATTCCCCAATTCATTTATACATAATATTCCATAAATACAGGTTATCTGACTATAACTAAAAAATATAAAGTTTTTTTAAGATAATTTTGCCTAATTCGAACCGCGGTTGTTAATATTGAAGGCCAGAAATTTATAAAAGCGTTATTATATATCCCGAAACCACTCCGTATACGTATAGGTTGTAATACAATATATTGCCTCGAATTGTATAAACTTGGAATACTTATTTGTAGTTACTAGTAAATATCGAAAACTGTGATCAGAAATTGACAAATCGATTATAAAATCAATGAAAATATATACCTCATACCAATTTAAAATAGGGAGGGGTAAAAAGAGGCCTTAAAGTAAAGTATGATAAGGTTTTATATTATGATATTGCGTATATATTCGATGTAACCGTCGAATATTTAAAATCAAACGTTTTTACCCAGATAACTTATAATAAATGAATCTTAGCTTTATTATAAGATTTTACTCGGCAATAGTTTTTAATTCGGTAATTGTAGTCGGTTATGGTAACGTAACTTACCCCCCGGATTAATTTTATCATCTGTAATTAACACCGATCATTTTACCTTAGTTTGGAAACGCCTAACGCCTTCGAAAACAGTTAATGGGCCAATCTTATATAACGGGTCGTTCGTTACTTTTTGGTTTTACAATTTCGCGAGCGTACCTCACCCGAAAATAAAGTGATTATTTGACGTTAACAAAGTTAGTGGGTTTGGCGCGGCCCGGGCCTGCAGCGGTGTTAATAGTACCGGCGTCTTGAAATTCCCCAGCGTTATCGCGGATAATGACTCGGGCGCTAGCCGGGACTGAAGCGATTTCTTTTGGGAATCCCCCGGTGTTATTCCGGGTAACAATCCGGGCGCGGGCCAGGCCTAGGGCGATTTTGTTTATATCGACCTTTCGAAAGATTTCGGTTCGCTTTTAAGATGTATATTATCTCGATTAAGTAGCTTAACTTCTGTTTTAGCAGATTAATTTATATAACTCGTCGTAATATATTTTCCCGTATTATATAAGTTTATTATTATTATATGTGGTATTACAGTAGAAATAGGTTCAAATACTAGTATGTGACGTTTTGGAACTTCGGGTTTATCTTGGAATTTACGGGTTTATATCGTAGGTAATATTGAAAATAGAAAAGAAATCGGCTTATTTAGCCTGCTTTTTCGAAATTAAGCGTGGTAAGAAAAATATTACAATTCCTTACAATCCGTTAAAATATCAATCGGGCTACGGACACGACGTAATTTTAAAGACCACGTTTTTAAATAAGATACCATCACAAAAAGCTTTTTATCTTAAATGGTGTAATTATATTTCGCGTCCGTTAATGGCGTAATATGGTAAGCCACTAGCTTTGAAATACCATTCTAATTCCGTAAAGATAAATACCCTCCTAACGTTGTTGCCAAATAATCGGTTTTGACTACAATTAACCGATTTGAATATTAGTGTGCTGAAATTGAGGTTGAAATGAAAGTATATTTTAAAGTTTTAAATATATATTCCTCTTACTTTATCTAAACCTAGGGAATTTTATACTTCGTTAAATGGATAAAATGATCAACTATATCGGTAAAGTTATTAATAAAATCCTGATAAAAATGAGCGAAACATAAAAACCTTTAAACCTTCCGAATAATACGTAGTAACTCCTAGTCGTGTATTAACCGGATTTTCTTGGGGTCGGCCCGAATACCTACGATAACCGTTACTATAAAACCCAGGTATTTTACCTCGCAAACCACAAGTTCTTATTTTTTGGAATTCAAGTTCAATATTTTAATCCAACCTTATAAAGGAGTTCTACAACTACACGAATTTTCGTTACATCATTTTATTTGGTATCGGGTAAAACCCAAAAGATTATTTAGGTAAACCATGACAAAATTATCCAAGATATCCGCTATTATATAATTAATTTATCGTGGAAACGTCCCTGGAGTTTCCGTCAACTTAAAAGGGGTAACTATTAAATAAAATAATCTGGATCGTATACGGAACACCGTTAATTTGTTTATTCAGGTACAATTTTAATAATATCAAAGGTTACTCGAATATTCAGTTTCGTCAGTTACATTGACTTCGATAACGCGTATAAGATTTCCTGTATTAAAGATAATGAAAAAAGATTTTATTCAGTAATTTTATTTAGTATCCGGTAATCAATATAAAACCGTAATCCCCCCCTCCCCTGACTTAAGATAAGTAATACCGGCGCTGCAGCTAATAAAACCATTATCTAAATTTAACCTCTATTTATTAATTTAGTAACCTAACATTTAAGTTTCAAAGTTCGATTTCGTGATATTAAGTATAATAATTTCCAAGCCAATTTTAATAAAAATCTATTTTCGTTTAATCCAACATGAATATAGTAGTTCGGGTTTCTCCGGTGTAAAGATAAAGTTATAACCTTATCCTTATCGAATAAATCAATAAATTTTTCAATCTTAATAAAAAATATAACTATTTCTTTTCTATTATTAGGAGTCGGCGTCGTCGTTTATAAGATTCGCGTTATCTCGTAGAAGACTATAGTAAAAGCTCACTACTATCAATCCACCGAACGTAATTTTATTAGTTATAAACGGTTTATTCAATAGATAAAAACCGATTTCATAACCCTTCGCATTTTCCCGACCTAAGGTATACTGATATCGCGTTGATAATTGATCCTTTTGAATTATAAAACATTCAACAGCTATTGCTAAGGTTTAAAATTATTTGTTCATATCGTATCAAACGTATCCAGAAAATTATATTCTACGTTATTTCGGGAATAATATATATTAATATTGGGTTTAACTCTTTATCAATATTTTTACGAAACTTGGCTATTTAGATAATAAGCTTAATTTTCCGTAACCTTAATATCGTATTAAAATTTTGAGGATATAAAAGCCGAATTTATTTTAATCCTAACCGTTATATAGAAGTTTTTTTTATAATATAATAATATTTACCACCAAAATTGACTTAAATATCCCGAAAATGAATGTTATTAAAAATTATTGGGATAAGTGAAAAAGAATCGTTTATACGTATTTAAATAAAATTAAACTTTTTTATTCGATTTTACAATTAAGTCGTTAACGCTATATAACCCCTAAACGAGACCATATTTAGGAGTTGGACTTTCTCCGTCGCCGTTAATGGCGAATCTTTATTTACCCTTTTGACCTGGACCGTATATACCTACGTCGAAGGTAATGTCGAGCGAAGTTTGTAAGCACATTAATAGTAATCCATCGAACAATAATGTAGGTAACGTCCTGTAACGAGCCTAATCCGGTGGTATTTTGACGTTATCCACATCGCCCTACGTCTTCAATTTGAAACGCATAATAAACGGATTTACTAAAATAATTAATCGTAATTACCACGTCCTTTTGACGAAGATACTTAAAAGGCGTAAACTTTCGTTATAATTGTATTCTTATTCGGCCGTTCTACCTATACGGGTTCCACTAAGTAATAACTAAAACGTTAATTTAAATTTGAGGACTTTAAATCGTTGGTGAACTCTCGATACTTCGTTAAGGCTAATATATATCTCACTCGGCTAACTTTTATAGTAATGAATTTATTGCGAATATATAGGGATATGCAAAAATATAAGTAATTACATTTTACG
The DNA here is from genome assembly GCA_038502455.1 of Anisogramma anomala. Taxonomy (NCBI): domain Eukaryota; kingdom Fungi; phylum Ascomycota; class Sordariomycetes; order Diaporthales; family Gnomoniaceae; genus Anisogramma; species Anisogramma anomala. Next base: position 38,410,950 of record JASMMZ010000003.1, on the reverse strand, counting down.
GCTAGAAGTTAATTCAATCCGCCTGCTTAAGCTAATAATATCTCGAATATCACAGCGAATAATACTTATGAGTCTTTATCGCTTATAAATAATCCTCTTAATTCGACTTAAGACTTATTCGCTCGATAACGGTTATTAAAAACAACCTTAATGTAATCTAACACTAGCCTATATCGTATGAACCTTAGTATCCACCAGCTTCGTAATATGTCGTAATAACTTATTTTACTGCCGCGGTATATGAACCTTTTACGTAAAGGAACATATACCAATTTTTTTTTAAATTTTTATTCCGTTCCATTTTAATATAACTTCCATGGTTTAACATGTTGCCGCGTTTTTAAAACAAAATTCGTCGATTCACGATTCGTTGAATTGTTTTCGCTTATTTTTAACAGTTAAAAAGTTGATACAAATTACTGTTAAATTGGTTTTAAATTATGAAATCTTAATGACGATTTAAACAAAATAGGATATAAGGTCAATAGTGAAAATCGATCAATTAGACTATTATAATTGCGTTATTATAAACGCGATACAGATTATACTATCTTATTAACGAGAAATACCGGAATAAGTCGGCTCTAAAGAGGCAAAACGTATATTTATAAACGTGGAGGACGGGGTATTTTCCGATGGCCTATCCTCTTCAATTACACTGAAGTATAACGCAAAACAATTAATGTTTTTTATCTATTCGTTTAATATAAGTACTATTTTGTCAGGAAAAAAAAAGACCTTAATAGTATATTATAATCCAACTTACAATGGTAAGTTCAATAAGTACCAGATACATTTTACTATTAAGATACAGCGAAAGATTAAAAATAAGCTACCGTGGCTTGTCTTGTAAAACCTATGGGCATAGATAATACCCATCCTGTCCAGTACCCTTACCCATAACAAGCATGGTCTGCGCCCAGTTCACGCCCGAACCGGGTACTGCAAATCTTGTAACGTATACAGTTACGAAACCTATACACCCAATGGCCAATATCTTGAGTCCATAACAATGATTCGTAACATATGAATAAAATTAATTATTTTTGAACAAAATGAAATTCAAGTGGCAAATACTAAGAGTAAGAACTATAAACGTGCTTAGTAAAATCGTAAATGATAAAAATGAAAGTTATAGTATGTTAGAACAAACACTAATTGTAAATAAAGATAATGATGAAATATTAAATGCGGTGTATATAATAGATTCAAATATTAAGAAAATCTTAAAAACAGTGTAAATGGTAAATCGAAACAGTGACAAAATGACAAAAGCGGTGAAAATGGTAGATTTAGATAACGAAAAAATCTTGAAAGCGGTGTAAAGTGTTTACCTGGGGTAAGGTCTAAAGATCTTTGCAACAACATTAACCAAAAGAGTGCTTTTATTATAGGCGTGTCTAATATATCATTCGGGGCGCCATTAGTTATTATATTTGCTAGGTTTGACTTCTTGTTTATTTATTTCGTTTCTTCAATTTTGCGGCGTTCGTATTATTTGTGTAAGGTTTTAATATCGATTATAAAGCGTTTTTCATTTGTAATGCTGAGATGAATAAGGTATTTATAAAGGGAGAAAAGTTAGTATAAATTACGAAAGTGAAAGATTATTAAATAAGGTTTGAAATGATTATCCGGATCGTTATTTAAATTATGATTTCGGAGTAGAATCCGTTAATTATGCAGTAGATTTCCGAGGTCTAAACGTTTCGAATAACTAGTTTATAATTAGTAAAGCTTTAACAAATAATGTTTTTATGAAAGGTAAATCCGTTTTTGAGCCGGTATTTCATTACTAAATAAAGAACGAATCATATTTACGAATTATAATGGGTGCTATTAACGAAGAATTAATTAAGAAAAATATAGAGTTTTGTAATGTATATATCGCGCGATATAAATCGTGGGCCGCGTTTGGAATTACTTATTTACCACACAAAGAGCTTATTGAACGATTCATATAATTTATCCGAAAGGTTGGTTTTACATTACACAGCGACAGAAAAGTTCAATTCCGCTTTCAGTTAAGCTATTAACATAATATAAACGTCACTTACACGTTGATATTTATATTGCTTCACTCATTTGTTACTCGATAGATAAACTAGGGTGTTTTTGTTTAATTGACCCTTTTGAACGAGGTTTAGAATATCGTTTTGAAACGAAATTATTATGTAGTTAAAGTCGATTACATGGTTTACCATTAGATACACCTTAGGTTTAGCTTTTGAGTGGGTCTTTAAAAATTTTATGTTCCCTATAACGAGAAACGACGTATTACAAAACTCTAGTATAATGTCCGTTTATATATTAATAGGTGTAAACCACTTTAAACGTGGTTTTAAGATTAAGTATTATTGGTCAAATATCGAGTTGTTTATTTCAAGCCGCTTTTTATAATTATTTTAATAGGCATTATACTAATACATTCCATACTTAACGAGCCCGTAAAGCGATTTGAAGATACGTAAAATAGTTTTGTGCAAGTGATACTGTAGGAGCACCACAGGTATATAGACGTACATACGACGTTTACATCACGTTTCTAACTACGTATAAACCTATATAATATTACGAAACTATATTTAAAAGTTGTAGGGTATGCGTAAGAAGGCGTTCAATGCCAAAATTAGGCGACGGTTTAATTTTTGTAAAGTGTGCGATTAGTTCATAATATTTTTACCGGAGTTATCATAACGTTTAACTGTAAGGAGGATTTGTTTTTAAAGTTTGCCGGCTTTTCCTTTAACTTTGTGAACTAAAAGTAAAGGAAAATGTTTGTAAGCGCCGTAAACCGTTAGATTAAACCAGTCAAAGTGAAAAATGCATTTTTTAATTAAAGTCGTAATTTCCTTTTATGTTAATTATTCAAAAGGGGTATACATGGAGGTAATAATACCCTTTTGGCAAAGTTTTATATTTAACTCGCGGTTCGCTGTTTCCTTATAAGTAACCAAAAAGCCTATCAAATAGGCATTAAAACGCCTTTTATTTTTCTAACGAAAAGGAAGCATTTGGCGATATGATATTTGTTTTTCTTAGTATATATAAACCGGTTTCGTGAAGTGGGAAAGATTTTTAATATGTATCTGAGGGGTATATAGGATTCGGTTTCGGTTGGTATTTGTTGTTGTGAAAAGAGATTTTATTAGTATTTATTTCCTAACATATGTTTCCAGGCCGTTATCATCTCCCACTTCCTTTTTATATTTACGTATTATCGTCCAACTAAATAAATTCGTATCATTCGGTAGATCCATCAACATGTCGTGTCTCTTAAACCAGTTGATTATTTAGGAGATCATTTATTCATCTTTCGTTTTAAAATCCAAATTTTAAATTGTAGTAGCAAGTTTAAAACGCCAGTATTGAGTCATTCCTTGTGGCTAATGCTTTCGAAACATTACTTTAGCACGCAGGGAACGTAACATTATCGTATCCTTCACTATAGTATTTTCACCTTGAATCGTGGAAGCGAAGGTATTATATCTGTATAGCTTTTGGTGTGAGCATAGAAAATACACAATATTAGGATTAACTTATTCGGAATGAATATATTATTCATACCACTAACCGTTGCTTAAATAATCAATTCTTTCAATCTGTCACTTTTTAGTTCTTTAGATAATACTAAATATGCTTTTGAAGCGGTTTATAATCCCGTTTAAACTTTCTGATACCTTATGGTACCTTTACTAGTATTTTCTTCTACTTATTACCGGTGATTTTAGCCTCAGTACGCCATTTTGTCGAGTAGAAGGCTATATTAATATCGTAAGTGATCTATTTTAAAGGTCCTATATAGATGTTCGACTAACAGTTCACTGATACATTTCAGTAATCCCTAACAAAAGCGTTTCGCATAAATTTTACGGCCTGAAATAATGTTGTTACGTCGACGGCATATAGTGTTAGCTTGTCTTTTAGGTATATTATATCCACAATAACCACCTAGTTAAAGTTTACATAGTTTTTCCAGCTGAATTTAAGCCGCCAGATGGCCTGTACGTGTAACTGGTAGTTGGAACAAAACTTTTTCACGATTTTCAACGCTTTTCTTCCTATGTTTATGTATCCTATTACGTGAAATAGCCGTAAAAGGCGTTTTTAGACCGGATATTCAAAAGAAAGGAATAATATAATTAGTTTGTACTATATAAGATAAACTGCTTCAATTCTACGAGGTTTAAGGAAAAACTATGGTGGCTAAACTTCCAACAAAGCGGTATAGATACGTTATCTGAGATACGAATAAGTTGATAAATTATATTTCGAACCTTAATCTTGAATTCATTTTTATCAATGAATAATAACCAAATTAGCTTTTTAAAATGCATTACGTAAAATTGAACTTGTTCGAATCGCATATTTACCATAAAGGTACCAAATAATAACGTTTTTCCTTGACCGAATAACATTTCCTGGTGTTTTCCTATTCGGTCGAGCTAAAATTTCGGAAATATCTCCGCGAACGCGTCGAACTATCGGTTCTTGGCGGTCCAAATTTCAGATATACCGGTATCGAATATAATCCCCCAAAATCGGTTATTGTACCTATCAAAAAACGTAAATTATGATACCATATAAACGTTTCACACTCTATTTTCTCATTCCAGGTTTTCTATATATGGAAAAAAGGTATTTTACACGCTTATCAAAATTCATTAGTCATTTTCCTCGTTGTAGGCTATTAAATAAGGCTTATTATCCTTAAATTCGTGCTTTTTAAAGGTAAATTCGTAAAGGTAAGCGTCGAATTTATCCTCTATACCTTTATATTTCGTTATGAATATTGTGAAATAAACTTTTTATGGGTTTTGAAATAGTTAATCTGCTTAGAATTGACGTTTCGTCCGAGTTTTCTCGTGTATTAGGTAATGAGTTTATTAATAGCCGTTATTACTGCATAGAATATAACGTTTTTGAAAATCTATGAAGTTTTATATATTTTCCTCTTTATATTATTATATATGTGGTTGGTTACGTACTTATTATAAGGTCTTTTTCGCTAATAGCTATTTTATCCTTAGATTCCGTAGTACTTTAATTGATCATTATCGGTTCTATAACCGTATTTTTGGTGGTTATTCTGTTTCGGGTATACTTCAAATCCTCGGTTAAGGACAAGAGAGATTAGTTTGACAAGATTTTCTTCAGTAATTTAGCCTTCGACTTGAGTCTTTCGGCTTTTTATGCTAATACAAAACTTATTTATTAATGTATCGAAGTTTTAAATAATGTTTTTAAGCCCGTGAAAATAGCTTTTAACAACCGGTTTAAATTTCGAAATATTGAAGTTTAAGTTTTCGCGGAATATTTCATAACCATTTAGATAGATTCATTATTTTCTTTATATTTTGGTTTATGGTCCGCTTGGAATTTCCGGAACTTCGCTAACAAGGCGGTAAATACTTTCTACGGGGTTTTATTCAAGTTTTACGCTGGTTTCCCACGGATTTTCAAGTAATACCCGTTTTAGCCATATCGTAAAACTGGTAGTTCATTTCGCTATCGAAGTATATTTTTAAACTTCTATAATACGTTGTAAATATGATCATTTACATAAGATAATATACATGCTACATTTCAGTCCGCCTAAATAATATATCTTGGAAAATTATATGGAATTATAATGGCTTAATATCTAGTTCTTTACGAGTGCTTAATATTTCACGTACCTTATCTTCTAGGATGTTATATAGTTCGTTACTCTAGTTTTATTTTTTGTTCTATAATATAGCGAGATTGGTAAAATTCGTTAGATTACTTGTGTTAATTGACAAACGGTGTGGTAAGAGGTTGAGGTATAGGTTGTGCTTATTATGTATTTGTTCATAAGGCTTTCATTTTCGCTTTGATACGCTTATCTTGTTTTCGGGGGGCTTATTTTCGGTATTCAATCAGCTTTTATTGCGGTCGAAAGGAGTGTTGCTTATATTTGAAGAACAGCATAGTATCTGGATTGCTTTTGATGTATATATAGGCGTGAGTGTATATTATACCCGCGTAGCGGATAATATCCGTAGTAGTTCCTTGTTTTCCTTGAGCTTCGTATACCTTACTTAGGGAGCGGGTATATCGTCGAAACGTCTTCATCCTATATTCTGTATTCGTAAAGTATTTTAGCGTTACCATTTCATCCGTATTTCTTTCCACTATCCGTTTTTTATATTCATTTAAAAAGTCCCTTTTTATAAAGTTCGTTCGATATAAGTTTTTAAGCTTTCAGTTTGATAAATAGCTAAGCTGAGAGGTATCGAATAAGGTTTTAGTAAAGCGGCCGTTTCTACTTCCTGAAGTATTAATACCTTCGCTCCGTAGCTAAGCCTATTGAAATTTGGAAATCGATTTAGGTATCTTATACTATATTACTATCGTCTGGTTTGAAAATATTTTACAGAATGTTACGCTGAGGATAATATTCGGCTATATCTAAAATGTAGTAATTGAAAATGCTCGGTTTAAATACAGGCGTATAATGTGTGAAATAAGAAAAACCAAAATCTAACGAATCATTTAAAGTAAGGCGTTTCGCATTTTTTTAATACGAATGAAATCCTAGTAAAATATAGAGCGTAACTATGGGCTAGTTAAACGAACTCCATGATTTTTTCAACATTTTGAAAACGTTATATGAGGTAAATAGCTAGTAAATTTAATTGGCGTAGGTGATAAATTTAAATAAAGTGTGTAATTTAGGTCTAATGAGGGAATGCTAATGGGGGATAACAAATAGTTTAGTAAAAACGGGGAGAAAGATGTTTAGGGGTGTATATATAGGGTTTTGAAAAGTCGCGATAGCGTGTTAAGCGTTTCGAATATTGTATTAGATATGCGGTATGTATTTGGTATGCGGTTCAAACGTCGTATTTTGACTATTCCTGAAGTTTGTAAGCGGTTTAAATGTTATATTTTAGCCGTTTCCGAAATTTGGACGAGGTTCAAATATAATGTTCAGATCTACTGAGTTTCAACAAAGGGTTTTGAAACTTGTTAGTTTTATCCTACATGGTCTAATGCGTAATAAGAAGCTTTTTAACAAATACTCGGATATGATAAAACTTAAACCTACTTGATAGTGGCGTAACGGGGCTTTTAGTAAACAGGGTATCAACCGAGTTGATAATATTATATTAATGTTTTCCTTTTTAGCGTTGCTCTTTTTTACCGTATTTATATATTTTCGTGTAATTTTTATACAGCGTAGTATTCAAATACGGATAGTTTGGACCGCTACAATATCCCGTTATAGGTACTAAATTTAGGTCTGTCTTTTTTTTTCCTAGGCTATCTGTAGTCCACCTAGTCGATTACCAATCGGAATCAGTAATAGCTCCGTCTATTTATGTCAATATAAAGAGGAAAATATTGATTGTAAAGATTGGTAGTATAAATTAAAGTAAATAGTACTATAGAAAGGGGAAGAAGCATACGGAGAGTACACTCCCTAGATTAGAGTTTATCAGCTTTTACCTGGACGGTAACAATTTACCATTTGTTTTGCTAATATCCCTTGTGATCAGTGGCAATTTACCGTACACTTTTCCAATGCCCCTTCTAGGCTGTGACATGCTATCATACACTTTACGGGAATATACCTTACATAGTAGCACATTACCGTGCACTCTACAAAGGTACAATCTGCAGCACGTCCGCTTACTAAGTGTAGAGATATATGATAATATCCACAGTTATGGAATACTTGAATAAATTATTAGCATTATAAACTGTATTCAGTATACGCATGTAAATGCCTATGGATGTGAAAAATATTATACGTAATCAAATTTAACATTAATAGGAACGAGTTTTTTTGTTAAATAAATATTTGTTTCTAAGTGGAAGTCTTTATTTTGAAACAGCATTCATTTAAATTTACGACATATAGCATACATACCGTGTCTGAATTAATAATGAGAAACTAGATCAATTTCATACCAGTGTTAATAATCACGGTTTTCACTGATATGTTTTTTCGAACCAAAATCCATTAGTTCTTTTTTCAACACAGTTCGGTTATAATTTTAGAGATGAGTTTATAACAGCTTCAAAATACTGTTTTTTCATATTCATCATTGCTGCCGCATCAGTATTGATTTTAATATCTTGGGATAAATTTTAATATTGAAAGCGAGTTAATCGAAAAATTATATTTTATTTAAGAATTTTTTATCTTGGTTTCAATCAGTATCTTGTGGAAACGAAGAACTGAATTCATTAGTAAAAATAGATTCAATTGATGCGTCGTTACGGTTCGTTGTATATATCATGTTGTATTTTGAATTTTTGTTCGAATCTGTTGTAATCATTTTATTGGTTTATCGTATAGGCTTCAATTTTTTTGGGTATTTCAGTAATATATTTCGTAATTCATATAATTTCCTGTTTAGTTCTGTTAGGGCGTGTTTTTGTTGAAAAAAATGATTATACCAATCATTATTTAAATTGAAAATAATTGATTTAAACTATTCGTGTTCAATAGATATATGTCGTCACTTTTCAAAGAGCTAAGGATCTTGATCTTCATAACGTATAATTTACGCCGGGTGATTCCCGTTGTAGGCTTTTGAAATATATTTTACGTTGGTACGAAAATTCTAGTCGTAACTTATAGTTGGAAATCAGTTATAAAAACATTGTTGAAATACACAATGTAGAAGTTTAAGGTTTTTCAAACTGGAATGTTAATCCGAAAGATAAATGTTGGAATTATAATAAATGCGTTAATGTATCATTCAGATAAAGATTTCCATCATTATATCCGTGTAATTTATGAGTAGGTAAATGGTTATAAAATCAATTTGAAAATGAAGTCATGATGTATTAAAGTCTCAAATAATATTCTCAGTTTATATGCAACTTTTTTATATTTTTCTCAGAACGGTAAAAAGATTATATAAAAACTGGGAATTGTTTTCCACGTGCTTTTTATATAACTGGTTCAAATTTGGATTTAGCGGACTTTTAAACCAGATTTTCAAGAATTGATAATGTTCAGTAAAAGTTTTTATTTAAGCATTATGAATATTGGAATAGCATTAAATTGCAGTGCAGTCATTTCAATTGAAGTGAAGTGACCAATTGAATGTGGGGTACGAGCCCAGAAATTGACCCCAGAAGGTGATCCCAGAAATGAGTCGGCAGATTCACTAGATGTCTGGCAATCTTAAAACAATATATCCGCCACTTGAACAAGTAATACTATTATTACGTCGACCATGATTAGAATCGACAACTTTGTAACGTCTAAAGAGTTATTAATATTGATTTTTTCCGTTATGTTAATTTTGGATTGATTAGATCGAGGAATAAATTACTTTTCGGTTACGCTTTGGGAAATACTGAGATGAAGGGAAGATTTTAGCGAAATTAATTTACGAACTGCGACGGTTTATTACGGTAGTTACAGGGATTGATTTTTGATTGCGATTGGGTTTTACGGTACTTTAAAAATGTGAACGGTATAGTTATCGACGAAACACCAAGACATTTTATAAAAAAAAAATTAAATTTTTTTTTAGAATTGACCGTCAAAAGTCTTCAATCGTTGAAAATTATATTATCAAATTACTGAGACTACTACTGTTGGGAAACAGCGAAGTCATCACTTCAATTAAGAATCGCTAAGCTTAACACTTTTACGCTAAAAAACGACTTTAGCAGCAAACAACGTTTTACTTTAATTTTTACGTTAGAGTTTTCCCCTAAACCCATCCGATTTTCCTTACCTTATAAAGTCGTTGATTGGATACGTTAGTAAATAAATTCAAATGGTCAATCTTAGACAAATACCGTAATAGTTGAGCCATGTTAAATAATCTACCTTACACTTTCAATGACACAATCGCCAAGTTCCCTCGCCTCAACCACCAAATCTGTGCCTAACCTAAATTAACGTGAACTAGCTAACAGAAACGTTGAAATGGCAAGACTTTAGAAACCTACAAAGTTATTCAAGTCCCTTAGACCCTTCTTCATTAAGTATTATAACAAATAAGTCAAGTGTAACTATATTATCTAAACGTTAATTGAACAATACTTCAATAATTACGTTAGTTGATATATTCTTAAACACAAAGTCCGTGACAACTGTGGTGTGGTGACTTTACCTTATTAGACTCTTGTAAAGTTTTTAACGAGTGGACAATTGATATATGAAAGACAATTTGAAGAGGTGTTAAGAATAATTTGAGGATAAATGTTTGTAGGAAAGGAATCTTCGTTTCAGACAAGCTTTTGAAAGAACTGGTGGAGACATTTTTCGAACTGGTAAAATTGGAGGAGTGCCTTTAAGATCCTTAACATCAAGACTCACAAGAGAAATGAAAGAGCATTTATAAGGAATATCAACTCGTTTACACCCGTTTTAACAGATTTCCCCCTAATCTTTAATTAAGTTGAACTTTAATACCCCGGAAAATAACTTTTCATACTCTGACTATATGAAACCTATTAATCTTCCAGGTCATCAAACTTGCTTTCTAGCTCTTGGAAGTGCGGAGTACTGTTGTGATGTTTGTAAGTGCAAATGTAATGTGGTATTACGGACTGCATTTGAAGATAAAGACTAAGGTAGGTATCAACCAGACCAAACACTAAGTAATCATAGGAAAGATAACTCATGAGTCTGTACTCCTTTCTTATGAGTAGGAGATCCCGTGAAAGAATAGGCAAGTTAACACAACAGCAAGTACCGCTCCATGGTATAATGAATGCCAGGGGACAAAAATGATGTCCTAACTATACCTTTACTGATTTACATATTTACCCTTGACAAATATCTAGATTAACTTCATACAATTTATTTTAACACCGGTTTCTATTTATCGTCGTGTGCCGTAAAGCCTTTCCGTCTGAGAAGGTGTTGCAACTAATTTCCTTTACGTCCGTGGCGATCTACCCGTTTAGCTAGTATTCGTTTCACTTTCCAATTCTTATCATTTGATATATTATTCTAGTCCTTGATTGACTTGTGCTTTGGCATCATTTTATGAAACGAATCGTTTGTAGGGTTCCAACAAGGAAACAAATGGAAAATGGTGATAGTTGTGTAAACACGTGGTCTGGTTCGAAAATCTAAGCTAAATGCCAAACTATTGACTAATTTCACAATTATATGTAGACCTATACGTAGTAGATATAACTTTCCCTTTTTTTTTAAAATAATTTGTAGGTTCTTCCCAACTTCAACAATATTTTTTCCCCTATAACAAACTTATATTAACGATGGTTTCAATTTTATAGCTCTTTCTCTGTAGTAACAATAATATCCATTCTTAATTATGTTTAGCAATGTAAATATTTTCGTATAAATTGAATTTTTACTCATTAATATGATTGCAACTGGATTTCAAGGTACACGGATATTTATTATTAAGGTTTAATTTTAGAGCTGGTAAAACATTAACCAAATATTGCTTGAGATGTTGAGCTACAACGTAGTGTAAAACTAGCATTAATATTTGATGTTTTTCTTTTCGTTTTCCCGTCAGCTTTTGAATGATAAACTCTTGTTATTATGAAACTTATTTAGAACACCTTTTACGAACTTTTCCAAAATATTAATACAAATTTGACATTTTTATCTCAAATAATTTGTCGCGGTTGAAGCTAGTCATCTAATACAAATTGTTGACCAAGGATAATAGGCTCATTTTCTATTTTATATGTCGGTAATATCTGTACGTTAACATAGGGATAAAACAGTATTAAAAATAGTAAGATTGATAATATTGATGATAGATAAGATATTTGAGAGGAAGAAGAGGCATACAGAGAGTACATACCTCAGGTGAAAGTTTATAAGTTCTCACACGGAGCGTAGCACTCTGACATACACTCTTCCAACGTCCCTTCGAGACGTAACACGCTATTATGCACTCTGTAAGAATGCTTCCTACAGCGTAACATGCTATTATACACTTCGAAAACGCGGTCCCTTACGCTTAATAATTATAGTAATATTTTAATAATATCTATATTAGAATTTTCTCCTTATTGAAAACTTTGTATCTATATTCTAGTAATAATAGTGTAATGTATAACGTATTCGAAAAATATTTGTATATATAAATTAATATAATAATTCAATTCGTTTTAGTATTTAATTATTCATTTGGTCGTAATAGTAGTATAGGTTTTAGAATCTTATTTTAAAAGGTTGGTAATCCTTATGGAGGTATGATTATCGATACTCAGTATAGTAAAGTTAGTATAAAGTAGTGTATAGCCATTAATTAAAGAAAATCATATTTTCTTTCCTCCTTAACGATGTGCCAATATCTGTAGGGTAAGCCACTAATAAATCATACGATATCCACACGCCTAAACAACAAGTTACCAATCAGCTATACAGCGTTCTCATTATAAGCAATAACTTAATTAATGAGTGGTACCACGTTAGAGTACAATGAAAGTCTTCATTCAATTATACAATATACCTCACAAAAACCAGATCGAAACGCAACGTTTAACACGTTAGCGCCAACGCGCCGCCGTAACCGTATCTACCGCACACGCTTCTACCTTCATTAACAGTCTTTTACCTTTCCGCTTTTATCTCGTCGTCACCACTCCTCCTTTAAATTTTATCTCCCCTCCTCTTTTCCTCTCTTCTCCCCCATATAATAGCAATAGTAAAAGGTGGAAGAGTGGGAGTTTCCCGAAGTCATTAATTTTACGTTTTCGCCACAGGTTAACACCCGGTTATCGCTCGTGTCTCCATTAAAACGCCGTGAACGTAGCATAGGCGAGTTACGTCGCAGTATATAACATTTCCCTCGAAAATATAATATACTAATTATGGTATAAACCAGGTGTAGATAACTAAATAAGCCCGCGACCTAAAGGCGCGGCTTGTTAGGGTGCGTCGCGAGGCCTTTTTCGCGCATAAAGTGTTAAAACAGCATACCAAAGTAAACGATCCCAGCCCGCTAAGGAAAATGTCCTGCGTACCGTGCGTTACGTCCATCACCGTAGGCAAATCCTCTGGTGAATAAAGCTAAAAAGGAAGCGTCTTAGCTTGTTACCACCACTATAAGTGGAGTGATAACGGGTGCATCTCCGTGCCAATAGTGCTGGAGCCGTTTGATGATTACCGTTTACACGTCCGTTTCCTGTACGGTAAATAATCCACTTTTTCAATGCGTAATTTGGAGCTTTTTTATTTAGCGTCTACGTTCCTAATATGTTGTCTAGAGCTTTTCCCTTCATCATCCACTCTTTGAATATATATTCCGGAGTTCGGACTTATCATACTCGCTTAATACGTAATCCGGAACTTATATCTTCGTTATTGACTTTCTCAATGCATAATTCGAAACTCGCGCTGATATCTCTATAGGTGTTAACCGGCAGCCTACCGAAACCGCTAAAGCTATTATGGCGTGACGTACCTGCTTACGTTTATATTCCGTAGGCCGGTTGGATGACGTCCTAGTACGATTTCAAGAAATGGGAGACTTCGGTTATTAACCCCTACCTAAAGATATATAGCCTAATACAATGTGGCAACCTAGCTCTTGTCGTAGTGGCGATGCTAACGGTAACATCGACGGCGATGGCGGTAACGACGACGGTAACGACAACGATAACAAATACGACGAAAACGAATATAATATTATCTCTCCCCCTTACTTTTTTGGTAGCAACTAATTTCCTTGTTTTTACTAATTTGTTGGCATGATAAGCATATATATTAATAATTCAATAATTCCATTGAATTCAAAACAAACTTGCAACTCGCAACACAAGTGATAAAACGTAAATGTGAATCTTTTTCATATTCCAGAAAAATAGAACATAGTAAATATAAAGAGTGGTAAATTGCCAGAACAACGGTATGTAATCCATTGGAAAAAATGAAATTTACATTTAAAGGTGTTAATAGTCCTCTTATAAAGTAAAGCATTCAATATTAACGATCGATAATAAATGCATGGCGTACAATATGAAGGAGAATTCGAATAGAAATAATGTTCCCTTTCGGGGTTAAGTTATATAACTTTTCAAACATCGTTGATCAAGGGAGTATTAGTATAACCGAGTGCTTTTAATGCGTTATCTGGAGCGCCGTATCTTGGCGTCGTTTCCAAAACGCTATTTTTAGCGCCTCTTCTTGGCCTTCATCGTTTTGATATCGGTATACGAGGCTTACATTCTCGATACATAAATTTTCATCCTTAATCTTCTCGAATACAAAAATACTTCATCGCCTTTATTAGTAGGAAATCGGTATAACGGCAAATCATAATACAAGTCATGGTATATAGGCTTCAATCCGTAAAATTTGTATGACTTCTCATAGTTTTGTTTTTCTTCTTTGTGAACACCTTTTTCATTTTTTGAGGCGCTGTTACTCATGTTTCTTCCACGAGCGCCATCCCCCCTTTCTATGGCGCTTTTTTGCAGTCCAGAGGGCTGTTTTTTATGTGTATCTCGGGAGCGTTATTTTCCTCGTCTGGGTTACCCCTGATACGGTCGGAAGGGCAGTTTCTCATGTGATCTTTGGGAGCGCTATCCCTTCTTATATGTTCTTTGGAAGTGCCGTCTCCCTCCTTCGGTGTATTCTCAATATGATCAGAGAAAGGTCTATCTCCTATATCGTTTCTCATATGCTTATCGGAAACGCTATCTCCTTTTTCTAAGGCGCTTTTAAATCGGCTAGAAGGGATGTCTTTCCTGGTTGGTGAGTAAACGCTTCTGTGGGTGTCGAATTCCTCCCTCGTTGGGTGGCTCGATTCGTTGTCAGGAAAGTGCATCTCTTTTAGCCCTCCCATATAATAAACCCGAATGGAAAATAAACCTTACAACTTTTCCTTTCTTTAAATCAAAGTGGAGAATAGGCTATTCTCCTTTGGAACTCGAGCGCTGAATGATCTTTGCAACCCTTCATTCTCTTAAATTGAAGTAAAGGGTTACCTCTATAGCTCTTCCTTCTTTTAAAATCGAGTGCCAGATAACTCATGCGGCCCTTTCTTCCTCTGAATCCAAACAGAGAATAGACTATCCTACTTTGAAACCCGGGTGAAGGGCGACCTTCGTGGCTCTTTCTCCTTTTAAACTCAAGTGATAGATGACCTTTTTGGCGCTTCCTCCTTCTTAACTCAAGTGGGTTCTTCGCTCTACGCACATGAACTGTTTGTAACATGTCTTCAACAAGCTATTATTAACGCTTCACCAACCAGAATCCTTTCACAAAGTCCACTTCTAATATATTTTTGTCGGCCCAATATAGCATTTGACTGTAATAAGCGCTTGCGACTAACGCTTCTACCATACGACAGTTCTTATTATAGAGCGTATTGATTCCCCTTCTCTGTAGTTATATCCGCAATACTCTCGAGATTAAGTGTCCCACTATACACCACATTACCATCGTTTAATCCGATAACTCTTCTTAAAAATCATTAAACACATCGATCTCTAAAACATTTTCGTACTAATAGTAAAAAATAACGTTTATAACATACGTATTTGCAATCTAAGGATCTAAGTCGTTTACCAGTACTTTAATTATATTGTATTACAGTTACATGTTAAGATTCTTAAAATGTTTCTACAGAACAATAAATTCTGAAATAAAAGACATATGTATTCACTAAATTTCGCCAGGGTTATTTATCATGCCATAGTCAGCGAAGAGTTTCGAAGATTGTTGTAGGTTCCCAAAATATACCTAGACTCTTCAAAAGATGTTATGATCGCTCCCGAAATACAAGAGCGTTACAAAAGCCGTTGTGATCGCTTCCAAAATAAACCGAAGCGATACAAAAGCTATTATAATCGTTCACAAAATATACTAGAACGCTTCTAAAGCTATTATGATTGCTTTCTGATACTTGTATAGGGCAATAACTAGGAACTAAATACGCTGAAAATGATGTGAACAAAGGAGCCTCGAAATAGAATGGCAAATGAAAGCGTACAATCTACAAGTAAAAGGCAAATTTAATGTGACAAAATATTCCAAATTAGGCTTTTTATGCTTGAAAATACAAATGAAAGGTAAATAAGGCGTAATGAAACTTTCCAAATAAGGCGTTTACCACGTAATAGTGCTTCACTTGACAAGTGACTAGTAAACGCAAACGTACCTAGTATCTACTAAAAAAAACGGTATACGGTAAGGCGAAGGAGGGTAAAGCGAAAAAAGTAAAAAAATCGGGTGTTCGAATTTAGGATGAGGAATTATATTTTCGGGTTGAAATGGTGTGTAAAAGTGAGTTAAGAGGTCGTGGGAGCGTTGGGTGTTACTTTGGGCGCTTCCAGTGTGGTAAGCGTTTCGAAAGCTGTCTTAAGCGTTCGAAGTAATTGTGTAAGCGCCTCAAAGGTTGTTTTAATCGCTTCTGAAGTGTGAGTAAGTGGTGCGGATGCTCCATTTTGGCCGGATCGGTCCTAGTAAAGGGGTCCGAAACTTAATGGTTTACATGGCTGATGCGTGATGTGATGATTTCCAACAAGTGCACGGATACGTCTAGAGCGCTAACCGAATTGATAGTGGCGTAATAAGGCTTTCAGTAGTTAAAAAGCTCCAATTCAATTTATAATATCGTATTGAGGTTGTTTTTTTCAAAGTTACTCTGGGTTTTATAATATTTCTACGCTTTCGCATATTTTATATAAATAGTCATGTCCACATACGAAACAGTTAGGACTATTATAGTATCTCGTTATAAGTATTTCATTAAGATTCGTTACTTATTTCCTCAACTATCTATTGTCAACCAAATATAATACTGATTATTATCGATAAGGTTTGAACATTAATGAATGAAGATGATGATGTTCAAAATAGTAAGATTGATAATATTGATGTTAGATAAGATATATAAGAGAGATAAGAGGCATCCGAAGAGTGCATGCCTCTTGTGAGAGCTTATAAGCTCTCACCCAGAACGTGGCACTCTACCATACACTTTTCCAACGTCTTTTCTGGGGTATAATACGCTATTATACACTCTGAAAAAGTTCTTCTTACAACGTAACACGCTATTATGCACTCCGAAAACTTGGTTCTCTACGATTTCTAACTATAGAAGCATCTAGTAATATCTGTAATATATGTGTTAAAGTTAGAGATAAGAAGTACTTGTTCAAAAGTTTTGTATGTAATAGCCATTTTTATATTGAAGAAATCCTTTTCAGTAAACCTTTGAAGTGTGCTTTCAGATAGTACTACAGTAATACGACTATATAATTGATACAAATTCTTTACATTAGTTCTTCTGGCACTTAAATAAGTTTATATTAGCTTTATAGTTTTGTGTTATCGTTACATAATTTTCCGTATCGGATATGATCCTGGATATTTTCCTTGAAAAGCTTACGTTTTAAATGAAAATGTACTTTTTTTCAGGTTGCTATTATTTTCTTGTATCCGAAATGATACTTTTTATTATACACCTCGGTAAAAAATTCTCTCAACGAATGTTATAGGCATGCCAAATCTATTATAGCCATTTGGATTACGGTTTTTTAATAAGAGATCAACTAATTTAAATGGGTAACCATGTTGAAAATCGTTAAAAGATATATTTTCATCGTTTTCATTCCTCGCGAAATGTTACAGAATCCCATGCCAGTCCACATTCTCACAATATTCAATGCAAATGAAAAGTCCTATGTTATTTTTTATTGGTTCTGTCGCGATATATAATGTGAAATAATACTTATTATATGGGTAGGGTCACTGTACATAAACATAAGAAGAATGTAGTATAGTATTTCAAGTAGTAAGGTAGTAAGTTATTGGATGCTAGAGAGAGAATAGGCATCCAGAGAGTGTATACCTCAGGTGAGAGCTTATAAGCTCTTACCCAGAGCGTCGAACTATACCATACACTCTGTCAACATCCCTCCGAGTGAGTGGCACGCTATCATACCCTCTGCAATAATGCATCCAGCAGCGTTACACGTTATTATGCACACTGCAAAAGTATAACTTGCTATCATATACTCCGAAAACGTAGCCGCATATGGTTACTAACTATAGTAATATATAATAATATCTACACAAGTAATTTTTTTTCTTTAATGATGAACTTCACATCTATAATTTAGTAATAACTATATAATAACTTTAGGACTTTAATTATCAATAGTAACAATATAATTACATTAAAATATTAATCATTTATTTGGTAATGATAATAATGTATTAATATTAGTTTGTGCAAATTTTCTTTTTTTCTTTTCGTAAAGTAAAATAGATGTTAACTTTTGGGATTAGGTTATATAACCTTTTAAGTAGTGTTGATAAATTGGTTGTTGGGGAAAAATAACGTTTTTAATACGTTATTCAAAATATTTTACTTGAGCATAAGCGCTTCTAATACGCTATGTGAAATGCCTTACCTTAATCTTTCTTCGAATATACCATTCGTAACGCCCTACTTTAAGCTCGCTTCGAATGAATTATTAGAATGCTCCGACTTAGCCTTTGGACCTGTAATATCTATATGCAGGACTGGTCTTCGTAGCTTATCAACTTTTATTCTTGGTTTTCTAGCGCTTCTAATACGACGTTTGTAACGCTTTATTAAGGAATTAGTGCTTCTAATAGGCCACTTAAAGCGATTTACTTTGGAATAATCGCTTCTAATATGTTATCCTGAGTGCTTTAATTTGGGAAAAGCGCTTTTAATACACTATTCGGAACGACTTAATTTAGGTTAGCTTCGAATACGCTATTCGTAACTCCGTTTCTTGGTCCTCCCTAGAATACGTTCTTTGGAAACGCCATTCCCCTCTTTTAAGGCGTTATGATATATGTTTTCTGCGTTTTTGTTGAAGTCTGGAGAGCTATTTTCTATGTACAACTCGGGAACGCCGTTTTTCTCGTTGAGAGCGTTGTTAGTACGGTTGGAAAGACCTTCTCCTATATGTCACTCGAGAGCTCTGTCTCATTTTTTTGGGGCGCTATTATACTTGATTTTTTTTCCGGAAGCGATGTAGACTCTTGTTATGACCCAAGAACATTAAAGGGTCAGAAAACAGGCTAGTATGGGGCTAAGCCACTAAGAACCTGATGTCCAACACATCAGGTGGGGATATCTCTTATGTCAGCAACCTTAGGGTTAGGGTTACGCACTAAGGATCATTGAGATCATGTTTCGATCCAACATGATCCAACACTGAAGGCGTATGAAGGATTAAGGATATAAGGACACGGTCAGCACCACATAGATAGTATTTCCTTCATAGCTCTTCAGTTATCAATCTAAGTATTCAGTCTCAGTATATTATGAATAGCCTCACGGCTTTTGATCATTACTTGCACGGTTGAGATATTTTTCACTCAGCACCTCTGCTATCTTCTTGATAACATAAACCCTCTGACACCTTCTATATACTCATGGGTATTTAGTGTGATCATTACACCTCTTTTTTAACGTCTTTATCATGGTTCGGAGATCTTTTTCTGTTTGTTGCGGCGTTATCTATATGTATAAGAGCTTTCTTAACTTTATTTGGAGCGCTCTTATCCTAGTTTGGGTTACTATTTCGTATGTGACCCTTTTAAAAGCTGTTGCGTTTTATATACCCTTCTTTTGATTAAACCCAAGTATCAAATAACGTTTACAGACCTCCCGTTTTTTAAAGCCGAGTGGAGGGTAATCTTTGTGGCTGTTTCTACTTCTGAAATAGAGTATTGGATAATGCATTCGACCCTTCCTTTTTTTTAGTGCTGAGTTTCTAGAGTGCCAGGAGGCTCTTTCGTATTTTATAACTAAGTAATTCGATAACCTTAACGGCATTTTTTCCTTTTGAATTCGAGTGTTGGAAGGCCTTTAAAGCCCTTCCTCCTATTAAACTTGAATACTAGATAACCTTCGCGGCTCCTCCTCTTCTTTAGTCGATTTCTTAAATTCTGTCTTCCTCTTGCGGGGCGCGGTTAAGTTTTCGGGGTATCTTACGCTTTACAAACATGGAGTGTTTCCACGTTGATCCCTTTTCCGAATTTTCTCAATAATCTGTTAGTCTATATTCTGCTAACCAATATACTTGCGTAAAATTTCTTTTTAACCCCGCAGTGTTTTTCCAATAGAATATTTCATGAAGTTAGGCTGTGGCAAATAAAGTATTTGCAATGCAACCATTTTTGCCACCGGGTGTATTATTGTCTGCGCTCCGTAATTATACCTGTAAAACCCTTAATATGAATTTATAAACTGTACTCTATATTTCCAACATTAAATTTGCAAAATACTTTCGAAAATAATCGAATCAATGAAAACCCAAAGATTTTATGTCCTAGTATTTGAAAATAACTTTTCTAACGTATGTATTTGCACTTAAAAAGTTAAAGTCTTTTAGTGGAGCTTTTATTTCATTAACCTATAGGTTGAAGTCGATAAACTTCAAAACGCTTTTCCGAAGCGTTGTATATTGAAAAAGAAGGTCTATATATTCGATATCTTTAGCGAGGCTGGTCAGTGGTAATACTATAACTTAAAGGCTATTGTAGTCGCATAAGAATTAAGTGTATTGATAATATTTTAATCAAAGAGGTGTTGAAAAAAAATGGTTCAGATCAGGTGTATGGTGCTTGAAAATAAAAGTCAAATAAAATATGACAAGGCGTTTCAAATAAATCTTTGATGATTGTTAGTAAAAATAAAATACAAATGACACGTGACTACAAACTATTTAAGCGCTCTGAATTAAATGATTAACGCTTACACTAGTAAACTAAAACTTCGCAATTAACAACTAGAATAAACGGTGTGTAAAAGGGTGAACGGGGGTGGGAAAGTTGGGTGTTTGGAGTAGAGAATATGTATTTAAAGGTTAAAATAGTATATGGAAGTGGGTTAAGATGGTGTATATACGCCAGGTGTTTTTGGACACCTTCAGTATGTTGTGGTAAGCGCTTCGAATACTGTTTTAAGCGATCTTAAAATGTACTAGAACGCTTAAAAATATGTTTTTGGCGCTTGGTGTGTGTTTATGTGTATGTTTCAAAAGTTGTTTTCGGAGCTTGAGGAAATGGTAGGAACGTTCCAAAAGTTGTTTTCGCCGCTTTCAAAATGTGCAGAAACGATTCGCATGTTGTGTTTGAGCCGGATAGGTCCAGTAAGGGATTCCGAAACTTAATGCCTTACGTGGCGAATACGTGATAAAACGTTTTCCAAAAAAAAAAAAATCCGAATACGTCCAAAACGACAACCAAGTTGATGAATACCGTAATAGGACTTTCAATAGTCAAAAAGCACCAACCGATTTGATATTTCGTATTGAAGTTGTCTTGTTAGAAGTCACTCCGATTTTTATAATATTTTTATACTTTGGGTTTCAACATCACTCTCTTGTATTTCTAAACTCCCATGTATTTCTTGTAAATCGTAGTATTAGATAGAGCATAGAACAAGTACAACTGCTACAGAATTTTGTTATAGGTATTTAGCCAAGGCTCGTCTCTTTTTTCATAAGCTGTCTGTAATCGAACGAGTCGATTATTAAAATGGTGTAGGTAAGGTTTTTATACGTTAATGTGAAAATAGGATACTATAGTATGTCAAGTAGTAAGGTAGTAAGTTATTGGACGCTGGAGGAAAAAGAGTTATCCAGAGAATGCACGCCTCAGGTGAGAGCTTATAAGCTCTGACTCGAAGCGTGGAACTCTACCATACACTCAGTTAACTTCCCTTCTGGGGTGTGCGACGCTATCATGCACTCTGTAACAGTGCTTCCTGCAGCGCAACACATCATCATTCACTTTGAAAGAGTGCACCCAGCTGATATGTGCATCGCAAACGTTGTCCCCTACATTTTCTAACTATAGTAAAGAAATAATAATATCTGCACGTTCAAAGTTTGAAATTTATAAAACATTTGGTTCAGCATTAATATATTAATTAACTGGTACGGTTGCTTATCTTCTTCGGAAAGAAAGAGATGCAGTATATTCGGTGCGAAATTAAGGCTTTCAGAAAAATAAACCATATTTATAGAGTATAAATTTAGGTAAATAGTCTCATTAATAAGTCGACGACTTGAGCAATTGGTAAATGTCGTATTGAGTGAAGTTTAATTTATAATACCTTGTGGAAAGATGTGATCAGCAAGAACAATAGTTTGTAAACAATTTCCAACTGATTCTATACGAAGAAGTTTGTATATTTATAGAAGATAAATCATTGAATTTTTTGAAAAGCTATAGTTAAGCTTTGTTGAAGTTAGACTGTGACTTGAAAACATAACTGGTTCGATAACAGTGGCTGGAATAGATTGTTTTTGTTGTCAAAAATAGCTTATTTTGATGTGAAAAAGCATAATCCTATACCGGCATTTACGAATTTCATCGATTTAAAGAATAAACTTGTGTTTTAGGTCTGCATGGTATAATTTGAAACGTTTATACAAATAATCGTATGTAGCTTGAAAACCATTTTTTTGTTGAAATATAGGGTAAATGATTGTACATTGAATATAGAGTAGTCGCTTTCTACAATTAATAATTTCACGTTATCTTCTTTTTCCTTCCATATTAGTAATTTTATTCAATTCCGTAAATTTGGCCTAATAATTACGTGTAATTATATATCATTGGTCGTGCAAAATCTGCCATTTCTAAATACATTTCAAATACTTTTAAATTAGGAGAGAACGAAACAATTCAATAACTTTAAGTTTTTTAAGTGGTTCAAAAGCCTCAAAAATCAATATCAAATCTAATAAATGTAATGAATTATACGCCGAAAAAAGATTTTTTTTTTTAGGAATAATGAATTTTTTTTACTTAAGAAAAACCTGAAAATAGTCTCTAAGTTTGCAGGATATTTGTTCAAAAATGATGGGAGTAAATGAAAATGCTGTCGATAAATATAAAATCACAAGGATTTTTTTTTCAAACTCAGTTCATAAATTTCAAGCGTGATATAGTGAATTTTGAAGACTTATAAGTGTAACCTTATATCGCTTTAATCAGGGATAATTGATAAAATTAAAACCATTGCAGTAATTCATATATATTGTAAATTGAAAAAAGAAGTTGCTGCGTTTATATTTGTATTTTTTGGTGCGAATAAACTCTATTATATGATTTTGTAATGGTAATAGATAAACGTTTAAAATTGTCTATTTATTAAGTGGTCGAAAATTAATGACTATTCAATCTTCAAATATTCTTTAAATAGTTTTCTATATTACGAATATTGTGTAGGTTAGGTCTCTGCCTATTCACGTCAATGTTAAAGAGTAGAAGAGTAATCGTAGAAAATTTGGTGTATTGAAGTAGTAAGATAATTTCAAGGGATAAAAGGCATCTAGAGAGTAGACGCCGTAGGTGAGAGGTTATAACATCATACCCAGAAAGTGGAACTCTATGATACACTCTGCTAATCCCCTTTCTAGGTTGTAGCAAGTTAACATACACTTTGTAGAAGCTCCTTTTAGGAAATGGCACTCTATTATATACTTTTTCACAATATATCTTGTAAAGTGGAACGTTACCGTACAGCCTTACCCGGGTGTAATCTAAAGCGTAACCGCTTACTAACTATGGATTTATATTAGAATATTTACATAGATAATCTTTTCTTTCTCTATCGCGACCAGTATCAATAATTTAGTAATAATAATGTAATTTGTAATGCAATTTGTGTTCGTGGTTTAGTAATAATAGTTTCGTTGTAGTGTAATTTGTATTCGTACTTCGGTAATATTAGTTTATTTACCGTAGAAATTGCAAAGGTTTGGATTTGTAGTTTTCACCGCGATAATGATAATAATTAGGCTGTTAATAGTTAAAGTAATAAGAGGCGAAATGGTTGTCGGTTCTTATAAGGTTGAAGCTATGGGGGTATTATAAAGGTATAATTACATTAGAGTAATTACTGTATTATGTGTTTCGATATTAATATGAAAATATATCGTTATCAGTCTTCGCAGAACTTTTTTTCTTTTTCCCTTTTAACGATGTGCACCGTTTACCAAAGTAAATCAAAATTAGTCAATTAGCTTATACAAACTTAATTTAATATCCCAACTATCTGTACCGAACCGCCTTTATAGTTTGGTTATTTAAATGACTTTATATATTTACGTCGGCCGCAAATAAATTCCGCCTAAAAATAAGTTTTTTAGGCGCCGTTTAGCGCAGGAGAGTAAACGCGAGTAGATTTCCGCCGGCGCCGCCGGCCGCCCCGCCGCTACCACTGCCCCTAGCCCTACCCTATTAGGTAGTACCTTATCAATTCCGGTCTTCTTTTTCGTCGCGTTCCCCGCTGCCGTTGCCGAAAACGCCGCTACCTCCTATTCCCTTTTTTCCCCCTCCCCTTTTCTACACAGCCCCTAAGGGGAAGAGTAAAGGGCTTATAAAGTTATAAACCTTACTATT
>JASMMZ010000003.1:38301525-38386530 GCA_038502455.1 Anisogramma anomala | reverse complement strand
AAGCTATAACGCGGTTCGTATTAATAATTCTTCCCGTATATTATATTGTACTCATATCACTATAAAAGTGGTAATAAAGGCCGACTACATGCGCTACCTCGAGTTACGGTTCGCTAAGGTATACCGCGAGATCTTTTTACCGAGTAAAGCGTTGGAGCAATGTACTCGAGTCCCTAACACCGGGTTGCTAATAGATACGCCTTACGTACCGTATATTATATCCACTATCACGTGTAAGTGTATTGGAAATTACCACTGAAGCGGAGGTTGTTAAGTCCGTTAATATCGCTACAAAGGGACAAATAATAAATACACCCCTATTCCGGTAATTTCAAAGCCGTAAACCGAAACTATTTTACACGCAAGCTGTTTTTACGTTAAATTTACTTCAAACTTGTAATTCTAACTGCAAATACAGTTTTTTTCATTTATATAAATATACCGTTTAAGGGGTTCCTAAAAATAAACCCTTCTATAAATACCTGAAATAAGCCGATAGTGATTAGTAATAGTCGCTAACCGGCGGACTGAAAAAACGGCAAACTTTATCTTTGCCTGAAAGCGGGGCCTATGTATATACTATATTAGCAAATTCGACGACATTATTGTACGTTGCCATAAAAAGGGTAAAAAAACCCCTGTACCTTCATCTAAAGGCATACGACCTAATCGGCGGGGCTACCCCTCTGGCGACGCAAATAGCAGCGTCGATAACGGCGATAGCGGTAGCGCTAACAGTGAGGGGGAGGGAGATAAAAAGGAAAATGGTGAAGATACGATGCCCTCCTTCCCCTTCCCTTTCCGCAAGGATTAGCTAATTATTTTTATCCTGTCTGGCATACCAATCTGTAATTCAATTCGTCGTATAATAATATAATTATTCTTTCAAAGATCGTAACGTATGTAATAAATCAATAGTGATAATATACTTGGCAAAGTCGTAAATAGTAAAATATGAGGTGATGATATATTAAAAACGGTACGAATAGTAAATTCAAATAATGAGAACTCTTTAAAGGTAATGAAAATAAAAGATTTCAAACGCTATAGTGTAAAGTGGTATAAATAGTGGATTCGCACCGCGATATAATATTGAAAGTGGTATAAACTTGTAAAATAAAAGGTAAATATTAAATAATAAAGTTAAAATTTTTCACCTGGATAGGGTTGTAAAACCATTTTAAAAATATTAAAGAAAGGATTGTTCGTTAATACAAGTACCTTCAATACTAAATTCAAGTCACCCTTGGTTTTTATATTTATAGAGTTTGATATTCAGTTGATTCATCTTCTTTCCTTATTTTCGTGATGTTTATACGATTCGCGCAAAGTAATAATAAATATTATAAAACTTTTTTCTTTCGTATTATGGAGTTCCATAAATTATTCGTAAAGAGAAAAAAGTTTAATGTAAATAACTAGGCCCAATAATTCTAGACTAATGTTTAAAACGATTATTCGAACTGTTATCGTTAAAGGAATTTAATATTCTGAGCCTTTAACTTTGTTGTTAATGTCTAAAGCCAAAAAGCTTTGTAAAACCCGCTTGTATTTAGTTGAGTTGTAATGGATAATATTTCTACGAAACGTACATATATTCTTTTGCCGGTGTTTCGTTATCGAAAATAAAAGGGAATTATATTTACGAGTTATAGTCGGTATTATTGGCGAAAATACCTTTGATGAAAACAAAACCCTTCAGTATAAATATATTAAGCCGTATAAATTACAATCCGCGCTTTTTTTTTTTTTTTGGAAGGCATTAGTTCAATGGGGTATATGCATTATGATCAAGGTTAATTGAACATTACATAAAAACATAAAATTTAAATTCCTCTTTAGGCTATATGAATAATAAAAACTCTTCTCCACGTGTACTCTGGAACCTATATTCATCGGCTCGCTTTCCGTTATCTAAGTTAATAAAGATAACTTTATCTAATAACCCATTTTACGCAAGTTTTAAAATAACCTTTTAGAAAGTGATTGTAGCGCCATTAAAGTCAATTAAACGGTCTTTTGTTAAATGAGTTTTAGGTTTTGTTTGTATGCCGGCCGTCAAAAGCTTCTTTTCTTTAGCTAAGAAAAACGGAGCGTTATACAACCTTGACATATTATCCGTTTATATGTCTGTAAGCTTTAAAGCCTTTAAAATTTCCTTTTAAAATAATAAACGTGGGTCAAATATCAAGTTAGCTTTTCCGATCCGTTCCTTATAATCCTTTGGTACGTGTTATAATAGTATATACTAGCTTTAATTAGTCTGTAAAGCGGTTTTATAATACGTGGAATCGTTTCGGAGGGATGGTGCTTTTATAGTTCAACAGGTATATAGGCGTAGATATAGCGTTTAAGTCGCGTTTCCGATTATATATAGGCTTACATAATATCATAGAGTTTAATTGAAGACAATTGGGCGTACG
Source organism: Anisogramma anomala (assembly GCA_038502455.1). Taxonomy (NCBI): domain Eukaryota; kingdom Fungi; phylum Ascomycota; class Sordariomycetes; order Diaporthales; family Gnomoniaceae; genus Anisogramma; species Anisogramma anomala. The sequence goes on along the minus strand of JASMMZ010000003.1, from coordinate 38,384,107 downwards.
TAGGGAGGCGGCGAACTGTAAAATCAAGTAATAGCTTACTTTTTGTAAAATAGGTAATTATATCATAATATTTTTTTTCCTAGCGTTATCGTACTCTTCAACTATTGAGCGGTTTTTGAAATATGGTTTGCCGGCCACATATTTCAGTTCGTAACCCAAATGTATTGGAAAAAATCTATAAGTGTTATAGATCGTTAGTTGAAATATTTCAAAACGAAAAACAGCTTATTCGATAAAAACAGTAATGTCTATCCAGGTAAACTACTTGAACAAAATACCTAAAGTGATAATAATACCTTTTGGGTGAAGCTTCAAATTTAACTCATGGTAAGCCGTTTCTCTTTACGTAAAAAAGGAGTTCGTAACGAAGGCTTTAAAGCGTCTCTTATTTTTAAAGCTAAATTGACATCCTTCGCGATGCGGTATTAGTTTCATCAATACAGGCGAGGTGGTTTCGTATAATAATAAAGATTTAAACGTGGTATCTGGGGGGTTATACATGGTCTGGGGAGCGTCTAGGATTTATTATCCTAAAAGTGGTTTCGTTGGTATTATAAGCTAAATTAAGATTTTGGATCGTTTTCATCTACGTTTTACCTTTTATATTCCAGTAATATGATCTAGAGGAATAAACTCGTATCATGTAGCAAATCCACAAACATATCGTAGCCTTTAAATCCATAAATCCTGTAACATCCAGTGTATCCATTCTTCGTCTTCCAAATTAGAACTTCAAATTATAGTAATAAATCCAAAACACCAGTCTTAAGTAGACCTTTTTTTATAAACAATACTCTCAAAACATTGATTTTAACCTCCAGAAAACAGAATGTTACTGTGCTTTTTACCACAATATTTAATTTTTGAATCATTATTGATGATGATATTAGATCTATGTAAACTTCGGAGTAAATACCGAAACCATGAGTATGAAGAGAAATAAATTCTGGCTGTATATGTAATTTATAACGTTAACCGCTATTTATAGGGTGAATTCCTTAGAATTTGTGCCTCTTAATTTTTAAACGGTATTATATATGCTTTTTCATACTGTCTAGAATACCGTTTATACTTTTCAATGCCCTATGATACTTTTACCAGTATCTGTTTCCACATATTACCGGCGATTCAGGCCTTAGTACGCTATTTAGTCGAGTCAAAAGCCGTTTCTACATCCTAATGAATCTAGTTCAGAGGTCCTAAGTAAACATTTGACTAGTAATTTACTAAAGTATTCTTATAATACCAAACGAAAACGCTTAGAGTAAATTTCGCGGTATGAAATATCATTGTTACGTCGACGGTATATAATACTAGCTGGCCGTTAAGATATATTATATTTATAACTATATCGTATTTTATGTTTATATCGTTTTTAAGGCGAACTTTCAATTTACGAAGGGTTTACAAATACTGTTTATATTCTTAGTAGAGTTTTATAATGGTTTAGAGATTTTTCGTGCCTATATAGGCGTGTCTTATAACTTAAAATAGCTATAAAAGTAACTTCGTAACTTAGTGTTCGAACAAGTGATGTAATATTCTTAGTTTCGGTTACATTAGGTAAACAAATTTAATTATACGTGTTTCGAAGAAAATTATAAGTATTTAAACTTAAGTCGTAGTGATACAGATACGTTATTAGAAATGCGGATAGATTTGTAAGTTATATTCCAAACCTCAATTTCGGTTTTACTTGTATTAGCTAAAGATATAGGAATAACTTTTCGAAATCTATTTCATTAAATTTAAGTAGTACAAATCGTAAATGAAAAACGACTGTACCAAATAAAAACGTTTTACCTTTGTCGAATAGGATTACCCAGTGTTTTCCTATTCAGTTAAACTAAAACCTTGGGAATTTCGCCGCGAACACGTTGAATTATCGTTTTCCGGCGGTGAATATTTTAGCTACGTCTGTTCTTGGTATAATTCATTGAAATAGATTACCGTACTCATTAAAAAAAATGTGAATTTCAACGTTATATATACATTTAACACGTTATTTTCGTAGTCCAGGCCTGCGCAACAGGAAAAAGGCGTTCGACAAACCTGTATAAATTCGATGGGCGGCTTCGTCATCCTAGGCTATAACGTAAGCATTATCCCTCATGAAGTCTTACTTTTTTAATGTGTAATCGTAGGTGTAAGCGTTATGCTTATTATTTTACGCCTTTATATTCGGCTACGTACGTTGTAAAATTAGCTTTCATTTAGTTTTTAGGTGATTTATAAGCCTAAAACTGGCCTTTAATCCAAATTCATTCGTATATGAAAGAATTACTAAACTCATAACCAACTTTACTATATATAATACAAGGTTTTTAATTTTTTTTAAAAACGTTTTATATACTTTTACATAGGATTATATATGTGTGGTAAATTTCGCTTTCAACCATAAATTCGTCCTCGATGGTAAACATTTTGCCGTAGATTTCAGGTGCTTTTCCCCTAACATTTCTCTTTTTAATAGCCGTATTGATGACGCTGATTCAGTTTTAGGTATACAATAAACTTTCGGTTCAGAATGGGGTAAATAATTTCGGCAAAGTTTACTTTAATAATTTAAACCTCGCCTTTGGTCTTCTCTATTATCCATATCGATCTAAAGCTTAGTTATCGGCGTATAAAGGTTTTAAACGATATTTTCAAGCTCGAAAAAAGAGGATGTCAAGCATTTTTATAGTTTAAAATAATATAAGGTTGAATTTTAGGTTTCTGTGACATATCGTTGAGATTATTGGGATAAAAAGTTTATGTCCTTTATATATCGTTTTTGAGGCCGCCTAACACTTTCTCAACTTGCATAGTAAGGTTGTAAATACTTTTTACGAACTTTTATCAACGTTTTTAAGCTTTATCTTGACGAAATCCTAAATGATATGAGTCTTATCTTTATCGCATAATTTATAGTTTTTGTCCATATCGAAATATAATTTTCAACTGTTCATTGAACCTAGACGTTGCAATGTTGTCGATCCTATTGTCGATGCAACAGTAGTATTGTGTGGTCAGATACTGCATGTATTTTTCTAGGTATGGTAGACTGCTAGTCGGTCTGCACTGTAATTTGTATGGCCAATTGCTTGGCACGTGCCCTAGAGTGAAGTGTAGCATACTGCACTCGACTTACATCCAATGCCGTAAGTCGCCACAAAGCAATACACTCAACTTGCGGTTCAGTATAGTCAAGTTTACTTATATTAAAGTTGACCTACTGCACTGCATGTAATACTATTTCAACATAAACAGTTATAATATTTCCAAAATATATTTACCCAGATAAGATAATACATATACCACTTTGTTACTTGCCTAAACATTCTATCGGGTAAAATGACATAAAAATGTCGCGGCTTAATATTTAGTCTTTTAAACGTATTTAATATTACACGTAATTTATTATTGAGGAATTCATACGGCTTGGTACTATAATTCTCATCCTTATCTCATAGACTGGCAATATTGGTAAGCTTTATCGGGTCGTTCCTATCGGTTTGGAAGCGGTATGGTAAGAGCTTACAGTAAATGTCGTAATTGGTAGGCATTAGTCCGTAACATTCGTATCATCATTTTACACCGCTTATCGTGTCTCCGGGAGGGCTGTTTTCTTTATCCGAGCCGTTTCTATTTCGACGAAGCGGGTTATCTACAATATTCGGAAAGTGGTTTTATCTCTATCTTTATTTAAAGGTATGCTTTAGTAAAGGTCTATATTCAACAAAAATCGTAAATTATCTTAATAACCTTTCCTTTTCTTTCATAAATTTCTCCAACTCCGTCTACTTTTGAAGACGTATATTGAACCTTATTAAACACCTAAGTATTTATATTTTCGGAGTTGCATTTCGTAGCCTATCCGTTATTATAAAAAGCTGGTTTAGCGCTTTTTTAACCAATCTTTTTCCACGGACTTCACTTCTATCATTTTATCGTTGGTGTATTTTAGCTTTTTAATAAAACGGGCCGATACTAATAATACTATCGCGATATAGTTATTATTGTTACCTGTCGTATTGATAAGCCTGTTCCGTAGTTATCTATGTAGTATTCTTAAAATTATAACATTTACTATGCGCTATATTTCTGGCGTCTATTTCGCAAAGTTCTCCTTGAAATTTTAAATAAATCTCTTCCTGTAACGTCTACTTTATAATAGTAACAAAATTATATTTATAACATATATATTTATTGTAAAATGGTTTGAATTCTTTACTGAAACTTCGATTCTACTGTCTGAAGAATTCAGATCTAAGTTTTGAAAATTTCTTTTGAGAAACGATATATTGTTAAAGAAATATATCCTATATTTTTTAGATATATCTAGGTTCATTGGTATTAGAGCTATAATTGTAATTGTACAAAGTGTATTGGAGTTATTAGGAAGCCGAATTATACTTATAACGGAAATATTAAGGTGGTGAAAAAGTTGGTTTAACATATTAAATGAGATTTTAGTATGTTTAAAATATAGTATCCTAAGAGGTTCGGTCTAAATGAAAGCGTTTAATATGTGAACTTAAAGCAATGATAATATAGAAAAGCAAGTAAAGTGAAACTTAATAAAGTTTTCTAGCGTTAACGGATTCAAAATCTAATATAAATAAGGCGTGACTACAGGTTAGTTAGGCGTTTTAAATTAGCCATTTAGTGTTCTATAAACGTTATGTTAGCAAAATAGTTCGTAAATGTAAACGTCATAAGTAATAAACTTAAATAGATGGTATAACTTTAGGCGAATGAGGGAATGCTAACGGAGGAAAACGAACGAGGTAAAAAAAAGATAAGAAAAATGAATATTAAAACAATTTGGTATATAAAGCTTGGTATACGTGTTAGACTAGCGGTATGCGTTTGGTTAACGGTTTGTATATCGTATTTTAGCCGCTGTTAACATTTGTAAGCGGTTTGAGAACTATGTTTTAAACGCTTTTAGAGTTTGTAAATGTTTTAGGTATTACGTTTTAATTTCTTTTAGAATATATAAACGGTTTGAATGCTATAATGTTATGACCCAAGCACGTTGGCGGGTCAGGAAGCAGGCCATCATGCAGCTGAGTTACCGGTGAGCCTCAGTGAGCACCGGTGAGCCTCATTGAGCACCGGTGAGCCTCAGTGAGTACCGGTGAGCCTCAGTGAGTACTGGTGAACCTCAGCACTGAAGATAGTATGAAGGCCATAGGATATAAGGACACGGCCATCACCAAATAGATAGTATTTCCTTCATAGCTCTTCAGTTGTCAATCTAAGTATTCAGTCTCATTATATTCTGAATAGCCTCACGGCTTTTGATTATTACTTGCACGGTTGCAATATTGTTCACTCAGCACCTCTGCTACCTTTTTGATAACATAAACCCTCAGACACCTTCTATATACTCACGGGTATTTAGTGTGATCATTTCATATATTTAGATACGATGGGTCCTAAAAATGGTTGCGAGACTTATTAAAATTTGGCTTTCGTAGCTTAATATGTAATTAAGCCCTTTTCAAAAAGTGTACAAGTACGTTCAAAACGCCAAAACGAGTCGACAAATAATGTAACAGAGCTTGTAGTAAAGAGTGTTCTAATCGAATTAATCATATTGTCCAAAATTAATCATTTCTAAAGTTACTTCAAACTTTACAAACTTTTTACTCTTCAGGATTTCAATGCGTACCCGCGTATTTCCACATTCTCATATGGTTTTCATCAGTCGTAATAATAAAACCCAGAAAATTGGGACTGCTATAACCTTCCATTATAGGTGTATAACTTAGGTCTTTCTTTTTCTTCCTAAGCCATTTATATTCAATCGAGTCGGTTACTTATAAGTATCGGTTACGTCTTAACCCATTTGCGTAGATGTAAAAAATAGAACCGTAATTGTAAATATTATATCTATCAAAGTAGTAAGATCAGTTAAAGAAAGAAAAAAAAAATCGAGAGAGTATACGCTACGCGTACGAGGTTATAATCTTTCACCCATGCAGTAGCACTCTACTATGTACTCTGCTACTCCTCATTTTAGGCAGTGGCCCGCTATCATGCACTCAGCAAATGCCACTTTTAGGCAGTTGCAAGATATCATGCACTCTGCAGGAATGCACCTTGCAGAGTATCACATCATCGTGCACCCTTACGAAGGTGCAATCTGCAGTGTATCTGCTTACAAACTATAGAGATATATGGTAATTTCCACAGTTCATCAATGTAAACAGTAATATAGTATCGCAGAAATCTATTAATTTTTGGTCGTGTATGATATCTAATCATTGACCGAAGAGTTCATTTCATCGTGTTTGCATATACGGAAAATATAAAGGTTTAACTCAGGGTGTTGTTAACCGTGAATAAGTGTAACTTTCATTATTTTTTTCACATGTATTTTCATCGAACCTATAGCCTTTGAAACGGCCGGATAATACTTGTGAACACGTTATAATTCAATGGATCATATTCGATTCGTCGCATTAATGTGTGTACCTTGGATTATCCTCACCATTGATACACTTTTTCATTATTCTTTTACTCAATGAGGTGTAGTGGTAACGCAATTTATAGCGAGGTTTCGCGAAATCCTCTATTATATTAATAGGATTCAGAAATTTAGGAACTCTCAATTATTAAATTAGGTATAGGATTACATCTCAAAAGAAGGGTACCTATTTAAACTATGATAAGCCTTTTTATAACCAAAGATGTATTCGCGGGCGTAACAAAGATACAAAAAGTTGTAAAATCTAATTCGAATTATATATCGATTATAGGTATAGTGGTAGATTCTTCCAAGGTTTTAATAAAAGTAACAGAAATTTGATGATTGCCAACAGCCATTTTATAGGTCACGAAACTATGAAGAACACGTTACCAAAACCTATAACCCACATAAAAGTCTGTAAAGATCTTTTTCAATCTACCTAAAAATAGGTGTTGTTGTCACAGTTATGAATGGTTATAAAACGCGTATGCTGCGCTACATATACAACCCTAGTTGTAGTATTATAGAGTCGTATTATGTATATGGTAGTTGTATCAATGATATTATTAAAAGAATATAGGCGTTGGACGGTATATATTAAAAATTTTACCTTTGGGAGAGTGATATACTTAAAAGCTGTATATATAGTTTCACTGAATTCTATAAAACTCCCATCATTCAAAGTGATTCCGCTAATGAAGGGTTGCGTGACGCCTTTATATATTAGAAGAAATTTCGAAATGGTTATTTTTCGAATATACCATATTCATAGATCTTAGCATATCTATAATATAAGGATATACCCAGTTATTTGTCAATAAAGCGCTTATATTTAAGCAATCGATTAGTCATACCTTAGTTATTTACTATAATAAGGTAGTAGTATCATTAAAACTATGCTCAGATATATTAAAAGTCCCACGTAATTTAGTGGAAGAGCGAATGAAAGGCTCCATTATAATACCAATTATTTCGCTTTTAGTTATAAGCAAGCTGTCGTAATATGATTAGGAAAATTAATGTTTATTTATGATTTAGATATGAGGTTTTATCGGTGCCTATATCGAGGCGAAGTGTATTGTTTTTACCCATAAGGCTACTGAGCACAGAGATTTGTAAATAGCGATAGCTATTTACAGCGAGTATACCTTTTCGTTGACGGGTTTAGCCATTATAATGACAATATTTACCGGGTTATTTATAATATTGTTCCGATTAACTATGGGTTAAATACATTTGAACTGTCGCATGCGTTTTTTTATATCTTTTTAAGAACAGTCGTTTCTCCTTGCATAAGCCTTTAAATTCTTAAACAAGGCATTGCGCAAGCTTCAATTCTTATTTTAACACATATAATTTCAGCGACTAGGTAGTGTTTTATTAGGCTTTATCATATAGCTTACCTTATGACTTATGCGATACGAGTCTACTTGTAAGAACGCAAGTAAGTAACTAGAATAGTTTTCGTGAACTGAATAATTAATATAGCTTGTTTTAGATTACATATTATTCAATTTGTATTTACGATTTTTACGTCTTTCATAACCAATATTATGCCAACTATAATTTCGGTCGACACGGTTTTCGCCAGGACGGTATTTATTATATTTTTGCTTTCTATAAACACGTTACGGTTCGCGTTCATCAGGACCATATTCTAGATTGGTATATTTGCGGAGATGGTAGTCACTATTTCCTCTACGGTTATATTTTCAAGGAGCGAATCTTATATCGTTTTCCATTATACCGAGAATTAGGGGGCTTGTATTCATTCTTGGGATAATACCAGGAATTATACTTTTTACGAATATTTCTTATAAATGGGGGCTAATTGTTGGGGTATCTCTATATTATTATTGTAAATAACATAATTTTGGATTCCTCAAGCTTATCTAAGCATGTTTTCATATTTTGCTTACAATGTGGTAAAATTAAGTATTATTAAACGCCCATATTTAAAGGGTACTAGATATCAGTAATTATGTTGTATTAATTATAATTGTGATAGTCCAATATCCCTCTAGATTTTACGTAACGAAATTTTTCTTCAATGTGATTACGCATACTGGATTCTTTATCCAGAAAATCGTGTAACGAGATCTTGGCCTCCCTCGATTTCCTAGTATCTTGCCTAAACTTTATATAAAAACGGTCCACGAGGATATCTTTGATATATGCGAATCTACAACGCAATATCTTGCGGCTATCGTAGGAGATAACCTCTTTATATCACCAGTATATTACTCATCTGTATGAAAAGGTAAAGAACATTTCCAAAATTTTACTCTTGAAACTTGAAAAGGTATCAACGAAGGTGTTCCAACGTTACCAAAAGCTCCATTCGTCGGTGAAAACAATATCTTTATCTACAGTCATAATACCCATATCCTGAGGATCAGGATACTAAAAATTCAGAAATTTAATCCCTTTAATTTTTAGGTGGCAAATACCATTTACCGAATATTAAACAATTATCGTAATCGGTGTTTCTCGAATTTGGATTCGAGAAGGCTTACGACGATTATGAGAGTAACAAAGGCAAAAAGACTCGCAATAGTTACGAAAATGACGGAGGTAAAAGGGCCTGCGGCGGCGATGAGAGGGTTTACGGCGGTTGGGTGATCAACAGCGAAAATCGTAGCGTAAGAGCAGGTACTAAGATTTCTTTTTTTTATAACCAGGGCGACTACTATTGAATGTAACTGATAAGTTAATAAAGATAGGTACGAATTAACGACGATAACAGCGACTTTTAAAAGCTAAACTGTTCAAACATCACATAACAACATTATACTCTACATATATCGCAATGTTATGATCCTTGTTTTCATGAAGTAAATTTGCCATTAACTCTACGGAAGTAAAAAACGTACTAAAGAAGTATGGAAACGTAAAGCTGTAGGCGAAAATAAGATAGATAAACGTATTCACTTAAGAAAATGAAGTACTATAACTAAATGAAAGGTAATAGTTTTCAAATTTGGCGGGGTAAGCGCCGATTATTTCTTAAGTTTTTCTATACAGGTTTATCAACGCGTTCTATGAGGCGGTTTGCAATCTATTTGGTATAATACCTAGAGCTTTCAACTCTCGCTTGATTCAAAAGTTATGGAAAACGATTGGTGATACACGGTGATATGGAAGGTAGAGGTAGAGGAAGAGGGAAAAGGATGAAAAGTAGAGGAAGATAGGGAGTGATGATAATAGATGTATACTATTGCAGCTCTACAGTAGTGCCTCAATTTAATTTCTTTTAATAAATTATCATCGGTGTGGTCCCTAGCAACTAACTCCAGTTCTAACTAACATTCGTTATGCTATCTATATATGTAAACGTATTATGGTATTCCGGATTGTATTTACAGATTAGAACTGGAGTAGGACTCCACCTGACCAAAAATAAGTACTCATAAGAAGCATAACTCAAGAGTACGTACTCCTTTCTCATGAGTAGGCAGTCCCGTGAGAAATTAGACAAGTATAGACAACAGCAAGTACCGCCCTGAAGTACAACAAGTTCGCGTTAAGAGAAGGCAAAGTATGTAAAGCAGCGGTTGCTAACAAAGTATAAGGAATTAACGTCGGCATTACTTAACGATTAATTGATTTAAATTGTCAAAATCTTTAAGTTTTTCTCCAATGCTAAGCTTTATGTAGCACAATTACATAAAACCAAAGAAAGTATACCTATATACGCAAGCCTACTACAGATTCTATCACAAGACTTTGCCCTTCAAGTTAGTCAACTGGCAATTACATTTATTAACGTAACTTTACAAGACCAAAACTTTGGTTAATTACATAAAAAACCATTGAAGCCTGGGATAACTATCGTGACTTACGTCCTAGGCCGTTGAACACGGTCAATATCAACTACAAATCCTATACAGACATTGTTCAGATTTGTAATAACACAGAGAAATATAACGGGAAACATTGGAATCTGCTTGACACCAAAATATTTCCGTTTATTAATATCACATATAAATTGAGGTTCAACCTTTTCATTCACATGGACTATTCACAGGATTCCTTACAAGTCACATAATTGATCATTACCTAACTCTTTGACTACAGTACGTAAGGTCCCCAAAATTTATAATGGAATAAAAAGTTACTTCGAGTTCGATATTCACTGTACGTAATAACATATGTATCTAGATACGACACGGTAGACGATAATAATAGTTAAAAAAAAAAGAGGAGGAAATATTAATAGATATCCTGAACTAGATGTTTGATAAGTTGATGTTGCGACGGCAAATAATAGAGGATGTATCAGTTGGTAACGTTATACTTCGCTAATAGGCTCAAATGGTCATTATAAACGTAACCGAGTTGAAATATGTTTTATAACGCCTAGCTAATAATTATGAAGAAATTTTAGCTAGTTGAATTTTTCGTTTCCGTATATGAGCAAGCTTACAATAAATTTAATTGATTTATAGGCCTAAGCTGATAATTTCGATGAGCATAACAATGAGAACCATTCAAGTACATATATAATCTGTCGTAAGTACGTAAGGCTTATGCGTTTAAGATCTAATCACAAGCTTTTTCATTGTATACTATATTAAGTACATTAGCGTAGTCAAAACTTATATGAATTAAGTAATCTCGATTATAAGTATTATCATCGTAATAGTAACAAAAATTGTTCTATTCATAGTAAGTTATGTTATTAGTTAAGTTGTCACCCTATTACTCCATGTTACAAATAAAAATTAATGTATTATATCTAATTCCTTGCTGCTTTTTCAAAAGATGTCAAAATAGTGTCTCAAGCTTTGAAGACGAAAACGTGTTAATAAAAAATATGTCATTGTATCGGGTTATATGAAATAAATATACAACTATTCAAGTAATTTAGTAATTCAGTAACCATACCTATTTATACCGCTTGATAGTTGCAAAATCCGACCTGTACTTAAAAAAAAGTATTTGGCCCCTTACAAACCTTCAAGATTCGTAATTGTTACGCAAAACACACTTTTTAAGGAATTATACTAGATACGGTGGCATGAAAATACTTAATAGGAGGGTATTTGCAGTATATCGTATTTCGATGGAAAAACATTACTAATAGAGAGCTTAATTCTTAAGATGACAGTTAAAGCTAGTTTCGTGTGTATAAAGTTATTAGAAGGGCCTCTTGTCTACCTGCTAAATAGTTTATATATCAAGTAATCTGCCTTAAAAAAGAATTCTTTTGATAAAACGTCCTGGATTAATTTTAAATATTCTTAAAAGAAACGGTTTAAATGAACTCATGGGTTTATAGATATGTAATTACGTACGATGTATATAATCATATATATTTCAATTTATTTCCTGCTGAAATGATGAGCAATGCGAATAATCAAAAACCTTTGTTTCCTTACCACCACTCATCGTATATTAATATATACGGCTTTACGGTCGGCGCCGTATGTATATAATCTTTAACTAATGTAAAAAGTAACATTATGAATGAAAAATCTGGTTACTTAAACGTGTATTTCGATTATATACATTGCTTATTACCGCATACACGTCCCCTTCGCCACCGTTAAACCTAAACGCACCGCCCGCCACATCGCCTTTTAAAACTCGCCCAGTTTATGCGGACGTAACACCATACGAGCTATATCAGCTTATTACCTTCGGAAATAAATAACGGTGTTTATGTAAACAGGAGTACAGAGGCTAAATGCGATCGGTACGCATCTAAATACCTTTATTCATTTTCTCCAATATCGTTACCAACTGCATAAAAGTTTATAACCTTATATAATGTAATTTAATTACTAAAAACGAGCTCAGGGTTATTTCGTTCGTCGTTGTTACCATCGAGTCATTAACATCCTATCAAAATTGGCGTTGCAGCGAAGATATGTTTTAGGCGTTTATTTAGCCTTCGGTTCTCTTTTTATTCCTCTTTCGATTTGGTGAAAAGTCACGTCATATAAGTCTCAGCCGTAACGTTACTAAACTGCAACACGCAAAGTTTTCTTTCTTCTCCGACGACAACGACAACGATGATTATCGGAATAATTATGACGGTTTGATTAAGTATAAGCTTATCGTAGCTTCTGCTGCCCCCACTATCTCTACACCTTTTAACGCTGCCTCCGCTATCCCTGCCACCTCCTCTTAGGTGAAAAGCCTGTTTTTGATAACGATTATAAATATTTATCTAAAAGTTATCATTGATTCATTTAAAAATAATAAAATATGAAAGATTAGCATAACATAGTTGTAGCCGATAAATAATGAACTTAATTGATAAGCAGCAAGTGATAAACACAGTCCGTTGAAACTTGAAATTAATTTAAGTTGCTTTTCGTAGAAAAACACAACCATTTCTTACCTGAATAAATTTTCGAAATATGCTAAAGTTGAATCGAATTATTTTAAAATGATGTTCTTACATCTTATCATACGGCAGTTTCCTAAGCAACCGTACCTATTTCTTTCGATCCTTCAAGAAAGTGGGGTAATAAACAAGGTATATAACTCACTGCTTACCTTTATATTGTATGTAACTTCCATTCTGAGTCAACGAGTTTAACATGTTTGTAATATTGAATCAAGTTTCCTTACTTGTGTTTGATATCTAGAAACAGGTATATTAAAGGCCTTGACAATGTTATAATGGATCGAGCGTAATCTTTCCGAAACTATTTTCGAATTTTAGACTCTGGTTGGATCCAATAAGTAAACCCCTAACGTTTGTAAAAAAGGGCTAGCATTCATCATTTCTCAGTATACAAATTAGTATCAATTACCTTGATCTAATCTTTAAATAAGAATTTAACGCCATGAACCGAAAATTGGGTTTCGGAATTAAGGTCAGCATTATTATAATCCTTTTCGTCGACAAGTGTATTAAAAAGTTTGTTCCTGGTAATACCTACGTATTTGACGTTACATTTCACTGTTATTTACCTGTATTGAACTCCGGTGGAAATATGAAAGCGGTTGTAAATCTATTTGAAAAAGGTGGTTATATCGAAACTGAGTCTTTTATTATCAAAATCCTTTTTAATTAAACCTTGATTTCCTTAAGGGAATCGCGGACGATAACTTCCAAACCCCGGAGATCTCTGATAGTGTTTACGTCGAAAACGTAGGTTCTAAATTGAAGGTCATGAAGCTCAGTAATAATTCATCTCTTTTTCAAAGGATTACATGCCCTTAACCACCTAATTTACGTCTATTGTTATATTATTTCTTTTTTTTTCAACAAAGAATAATATAGATTATGTTTAACTTAATATACCATACTTGAAGAACCTGGAAGACGTTTCGCTACAAAAATTCCCTAATGGGGTTTATATTAAACTTTATGTAAAATCTAGAACATATACACAAAAGTTTTAACCAAGTCGAAAACTCGTCATTCGCCGCTAAAAAATGTATTTGTATATATAAGCCACTGTATTCCCGCCAGAATAATATCAAAACATATTTTCTAGGTGAACCTCTTTTATAATAAAAAACACGACGTGTTGAAATATATTGGCTATCGTATTACAAAGTTCAGCGAATTTGCATGGTATGAATCGTCGTGGTATAGAAACCCTCTAGTGCGATTTTATGTGTGTTTTCTAAAAGAAGAAGCTAGAAGAGGGATCGTTTACACGTTCCAAATTAGGCGGATGAAACAATAATCGATATAAATCCTTTGAAACTCACAAGTAAAACAAAATATATGTTATTCCAAAACCACTTTATTTGAGAGAAAACCCGTATCCCGGATGGTGATAATGTTCAACAAGGCTTTATAGAATGGGGCTTTCTCCCTCATTATAACAATTTAAAATAAATGTTAATTTTATCTTTGAATTATCTTCGATCACAGCTAGTATACCATTTTTCTAAATAGTCAGTTAGAATAATAATTAGCGTTAAAACGTGAGCTGTTTGTATTAAATATAAAGGTAATAGAAATATCGTAAGACACAACTCGTAATAGTACCATATAACTTATAAAGTTTTGAGATACGCGTGTCTTAACGTAGGCGCAAAATAATACAAGGCAATGCATCGAACCCTTCACCACCGTAATCTGTGGGCTTTAATGTTTAGTATAAGTTTAATAATATAGTGAATCGAACTCATAATTGTTGTCATGAATGGATTACCGTATTTCATCAAATTGAATAGACTTTGGCGCCTCATAATATGTGATAATTTCGACATTTTAAGGGACAAATAAATCGTATTATTATTAGCCCAAATGTTGTATTTTCTTAAATCCTGGTTTCAAATTTGAACTTTTATCTTTGATAAATGTAGTGTCAATGTAAATAGTCAATTATCCATGTAAATAAGAAAAACAGTTGAAAGAAGCTTGGTTAAGTTCGATATATAAATAATGAATAGAGATGGAGAGATAAAAAATCCATACAGAGTTTTATAAATGATATTCGAAAACTCTGTATTCGTTGCTTAGTACTGTAACTCTATTGTTATATTAATTGAGACCTTGAATTAGTGTAAGAAAACTACGATATAATCCCATATAACGTATTTTTGAATAGAGAGGTTATAAAGGGGGAAGTTCAAAATTCTTCCTAAGTTTTGAGTAAGGATTGACATAAATTTTCCTTTTGTAAAAACTGATTCAATATTATGAATAAGGGACCTTATCAGTCTTACGATGAAACTCCAGGCGTTTCGTTCTCATACTAATCATTCATGAAGGCTAAAGTATTGATTAATTACGATACTTTACGTAATACAATACGGTTTGAAAATTGAAGGTAAACCGGTATTAAAGCGATAGGATTTCAAAATCGTGAGTAAAACAAATTCCAGTGTTCAAGTTTCGGAATTCAAAATACATTCGATTACCTTTAAACCAGTAGACAAAAGCTTAAATATAAACATTTATTGTGAAAAAAGCGAAGGAGTTACATAATATAACTCTAATAGGTGTTAATTAAGCAAACCTTTATTTTAGTAGAGGTAACTTGAATACTGTGTATATGGATAATGCTAGGATTAACTGTTTCTGAAAAGACTTCAATACCTTCCGTAAGGATGTATTAAATGCTGTTCCAATTAATCAACAAGTTTTTATGAATATTATTAACCGTCAAAAACTTGTATAATATATCCTTCCATGAAACTAGGGCTTGTTAGAAATTATTAAACATCAGCTATTCATGAACCGTGATAAAGGAAGGCGTATGAAGAAATAAACATTATACTGGCTTAAAATTTATGAAACTTCACAAAATTTAGAGTTTAATTGATTGTGAATTCTTACAACGTGGCACTGGCCTTTTGTATTTTCATTAGAAGCTTCTTGCGCTTGATGAACCTAACCATCTGCTGGAAGTGCGCGTGCACTCTTTTTACATAATACTGAAGTCGATAGAGTTTAGGTATTAACTATATTGTGAATGTTACATAAGATGTGGCGGGTTTACTTACCGCGTGTAGGTCGTTTACGTTTATTTAGGTAATAAAATCTGATTATTTATATGAAAAGGATGTGTTTGTTAAATGAACTTCTGATGATATTGAGGTCATTTCTATGGAGATAAAGTGGTTAAACCTATGTAAATTTGTTTTAAATACTTGGGGGCATGAAAATAGGTACTAAAATCCCTGCCAATCACAAAGATAATGAATAAAACTTTGAAATTATAATCGTTATCGGGAATACAATGTATTACTAGGTTGGTCCGTTCAGTATTCATACATGTATGGTCGAGGATATGATTTACGCGGTGGGTAAATACTTGAAAGTGGTTGTTAAAATATATACTAGTCGTGAGTATTTAGTTGTTTAGAATTTTTTCTTTTCATACATTATTAAACATATATTTGAGTTTATCCTTTGATTACCAAGTTTTTCGGCTACGTAGGTTAGCATTCCAGTATTTATTCTGGGGTTGAAGTTATTAGGTGATTCCGGGATATCAATCGGATAGCTATTAACTATTATTACTATAACTATAATGACTATAGTATTTGACTTCTGGTTTCTGAAAATTATATCCATTCTTGATTTGAATATGGGTATATAAATGGGAGCTACGTAAACTATAAACATATATATAGAACCAAGAATATGACCCATAAAAATCCAAAATTCTGGGGCTCCAGTAATCTTAAAAGGCAATTAATAACACAGTATCGGAAAATATTTGTATATTGAGAGAATTTTTCGATTTTCTGTACCCTTTTAGTTCAAGAGGTTACCGGTGTTACCAGTATAGCCGTAATATATTTTATAATTCAAGCTTTTATTGATACTCCAGGTGTATCTCAGTCTTTTCCAACGGCGAGTATATCTTTAGATTTACCTCATAAAGATTGTATTAATAAAGCCTCGTTTCGTTTCGAAGTTTTAAGACTGTCGATGTATTTCAAGAGGAATAGGCTACAGTAGTTCAAATATTAATGTACTGATTGACATGGTTCGACAAAGTAATTTCTTTTCAGATCGCGTAATTGGAGTATCCGATTCTAAATATATATATATATATATATATATAACAATCATTTAGTATTATTGTATAAAGCCTCTCACGTAAAATGAGATGTTCTATCGTTTATTAATATATTTTATTTGCATATTTATATCGACATGATTGAATGCTTTGACGAGTTTCGAAAAGAAAATAATTTCGGTTGTTATTTTTTTATAGATATCTTTTTCATTTGTGAACGAGTCAATGTTGTCTCTTCTTACCTCTATCTACGTAACAATCTGATTCTTTATTGTTTTCTGAATCTTAATCTGGGGTTGTCAAAAAAAGTTGAAATGGATTACCCGAAAAACCTATTTTATTACGTAAAGGTACTAAACCAATTGTATTGTAACGGAAAGTCCGCCCAAAAGGTAAAGAAATAAAGGTATAGTTCTTCAAAAAACACTTTAAACAATCATGATTCTAAATTTTTGTTTTGTTTCAATATGACTCGGCAGCGCCTACAGACTCATAAGGCGCTTACTACTACAAAATGTACCTGTCGATACTGGTGGAAAGGATCTCAACTTGAAGGCCATCTTCCCCGCCGCAGTACCCTTCAATTTAGACCCTAAATAGAGCGTTTTCCAGGATCCAGGACCCAAAGAGATCCTTTCAATCAAGACCTTAAGGTTCCCTTCAACTTCTGAGATCCGCAGGCGAGTGAGTTGCATCCATAGTCGGGCAGGAAGGTATAGCTTTCCCAGTACCTGCCTAGCGCGTACTTTCTCTAATGATATAAAAAATGGTTCTTTCTTAGGAGGGATCTCTAAAGCAAATTTGTAAGTAAGAAGATTGAAAACATCAACATTGTTATAATGGATAGCAAATCCTGCAGGTATTTTTCCCCCAACAATTCAATAGTCCTTTGGTTTCATTATAAACGTTTAACGAAGATATATTTAAGAGTGTAGCTTGTGACCTCGCGTTTAAAACCTTTTAAGACTTGGATGAAAACCCAGATGTTCATTTCCTCTATTATCTGTTAATAGTAAGTTTGTTAAAAGGGGTAGTATCTTCGACAATCCCTGAGTGTTGAATTTAGAACCTGTTATACAGTATAAGAAATAGATTCTTAAGTTATGATAATCCAAGCTTTATTACGTCCTATTAAGGTGGTGTATATGTCTTTTTAGCCCGGTATGTTGGGGGAGGCTAGTGTGGTATAACTGGTCAGCGTGATAGGGTCAAGTCAATAGGTAGTTTTGTAGGCTAATTTGTGGCGGTTTCAAAGGACCCTTAAAGAAAGAAAGTATTCAGGAGGTTAATGTTTTAACGGAAGCGAGAGTTAATTTAACTTGACCCTTATAGTTCCCAGGGGTTTAGTACGTGATATTATCCATTGTGCTTCTTTCGATTCGTGGATAATTAAATCGTCATGTTTGGCATATTTAATTCTGTTAAAACGGATGATATAGGCATTAATTGTTGTTAGTAGTCCTGGTATATGGTTTTGTGTGCCTTAAATTGGTATTTTTATGTGTTAGAGCTCTTATTAAGAGATTTAACATTTAAGCGTCGGAAGTGATTAATAGTAACATCCTTTCTTAATAGGGGTGGACTACTTGCTTAGTGTTTTTACGTAGTATTGAAAAGTTTTTGTACAGGTCGAGCAAGTGCTTTTGTGGGCGAATTAGAGGCATCCGCAGTCGATTTATCTCTTTTGGTTATCGTAATCATAGGAGTCATAGAAAAAACATCGGGAGATGTTAAGATATGAGCCATTCATTTTTGCGTCGGGAAGGATAATAAGGTTCGTTCCTTCGGTAAAATATCGATAAAAAGGTTGTGATACGAGTTTTATTTAAGAAGGAAATCTTTATATACATAATGCGATGTTTCCTAAGCGGTTAAGTTCCTGTTACAAGGCTCGGTAGTGTTTTTGTGAGCTTTTCATCACGTAAGAGAAAATGGGGTGGTGTTTTATTTTTTTTAGAAAATTCGAAATTTCTTTTTATTAGTATGTTGAAAATGGGAAGTTTTCATAACATTCAATTTTCGTATTTTTGTGCGTTTTACCTTCTCAAGTTCCTTTAGGCGTTTTCAAAAGGTTTTTAATTGATAAAGAAGCCTCAATTAATGGTATTAAAATATTTCTTGGTGTATTTAATAGTGTATTAAACAAAGAAACAGTATTTTGTGTAATATTTGAAGGAACAAATGTAATATATTCACATACGTATTCATACTTTTATTTTGGTATACTATTCGTTGTAAAGTTTCAATCATATTATATACCATGTATTATCTGTTGACTAATTATTCGGGAAAGCATTTTTGAAAATTTGCGAGCTTAAATTCTTTGGGGGTTTGTATATGAGTTTCAATACGAATTATTCACTATATGAATATGAGTAATTTATTAATTTCAATTTTTCACGGAAGAAGTAATGATTCAGTTTCATAGGTGAACCTTGATGAGGTTTACGACAGATTGCATACGTATTGCTTATTTTTCATTTCCAAAAAAAAGAAAGTTTGCAGTATTTGTTCTAACATTTTATCTGATTATGAAATATATAACGTTAATAGTCGAATTATTTTCGTGATACATCTGTTCCATTCTGGAAAATTTTCGTTGAAAGTTTTGAAATTATTCGCATATAAAATGTAAGTAGAAACATTTCATGTTGTAAGTTTATAATAAATACTGGACTAAATCAATGAAAAATAGTTGAATTAATATAAAAAAATGTTTTAAGTATAATGATCTGAGAAATAAAATAATTTCAAATAAGAGTCACGCCGCACGGTTAGTAAGATAAGGCGTAAGTGAACTCAGTTTAAATTAAGAAATATAATTAGATTTTGAGAAAGAGTGAGGTTTGTAATGATTGTGGTATATGTAGAGTTATTGTTTTCATAAACTAAAGTATAACTATGATTTTTAAGACGTGGTTGATTCGGAAAACACATTTCGAAGTGTAGATGATATTGGTTAATTTTTTGGAAAAGATTTTATAAAAAGCTACGTTTAATTGGAAGTAAGTAAAATTAGTACGTAATATAGCACTTTTTGGAAAATGGAATTTGAATTATTCAATTGAAATACGGTTAAAACTCGTAATTAATATTAATTTTGGTTTTTGAACAGTTATAAGGTTCGCTCTTCCGAAACAATAGTATGTGATTCGTTATTTTAATAATTTGAACGTTGAAATAAAGTTAGTTGAAACCATTTTTTGTGAAACTTCAGTTATTCCATAAGTACCTACGGGTAATTACATTCAATCATTATTAATATTATTGATGTGTTTTATATTAACATAAGAAGTACTTGGTATTAATGACTTATAATAAAATTACATTTCAAATATGTACGAAGAAGAAGTAGATATTAGAAAATGTACATCGTAAAATGAAGCATATTAACTCTACTTCAAGTGGGGTAAGTTTTATAGAATCACCTAACAAATGAATGATGTCTTGTGTCTATTCCTTATTCATACTATTTATCGTACTTTCCCTAATATTATTAAAGACAATCCGTAATGAAATAACTCTTTCAGCATTGGTTTCTTTATAATTGAAATAATTTGTCGTTTTGACATATTTAGCTTGGTTTTCAATTGAGATGACACAAATGATGTTTTCAGTACTTTAGTCTTTGATCGATATTATTTTAGTAAGAAATATTTCAGGCCCCAATATAATAATTTCAAGTGACTGATGAAATTTCAATGTTAGTAAAAAATATCATTACGATTTTTTAAATACATTCTTACTTGGATTCATCTTTATTTACATAAGGTTTTCCTTATTCGAAGTATGTAAGTAGTTTGTTTAAGATATTTTATTTGAATATCTTTGACATAGGTATAAGTTGAGAACGTTATAGAACCGTGGCATAACTATATAAGAGAAGTTATTTTGTTTTGGAAGATTTCCAATTATGAAATATAAAACTGTGAATATAATTACATTTTGAATTATAGTATCCATGTGTTGTATGGATTGTATGTTCAATATTGGATGAAAGATTCAATATAGGCTTTATTTCAGGATATATTCAACCATAAAAACCGCAAGTTGATTTTTGGATACCTATTCATCGTAGGATACAGGAGAAACTTGAGCTTATACAAATTAGTATGTATACTGACTAGTGATCAGAAAAACTTGGATCCTGTATCCGCTACTGAAAATTAAAATATCATTTGTTAATTGGATTAAAATTCAAATTTTAATCTTGCTACGAGCTCTGAAAACCTATTAACACTCTTTGATATGAAAATGGAAAGTTGAGTACAGAAAAGAAAAGTAAAGAAAATTATAGTCATGTAACAATTTAGGTTATTATCAAGTAAAAGACGGATTTTTATGGAAATCCACTAAGAACTTGGTTAATGTTTATTATAATGAATATGGAAATGTTGTTAAATCACGTTAATTTTATAATAGTTACAAATTGCCGACAATATCTCCGACCTACGAAGAAATAATCATGAGCTCCATATTAATTGCGTTTTCATAATCAACCGGCGAAAAACCTTCAACCATTACATTTAGAGAAAATCACTAGAATTATCAAGTATCTTGAAAAACAGGTTAAAATCGCTACATAATCTTCATGTTCGAAAGATTTAACACAACAAGTCTCTTACCTAAATCAAATGCGCTAATTGTACAAAACAAGTACTTGAATAGTAACAAAGAAAAAGAAATAGTCAAGTTCTAAACTCTTACTGTGGACGAAAAATAATATCAACACAATATCAAGATAAAATCTGAAAACAAAAAAGGGGGGGAAATAAAAATATTTGGACGTTTTTTTACCACATAATATTAAAAAACTCGTGATTGAAAAACGTCTATGAACATTAAATTGAGAATCAAACGAGTAATTTTGTCAGCTAATATGTACTCGACTTGGACAGTAGCGTATAATTTAGCTGCAGCGTTCGAACCTTCCAAAATCTCGTAAATTTAACATGGACTGTACTATTGTTTTTTGAATACCGGTTTTAAAGAGACTTCAAACCAAGTAAGAAGCATGGATTCACAACATGAAAATATTGATTCCCCAAAAAACCAAAACCTACAATGTCAATACGCTTTTTCAATTGGTATGAATAGAAAAATACCTTGAAAATTCTTCAACACAACATCTTCAAAACAAAGACGAAAACGTTATTAACTTAGACGAAGATAGTTAATGCCCTCACCCGCCTTGCAATGGTCCATCTAATAACACATAAGTGAATCAAATCATCGAAACCACGAATACCGAATCCTTACACCCTAAAGATAAAGAGGTAACTATTAATATTTTATGCAATCCAATTGAAACGCGAGTAAATACAAGATACATAGTTAAAGAAAAACGAATATTCGAATAAATCGATGCAAACGCGGCTCAAAAATGAATTTCAGCACAATGTATTGTTTCGTTCGGGAAAATCGTTATAACCGCTAAGATTGTGAAGATAATGAGAGGATGTGGAATAAAATCACGTAAAACGATTAAAATTTGTCGAATTATTATCATCTCTGTTGGTAAAGTCTCTACCCATTTATGTGAAAGTAAAGAGATAGAAGAGTAATCGTAAGATTAGTTGTATTTAAGACAGATAGTAAGGAGCAGAGGCATCTAGAGAGTGCATGTTTTAGGTAATAACTTCTAAACTGTCACTTAGAGCGTAACAATTTATTATACACTTTCTCAATTTCACTTCTAGGCAGTCGCACTCTATTATACACTATGTAAGAGTGCACCTTACTAAGTAATGAGTTATTTTGCACTCTGTAAAAGTGAATTTTGCAACATAGAACGTTACTGTACATTTTAAAAGAGTACATACTGTAACGTGTAAGTTTAATCGTTTTAAGGTTATATAACTATATTCATACAAGCAATCTTTTTTTTTTGGTGCTTTTCGTATCCGTAATTCAGTAATAATAATAAAATTTGTTCAAATCACAGTTATTCGCTTGGTAATGATTTATTTATAGTATAATTCGTTTGAAATCCTGATTAATAATTTTGATAGCGATGGTGGTTGTAGTGTAATTTATTCAAAGTACTTGTTAGCTTGAGTAACTTTAGCATTATAGTTAGTAACGGCATTATTATCGGCTTTGCAGATTTAGTAGAGAACGTTGTTAAACTTCATAAGGGTGTTATTATAAAGGTGTGATTATAGATGTTATGTGTTTTAGGGTAAATATAAAACGATATATCGTTATCGATCTAAGTTAACTTTTTCCTCCTCATAACATGCCTCCACTTGTAAGATAAATCTCCAATTATCTAATCGGCGTATCCATGCCTAAACCACTGTCTTAATTAACTATCCGAACCGTTCGTATGGGTTAATCACTTAACTAATACCATGTCTTAACGGATTTTTAAAACAAATAACTCGTAAAAACAGGTTTTAATGACGCCTTTTGGCGTGTTATCGTAAACGTAAAAAAGCCGCTGCCGCCGTCGCCCGCCTCCAACCCAGCTCTAGCCCTACCAATTCTGGTAGTATTCGTTGATTCCGGACTTTCTTTTTCATTTATCCGCCTTCACTGTCGACTAAACCTGCACCCCCTTTCTTTTTTTTCTTTCGCCCACCGCCGCTGCCGACCAAGTCGTCAACCCCCCTTTTCTTCTCCCTTTTCACCCCTTCCTTCATTTTTTCTCCTCTTAGGTAGAGGATCGGATAGCTTTTAAGGTTATTAACCTTATTTCCTCGCCGTAAGTAAAAACCCTATTATCTGCGGTAACCACCTATGACCAAAAGCATAATATTATTGAGCTGTAATACGATTCATATTACTCATCCCTTTTTCAATTTATGCCATATTAATGTTTTTATAAACGAGGTCGAGGCGGTGGAACGCGCCCTTCGTTTCGAATTACAGATCAAAAAGGTACGATGTAACGCCTCTTTAACACGTAAAGCGCTAAAGCAACACACCTGAATTCGCGTTGCCGAAACGCTAATAAACATTCCATATATGTTATTTATTACGTCCACGGAATCATGCAAGTCTATTAGCGATTGCTGCTAAAGAGGGGGTCGCTCGGCCAGTTACCACCGCTACAAACAGATTAACAATGAATATGCTCCAGTTTTCATGGGTTTAAAACCATAAGCCAAAATATTATTACGCACCCGCCGTCTATACAATAAGTTAATTACTGTTTCAATTTGCAATTTTAGCCGCTATTCATTATTATTGACTATTTAAATACGATATTCGGAGAGATTTTAAAAATAACAGTTTTCGTAATATTTAAAACAAACCAATATTAATTAATAATAGGCGTTAACTGACAGTTTCAGAAGACAGTAACCATTATTACCACTTAAAAGGCGAGCTTATGTATATACTGCGTAGGCGATTTAGACGACGCTATCGTACCTCGTAGTAAGGAGGATAAAAATCCCGTGCGCCCCCTGTTTTTAGGTATGTGACCTAAAGTGCGGGGATCTCCATCTAGTAGCGATGCCGATGGTGGCGTCGACGGTGGTAGCGATGGTAACGCCAGCAACAACAGCGGCGATAACAACGAGGATGACGGCGACGACGACGATGTGACCCCTCTCTCCCATGATTCATTTGACAGCAACTAACTGCTTGTTGTTACTCTTGTCAACTTATTCAGGCTTAAGGTAATTAGCCATACAGTAATGATTTTTTTTTTAAAAAAAAACCTTGTAACAAAGGTAATAGATATTAAAGGTAAAAAGAAAAATTATCTTCATAAAGTTACAAAAAGAAAAAGGAAAAAGTAACGATATATTAGAAACATCGTAAATAATAAATTCAAAAAGTAACAATATATGAAAAACATCGTGAATATAAATCTAAAAGTAATAAGATATTCAAAACTTCGTAGATAAGCAATTTAAAAGTCAATTCCTAAGTGTAAAATACAAAATATTCAACTGCGGTAAAGGCGTAAAGCCTTTTTAGTAACGTTAACGAAAAGAGAGCTTGTAGATATTAACGCCTTTAATAGTTTATTCGGGCCGCATTGAGTAATTATATACCCCGGATTTGATTCTCCGTTAATCTATCTCGTCTCTTCAATTTAACGGCGTTTAAACGATTCGCGTAATACTATAATATCAACTACAAAACGTTTGTAGTTCGTAATACCAAATTCAATAAGGTATTCGTAAAGAGAAAAGTAATGAATACAAACGACGAGAGGAAGTAGTTTCAAATCAAGGTTGAAAATAATTATCCAGACCGTTATCATTATAATAATTTCAAAGTTGAAATTTCCAACCATACCATAAATTTCAATGGTTAAAACGTTTGGAGTGACCGGTTTATACTTTACTAAACTCCAATTAATACCGTTTTCATAAATTATAAATTCGTTTCGTGTCGATATTCTGTTACCTATAAGAATTACAAACCGAATTTATAAGTTATAATCGGTATTATTTGCGAAGGATTCATTAATCAAAAAAATCTTTACTATATGTATATCAAACGGTATAAAACGTGAGTCCTGTTTCGGATTACGTATTTGCCACGTAACGCGCTTGTTAAAAAGCTTTAAATACCTTATCCGCCAGGTTCATTTAACATTGTATAACGATATAAATGTCAAACGACGCTTCCGGATGTATAATCGATACAACCAAAGTTACATGTACACGTTAATATTTGTACTCGTTAACTTGTTTTGTGCTAGTTAAGGTAATAAAGGCAACATTATCTAATTATCCTATTTGTATAAGGATTAAAATGTAGTTTTTAAGCGTCATTATTATACCGTTAAAATAGATCGGACGGTTTTCCGCCTAATACACTTTGGGTTCCACTTTTAAGCCGTTTTTCTAAAGTTTTTCTTTTTTTTTTATAGCGGAAACCCTCTCATTATACAATATGGAGTATCCTAAGTTTCCAAGATAATAAGTGAAAACCCTTGAAAATATCTTGTTAAGATTAATAAATATAGGTTAAAGGTTAAACTAGCAATTTCGAGGCGCTTTTTGTAATACCTTTAATAGGTATTATAGCAGTATAATCCAGATTTAACAAGTTCATATAATGGTTTCAGAATACGTAGAATTGTTTCGGATAAATAATGCTTTCGTAGTTTTACATGTATATAGACGTAAATAAATCGTTTAAGTTTATTTTTCAATTGTATATAAGTTTGTATAATATCTCCAAGATTAAAGCGAAAGTTGTGGAGCTTACATAGGGAGTCGTTAGACGTCAAAATTGAGCGATAGATCAATTGTTGAAAAGTAGGAAATTGGGTTATAAATACTTCTTTTCTAACTTTATCGTACCCCTCAATCATAAAACCGCTTTTTATATGCGATTTTACGGTCACGTCTTTTGCCTTATAGATTAAACGGGTAGCGAAAATCATGTAGGAGCCGTAAATCATTGGGTTAAATCTTTTAAACCAAATTCTGTCTTTTTCGATAAAAGAGGAGATTTCATTATGGGTTAACCATTTACAAGTGCTACCTAAGGTTGTAATAATGTCCATTTTACTGATTTATACAATTAATTTACGGTTCTTCGTTTTCTTATGGGTGGTAAAGAAGTTTTCAATAAGTTCTTTAAAATGTTTCTTTTTTTAACTAAGAAGACGCCTTCAACGGGCTGGTGATAGTTTCGTTTGAATGGAGCGGTCGAATTTATGATGTAGCGAAGGTTCTAAAAGTGTATCCGGAGGAAATATAGATTTCGGGCGAGGTTCGCATTTGTTATTATTGAAATGGTTTGCATTTTTCTATTTATTGTATTAAAATTTCAGGATTTCATTGTTAATATTTTCCTTTTAATATTTGAAAATTATCGTTGAACGAAATAAATTAGTGTTATTTAGTAAGTTTACAAACATATCGTAACCTCAAATCCTGTTAATCTTCTAAGGGATGGTCTAACTATATTTCGTTTTCCAAATCAGGCCTTCAGACTTTAGTGGATGGTCTAAAACGCTAGTTTCACATAAACTGTTTCTTGTTATCAAAGTTTTCGAACCATTTTTTCTAGCCTATAGAAAAAGTTAAGTTTTTATAGCCTTCATTATAACAGTTTCTTTTTGAATCGTTATTAGTAATAGTATGGAATATGAGTGAAATTTAAGGTAAAAACTCTATATAAGGAGTATTTGTTTCAGACTACTTGGGTTAAAAATATTGTTTACGGCGTTTGATTTTATTTTCAGGATTACTTCCATGGTATTAATACGTTTTAATTCTTTGGATAATACCTTTTATTTTTTTCAACTGGTTTGTAATATCATTTGTATTTTCGGCTAACTTAAAGCACCTCTACCAATATTTCCTATACTTACTTTCGGTTACATTGGCCTTTAGTTCGTTATTTATACGAGTCGAAAGATATACCATAATTGTAGGTAATTTAATTCGAAGGTTTAATGTAAACGTTTATGTAGTATTTAATCTGGGTATCCTAATAGTCTACAGCGGAAACTCTGCGCGTAAATTTACTAGCTTTAATCTTTATTACCCTATCAACGGCATACAGGATAAGCTGACAGTGAAATTACGTTATATCTATAATAAATTCATAGTTAAATTCTATATCGTTTTCAAGACGTAATTTAAACCGTTTTTGGGCCTACTAGTTTAGCTAATAGTTGTAACAGAATCTTTAGATAACTTTTAGGATCTTTTTTCTCATATCCGTATGTACTATTACGTAAAGGAGTCGGAAAACGCGCTCCGTAGCCGGATATCCGAATCGTCGGTATACTATCCGTAATTTGAGTTGTATTAGGTAGATGGCTTTAGTTATGCCTCTTTTTAGGAAAAACCATAGGTATCTGAACCGCGGACAAGTTAATTAGTTGTATTTAGAACCATAATTTCAAATTTGTTCATGTTAGCTAATAATATTAGAGAAAATTTTCGAAATTTATTACGTAAATTTTATCTGTCCTGAATCTTATATTCACTACAATCATGCCAAATTATAACGACTTATCTTTATTACATAAAACGTTCCGGTGTTTTCTAGTTTTATCGAATTGGAGTTTGAGAAACTTTATCGCGAAAACATAGAATTGTTGTTTTCGACATTCGAGATTTCTTTAAGGTCGGAATTTATGATAATACTCTGAAACCAATTACTATACCTATCAGATAACGTGAATTACGACGTTATTTAAGCGTTTATTACATCGCTTTCGTCATCCAGGCTTGCTCTATAAAGTAATAAGGCATTTTGCAAGCCTACAAATACTTTTTAGTTAGTTTCCATATCTTGAATTATTACGTAATTCTCATTCTCCTTCGAGTCATATTTTTCAAATGTTCATTCGTAAGCGTAAACGTCGAAATTCTTTTTTCCCCTTCTTTATCGGTTACATATGTTGTAAAAGTGGCTTTTATCTGTTGTTTGAGAAGGTAATGGTCCTAAAATTATTATTCAATCCGAATATATTCGCTTACCATTTAATGAATCGACTTACAGATTACCTTATTCTATATAATATATCATTTGAAAAATACGTAAAGTTCCCTATACATTTACGTAGGTATAATAGTATACTTAATAAGCTTTTTATTTGGTTTTTGGGGCGTTTTCTCTGATAATTATTTTATCCTCGGTTTCCAGGGCTTTTCCTCTAGTGTCTATCATCTTGATAGTCGTATCTAGGGCGTTTATATTCTTTATAACTTGGGTACATTTCAAATCACCGATATAAAACGTAGTTCATCATCTTAGCAAGGCTATTTTTCGTAATTTTCAGGCCTTCG
The DNA here is from genome assembly GCA_038502455.1 of Anisogramma anomala. NCBI lineage: Eukaryota > Fungi > Ascomycota > Sordariomycetes > Diaporthales > Gnomoniaceae > Anisogramma > Anisogramma anomala. Next base: position 38,355,476 of record JASMMZ010000003.1, on the reverse strand, counting down.
TCCTTGGCTTTCGTAGCTATAAACTTTACTTCGAGGTCAATTTATCAGTGTACTAAGGTTTTAAGTAATGTTTTGAAACTCGTCAAAAAGCTTCTCAATCATTATTATGTTAAAATAATGATAGGTTCAAATTTGAGTTTCTAATACATATTTTTATAACTATTTCGATAAATTATTCATCGCCTTTATATCTTAGTTTCAAGGCCGCCAGATACTTTGAAATTATCGTTAATAAAGCAACAAATACTTTTTATAAGGGTTTATCGGTATTTCCACGTTGAATTTGAACGAATTCCTGAGTAATACCTGTCCAGTCTCTGTTGTAAAGTTTATAGTTAATTTCTGTATCGAAGTATATTTTGAGGCGGATGTAATATTCTAACCATATTTCTACTTAGTTTATGTAACATATATATTTCACTTTTCGGCTTACCCAGTCAGTATATTAGGTAAAATTATATGTCATTGGAAGTTCTTGCTGTCTAGTCTTTCACAAGTATTCAATATTACGCGGGATCTATTGTTAAAAAAGTTTTAGAGTTTGCTACTATAGATTTCGTCTTTATTGCACAACCTGGAAAAGTTCGTAGGCTTTATAAGATTCATCTTTTTCATGGAAAATAGATATAGTAAGAGGTTGCCATAAGTATCGTGATTGGTAGGTATTAATTCGCAAGGTTTGTATTATAGTTTGATGACGCTTATCTTATCTATGAGTGTACTGTCTTCCTTATTCATATTGCTTTAAATACGGTTAAGGGGGCGTTGATTATATTTAGAAAGAAATTTAGTTTATATCTTTCTTGAAAAATATATTCGATAAAGGGATTCTATACGATCCAAATGGTAGATAACATTTTTAACCCTTACTCCTGTTACATTAGTTATTCAAACTCCGTATGCCCTGTAAGAGGCACTGTTAGTCTTTCAATGCGCTTCAAACTTTACGTACGTAGAGTGTTTTAAGGCTTCCTCCGCATTTTGAAAACCCTTTTTATGCTCCGCTAACAAATATACTTTTGCAAAGTTTTTTTTATAATACTTCTTTATCTTCTCATTCGAGAATTTCGTTGAGTTAAGCTATGGTAAATAGGGCTTTTACAACACGGCTATTTTCACTACTCGAGGTATTAAATTCCTCATTTCGTATTTATACCAGTAATACTTTGGAGATTAAGTTTTATACTATATGACATATTTCTATCGTCCACTGGGAGATCTATTTTCGGAAATTATCGAATATTTCATACCTTTAGGCCTTTTTTTCCTTATAGAGAAATTGTCATATATAATAGGCTAGGATATGAAAAGCGAAATGCTGGAGCATTTTATGCGTTGACGATAATAAATTTAAAATTAGACTTAAAATAAAACTGCAAATACAAGTGAATAATACGTTTAGTAAAAATAAATTCAATATGTTAGGGCGGTCTAAATAATACGTAACTACAACTTGGTGATACGTTTTCAACTAACGATATAGTGCTTCAAAACATTTTTACTAATCAAACGACTAGTAATCTTAAGGTCGCAATGGTCAATTTAAACAAGAAATATAATAAAGAACGAATAGAAAAATTCTAAAGGGGTAAAGTAAGCAGGGAGAAAATGTAGGGAGGTATATGTTTGAAGGAGGTAAGAGTGTGTAAAAGCAAGTTAAAATGATAGGGTAAACGCTTCGAATACTGTACTTAACGCTTGCAAAATATGTTGAAGCATTTGGAGAAGTGTTTTTGAAGCTTACAGTAATAATGGGGGCGTTTCAAAAGTTATATTTCAACCGGTCATAAAATTTATATGCGAGTCGGATACTGCCTTAACTGCTTTTTAAAATTACTCGAACATTGTTAAAATTGTTTTACTCGTTTTTCATATCTGTCGAAACTTCTCAAAAGTTATTTCTAGATAAATACCAACAAAGGGTTCCAATCTTTAAAAGCTTACGTAGCTAATACGTAATAGGACGCTTTCCTAAAAGTGCTTGAATACGTCCAAAATGCCAACCGAGTCAACGGATAACGTAATAGAGCTTTTAGTAATCTAAGAGTACCAACCGAATTAATAATTTTGTACTAAATTTATTATTCTTAAAATCACTCTACTTTACAGTCTTTTCATACTCCCGTGTATTTTTTGTAAAACGTAATATTGGAATACGGAATCATGAGAACTGTTACAACATCCCGTTATAGATATTTTACCAAGGTTTATCTTTTTTCTAGGCTGTTTGTGGTCGACCGAGTCGGCTACTAATTAGTATCAGAAAGTTTTTTTTCGTTATTTACGTAAATGTAAAGAGATAGAGGAAAAATCGTGAGATTGGTAGTATTAAATACAAATAATTATGAAAAGAGGCATCCGCAAAGTACATGCTTCAAGTGAGAGCTTATAAGCTCTTATCCGGAGCGTGGAGCTCTACCATACACTCTGTCAATATCCCTTCTGAGAAGGGGCACGCTATCATGCATTATGCGAGAGCGCGACTTGTTGAGTGGCATGTTACTGTGCACTCCGCATGAGTGCACCCTACAGCGTGGCTGTTGACTAACTATAGGGATATATAACCATATCCACAACCATAAATAACGAGAAAAGTGATTTTAAAAATCGGGAGCCCACAACAAGACTTACCAAAACTATTTACGCATCAGGTGAAGCTATTAGAAATTACCCATGTTACCAAAAAAAAAAAATGAATTTGAAAATACTAAGAACGACTCCGACGATTATCACGATCTGCCTCTATAACCGCTTAAAACATTTCACATTAACGATAAACTCCTTACGAATTTCTTCAAAATATGGGGTAGTACCCAAAATATAACGGAAAACTATACAATCCACATAAAACAAACATAATGCTGTTTCTCAATATTTATCAATAAAAAAATTTTTACTTTGGTATTTCATTTTATTTTCCTAGTAACTCTTACTAAGCACGTTAGGAATTACAACTTGACCTTTTTGAACAAGGCGTATACCTTCCGCATAATTTATAATGGGATGAAAGTTTAATTATATGACGATATCTACCTTTTGCAATATTGAAAAACTAGGCTACAAGGCGATAAACAAGAATAATATCAAAACTACATTCATTGAAAAACTTCAAAACAATACTGAATATGTTTATAAGAATTTATCCGTGACATAGATAAGTCCCACTATTTCCCCTCACTAGTAGGATTATATAGTTAAACAGAGTATAATTTATAAGTCAATGATATTAAAAAAGAACGAAGTCAGGCCACTATGACTTAATAGCTCAGATATATGTACATTTATATAGTTTTGAATATAAACTCTTTTGTAAATGGACAGAAAGTTAGTGAACAGTACAAATTCAAAATAGTTGTTCTTTTTTTATACGTATTTGTTAAAAAGCTAGTGAAGTAGCTGGTTTTGGCTTGGATAATCAGACTGTAAATGTGGTAAGTTAATTGAATCATCATTTTATTATAAACAGCTTTATTTTCATTTTGTTGTCAATGCTTCAATACTTTTCATTAGTTTGTTTGTTGGTCTGTATGTTGGTTCATGTATTAGTTCAGTTAATATTCTAATAATGGAGCCTTTTTATTTTTGTTGGTAGTGGAGTTGAATCCCTATCCTTGATGATTGATTCATTGTTTAGTTGAATATCGAGGTCAATTGAGTTATAGCAATCTAGATGTCATAATTTTAAAATTGGTTTTAGAGAATCCGAAAGGATGCGGAGATGAAATTTTCTATTGCCACTCTATTTTGATGTGTAATTTTAATCCCTATTTTCTAGTATTATAACTTATTTATATGATATACAAATTCGCGTATAGCTTTTAGATTTACACAAATTGTAATATTATATGACTTAGTTTCGTTAGTCGGTAGGTATAACAACGACTCATATATTTACCATTCGGGATGTCAACTGTTATGCATCATTTTGAGTAGTTGATTACATATATAGAATATTATCACTTATGACATCCGATAAAGATTTCTCATAAATATTACTATGGCCAACAGCCTCTATTATAAGAGATTACTTATGATTTTGAAAGTTTTTTTTCAAAAGCGTGTAAAATTTGTTAGATTACAGTTATGGCCTTCAATTTGTCTTCTTTTTTCGCCTTGTAAAACTATTATACGTGGCCTTTGTCGTGTTATTTGTCTATGTACTAGGCAATTTATCTGTTTTGTTTTTCTTTTTAACCATTTGAAATGTATCTCTTCGTACTTATCTTTTGGCTAATATGTCATTTATATAGTTTTCAGGTATTGTAACTGCAAAATATCTTAACGTATAAAGAAACAATGAAATACTATTTCGTGTAAAAAAAGCATTAGTTCGTAGTTGATACTGTATCAACCGCACAAAAGATATAGTTTTTCCTGATAAGCCTTTAGACGTTACAATGTTGTCGATTCTAATTGGTAGAAAGAACTTTAATATTGCTTGGTCAAGTGGTCGATTTATTGTTATAAGTCTGGCAGATTGCAAACCGATCTACACACTTATTTATAAACTTAATTGCTTGGCTCGTGCCGCATATTGAATTGTTCATTTCACTACAATTGACTTTCTGTCTATATAGTCAACTTAACTGTACTTTACGTAACTTGAAGGTATTATACTTGAATGGAATCCCAAAACAAACGGCTTTTTATTTTTTGGTATTAGTGGTGATTCTAATACCTCTTTTCAAAAACACCTTTCGGCTACGCAAGGTTTTCCATATATCAACTCTAATGCTCTTTGTTTCATAAATTTACTTCCATCCTCCTACCTTTCCATGAAAATATTTTATACTCACATCTATACTCCAAAACCTCAACATACATACAATTATACTCTGAAAACAACCATGGAAGTTAATCAAGTCCTCTAGGTTTAAAATTTGTTTCGAATTAATTTACTGTTTGAAGGTTAATTATGAAACATACTAACCACCCGTCATATTAAAAAAGGACCCCTAGTAACGCCTTTCTACACTACAAATAAATCATATATTTAATAATAAATGTTCGATTATTTATGCGAAAATAGCCCGGGAACTACGTACGACTGTTTATAAGCTTTTTATACACTTTTGTTACAGGGTCGTTTTTGAAAAGAGATACTTTTGGTTGTTTTTTTCGACGAAAATCGGCGTCTGGTGTCGATTGAATATGCCGTACATCCCGGCCTAACCAACGCTACAACTCTTACGCTTACGGATATCAAAGGTTTCGGGATACCCTAAGCTCTTAATTGAAAGGATGGCTTAAGGTCTCGGAACCTGATTATCTATATTATTAAGGTTTATATTACAAATTAATTACTATGAGAAAAGAGCCCTCTAGTTGCGAAATTTTCCACCGGTATCTACAGTTATGTTTCTTAGTAACAGGTGTTGAATAAATTGATTGGCTCTGAAAAGTAAAAAAAAAATATAATCCCAATTAATTTCATACTTTTTGTTGGAACTATTGGCTTTACAACTGCACAACAACGTATCATGAAGGATTCCAAGTTCTTTAATCAAGAACTTGAAAAAACATCAGTTAAGTGTAAACATTGAAACTTCAATAGATTATCAATCCTTATATATAGAATTAACAATGATAATGCCAAATATCGCAAATTTCACCAAAAGAGGAAAAAATGAACTTGATTCTAATAGAAAGAATTAACTTCGTTAAAACTTAACGATATCTTGAAAAACTTACTTGTAGCTATTTCATAGTAATTTTATACCAACCAATCACATCCTACCATCATTGAACTATTAAGAACACTAAAAAGCTAATAAACCAAAATTATGATCACATAAGTAAACGTTTCAAATGATAGATAAAAAATATGAACTGAGTAATCGATATGATTCCTATCGATTTATTTATTATCAAATTAATAATATTCATAAACGAGTCTTCGATAAACAAAGGAAACAAATAGTCGCAGATTGAATTCCTTAAAATAAATGTTAATAAATACCAATCGCAGTATACCTTGTTTTTCATCAATAATAAACTAATTCATAAGACCTCTAAAACCTACAAAAGACTTTCTCCAAATGTATTTCGTTATAAAGTCTACAACATAATAACAAGCTTTAATATAAGAACTTTTATATAAAATAACCTTAATATAATTAGTAAATAATTTCAAATTACACCGACACCAATCTTCATTTTGACAAATTCTCGAAATATATTATAATACGTCTGCCAAATCGTTCTATCCAATAATGAAATATGATCCGGTTAATTTGATAACAACAGTTATATGATATAAGTAATTGAAAAGACTACTAATGATTATATATTGGTCATTGGAATAAATGTCTACGTATATAAGTTCTTGAGGGATCTAAAAACCCGAAATTATAAATAAGAATGATAGTAAAAAACTATATGAAATCTGAATATTACCAGTCGATAATACTAATTTTACTCATTATCATATTAAAATATATAATGTGTATGGAATACCAAAAACTGGTATTCATATTTATCAATGATATGTATTAGAAATATTATAAAAATGGCTTAAGATAGGAAAGAGGACTCATTTGCGTTATTAATTTATTATATTTCATGGTATACTGAAAACAAAAGGATTACCATCACCAATATTAGGGGATAATCACTTATAACAATTTAAAGGTAAATGTAAGATGCTTTTGCAACATTGTGCAAGGGGTAAGCTTTGGATCATGAATTAATTTTCAAACTGTCTAACGGTATGCACAACTTCAACCGTAAATCCACCACTTCATTTTCATATACTATCTGTTCCTTAGACTAAAGTTCGAATAGTCAACTCGTTCCAACGTCCAAATATCAATGAATGATTCATTATTCTTTTGTGATAAGAATATTTTATATCATATTGCATAAACGTATATATTTGGGAACTTTACCTTAATATATATTGTTTTTATTCGAATAATATAAGAAATTTGAGGTACGTATTTCATCGGGGACGATTATATGAGTTGAAGTTCAACTTCAATAATTCATTTGGTAATGAGAATGTATTTAAGAGTTGACGCGTTAAATATTATTTTGGTTGAGAAAATTAATAGAATAACGCAGAAATTAGTATTAAAGTTCATTAGAAAATATAGTTTTAATTGTACCTTTTCTCCGGTATATCATTTATTTAAGCTAATTCAAAGATTGTTTTGGAGTATATAATAGAAGGATTTTTTACTGATTTGTTCTTAGTATATGTCCAGTTTTGAATTTCATGCATATTTTAATTGAATGATGTTGTATTTATTATGTATTTGAATTCTACAAAGTTATCATGTAAAATTGATTCAATCATTTTTTGAAATTATGAGTCCGTTCAAATTTTTATCTATTGATAATGCAAACTATTTCAATAATTATTTAGTATAATTTTTGATCAATACTTTTAGCTATGCAAAGAATATATTCGACTGAATAGCCTATATTACAGTCAATATTTGAAGAAGAATATTTTGAAACTTAATTCATTTATTAATATGGATATTTTCCTTATTTAAAACTTGAGTATTTTTATTACACCGTTTTGATTTTCTTTTATATAGATGTCATTGTCAATGAAACTGGATATTTTACAATAATCGCGTTTTAATAAAAATGTTTAGATATTATAGACCAATTATGATACATTATAATAGTTTTTGTTTCCATTTATTCTACTCATATTCTCCTTTTCCGACCTTATTTAATTTTTATTATTAATTATATTTTCATAATAGAAAATATTCTTCTTCAAAATAAAATATTGATAGTAAATAAGACTGATCAAATATGATAATTGTGATGTTCATAAGGCTTTTGAATGATTTTTTTAAAATTTTTATTGTTTTGGATTTTAATATCTTATTTCCATACAATAATATATTCATGTATTCCAGGATCTAGCATTCGTATCATTACAGCTACTTCCGCATTTTCATAAGTTATTAACAATAAAATTTAGTAGAAGGTTTTCAAGAATGTCTTTAAAAAGTAATATGAATTTAACAGCGATTAAACACTGTCTTCTATTTGAAAACTCTCGTATTCATCGAGTACACTAATAATTATATTGAAACTTATTTCTTCATTTCTTCAGAATATGTATAACTCGACTCACACCAATTATTTCCTAGTAATTTGATAGTGTTTCTATATTAAACTCAGGGTTTTGTTAGTATTTACTCCAGCATATATAAGTAAACTTTGATAAAGACTAATTTAATAAATGAATTTTTCGAATATTCCGTTCATTTAGACTTGTAACATATTGTAGTATATTAGATTATGGTTTTTGAAATTGGTGACGGTGGATGAAAAATAATGAATACGAAGTAATGAAAAAGATAAGATATTTACAAATATATAACTCGACAAAATATAACATTTTGAAGTAAAAATCGAAATCAAACTTTTTTTGAAAGAAAATCAATCAAATGAGCAATTTCACAAAAATGATACAGGAAATGAACAAAATCATATCGAAAAATACGAAGTATTGAATCTTACATGCTACAATGATATGTTTTAGGGGAATTTTTGTACCATTTTACATTAAATCATTAGTATAAGCGTGCATGAACGAGTTATTTCATAATATGCTTGAAATTATTTGTTACGAATTACAAATATCATAAACCAGAATACTAAAATCAAGTTCAAGTATTATATTGGACACTATTTGAAGGTATCTCTTACGTTCCAAATCAATGAGAGATATGATAATAGCGTCTTCAACAGAATATATTTGTAAATTGCACGAGTAATAAATGAATGACGTGGAAGCTATTAAATAATTTGTCAAATCGAGGTAATCCATATTTTTGAATCTTCATATAGTCTAGCTTCAAATATCATTCTTCCGGAAAAAATGACGCAAAGGTATGACGGACCGATTTCCAGAAACCTGGGCAAGTCGGCCGCCCAAGACCGTAACATAAATATATAATAGTAATTGACAAGTAAAATATTTCAAATAATATGATTCCAATTGTCACAATATTAAAGACATGAATATAATATTATTTTCATAGCGGCTAGTTTATTGCCCTATATCATCGCATACATTTTATCAATTTTAACTATTTAATACTCTTTTTTTGTGTAATAGGTATTGAGGTTTCCTTGTATTCTTACCATATTGAATTTTGTTGTTAGTAGAAAGACATTGCATGGAGTGCGAATAGGCTATAAGATATATTATAAGTTAGTGTCAATCTTATGATCCAGGATTCTTACCTTAATTGCGTTATACACACACGAATATATGATTGAGTCTGTTATATAACTTTTTTGGTAGCTAAGTATTGTTTTTATTTTAACAGTTTGGCAATATGTACTTCTTTCATTTATTCATTTTCATCAAGTATTATAGACAGTAATATCAACCTCAATTATTCGATATTTCATTAATGTGTGAATATATAGTACGTGCATTTCTAAATTAATAGCTTCTGGTAAGGCTATAATAATAAATGTTGTTTTGAATTGACTAAGAATTACACAATTCTCATATAGTAACTACAAATTTATTGGTTGAATTGAGAATGATATTGAAAATCAGTACAAATGAAATTTTATTATGAATACTTAAGTTATATCTGTATTTAGAAAGAACTTATGTAAATGAGGTGAGTTCAAATTAATATTAGTTAAAATGATTTCTAATTGAGCTAAATCGTTGTTATCAAACATTCTTTTCGAATGATAATTCAATGATTCATTAACAAATATTCATTCATTCATGCGAGGACTATTATCATTATCTTCAATGATAGATCAAAATTCTAATACCACTCCAGTAAAAATAATATAAGTAATTGTAAATAGTTTATTATAAGCCGATTAAAATATGAAAGAACTAACTCTGATGTTATATTTGGTGAAGAAATGTGGAGAATAGTGAGTGAATATGTATATCAAGAGGCCTTTTCTATTAAATGTTAGCTTCAAAACATAACTGAAGCCACAATATTTTGGCATATCACTGTAATATCGTCTTCTATCTTCTATATCATTGAAATGAATATTAATTTTACAACCAAACCATTTGAACCGTTAACTCGTTATAATTAAGCGATGATAATGAGATAAATCTATCAATTAATGACCTATAACATTATCCCTTCTTTTACCATGATTGGAGAAGATTACGATTTTACGAATGCTTTTGCAATTTTTCGTCAAGTAGCCGCTCACTGATCATTTCCTTTTGAAAATGTACATAATTCGAAAATAACCTTTATTATACGAGACCTCTATTATATGTACTAAGATATCATAGCGCCTATTTACTTGTTTCAAACGTTTATTAGATTTTATATAAAGAGTTATAAGTATTTTTTCGTTTTGAACAGGTTATTCCTACCCGAGTAACTCCACAAACTCGTTTTAACTCTCATATATTACAACTGAACTTACCAAATATAAGGGAAAGCTGTGTATCGAATCAAAAGATTGAAATTTCTCTACTTTATTAGATTTTCGCGGTATTAAAAAGTCATCGATAACCGTGGTTTAGAAGCAAATACGTGTAATATTATTCTAAAATTAATGATGATAGAGAGTTAATCTTCGTTACTTCATTTATCTGTTACTTAGTGTCAATTTTCCATACTTATAGAATGTATTATAACGTGTTGAGTATCAGCTAGATATGTTGATTAATATATCCTTAACTGTGGATATTACTAAAAATCACTATAGTAATCAATCGTGGAGGAGCACGCTAGCAGAGTGTATGGAAGTGTGTCACGGCCCATATGAGAGCTTATCAGCTGTTACCTGAGGCACGCACTCCCCATATGCTTCTTCTGGTACTTGCATCATCTTTCTACTACCATACTGGAATACTATACTGTATTTTTCATACGTTGACATAAAAACCAAACCGACATTGACATCTTCCTATTAAAAACATGCGAAAAGCTAGGAGGTAATTAAAATAAAAAGGAATAAATATATCCTGATATTAATATATAAAAGTTAGGAAGAAACGTATGCTATCGACCAAAGTTCGCATTTCAAACGCTAGTAAATAGTCGAGTATAAGACATTCAAAAGTAGAATAACCTTGGCTTGTTCTGAATACGGTTGTCCCGCGTCATCAAAGTTATAGAGAACAGTTTAAAATGAAAGGATACAATCGGAAACTAATGAATCGTTACATTAACATAATTTTGATTAAGCTTGAACTAATCTTTCATTCATTGTTAAATTTTACAACATTCATAATAGTAAAAAACTAGAGTTGAAATCAATGATAATAACGAAAGAAATGTAGAACAGAGAGGTTCTCATGTAAGAGAAAAAAATCTTTCAATAGTAGGCAAAAAGGAAAAAAACCGTATAAAGTTAGCCTTTGAATTGAGATAATCGTTGTAATAAAGCTGTTTCTTCAAAAAAATCTTCCAATTATTTATCTGGTTAGGACTGTGAAACTGTTTCATTATAAAAGAAAATATTTCATTGAATTTGATGGAAGAAAAAGGGGAACATTGCAAAGTTGAGTAAGAGTTCTTGAAAAACAATAACAAAACTTGTTGGAATAGTATTTCATGCAGTGTAATAAGTTAACTTTACTTACAGTAAAGTGGACTGTACTGCAAGTGTATTTATTTGTAGAGACTTACCGCATTGGGTGTAAGTCGAGTGCAGTACGCTACACTTCACTCTAGGGCACGATCCAAGCAATTGACCATACAAATTACAGTGCAAACCGGCTAGCGGTCTGTCAAACCTAAAACAATACATCCACCCTCTGACCACGCAATACTACTGTTACTTCGACCAATCGAATTTACAACATTACAATGTCCAAAGACTATCAACACTTATCAGTGCTTTCTTGCTGAGTTAAACACAAATAAGCTAAGTAAAAAAAGAAAAACTACTTTCTGGTTACGATTTAAGTTATACGATCGCTAGGGTAAAGGAAAAATTCTTACGAAAAGCCTCTACTGTTGCATCGGTTTTCACGGCAGTAAGTAAAGAATACTTCTAGACTACGTTGGTTTTCACGACAGCTTAAAGGTAACAACGGTATCGCTATTGAAAACACCAAGAAATCTTTATTGATTCTTTTTAAAGACGTTAGAATTAATTATCAAAAGTCTCAAAGTTCGGCAACTTGGCAAACGGCTAAGTTAGTAATACTACGGATGCTACTACTATAAAAACGATTAAGTCTTTACGCCAAATAACCACAACAAATGACCTTCGACCTTAACTACTACTAATAACGACCTCCGACTTTACCCTCTACACCAAACTTTTACCTATACTTCACTCTTTGTCACTTTTCACGTCACTTTAATCGTTAAGTTCGCTGCTCTTAGCTAAAATACCAAGTCACGCCAAAAAAAGCCACGTTACATGACCTTTTGTCAAGCCGCCAAGTCACAAAGTTCCTACGCGACTTTACGCCAAAATACCGAGTCCCTACGCCCAAAATCACCCACTAACTTGCCCTACACACCCTTTATAAACCAAAACGTCAAAATATCCCCAAGTTAAGAATACATAAAAAAAGTTAAAGCCCTCGGATCAGTTTTCCTCAAACATTATAACTAGAAACTCTTCATCTCAGACGTTATTAAAAACTTAACCAAAGACCATCTAACCAACTACGTTGGATAATAAATCATCGACGCGGACCTTGGAAACGAATACGGTCGCAGTACTCGCGCATTCTAAGATTTCTGCGAATTGTTTAGCTACTAAACCCTTAACATAAAAAATATAATTTAACGAATGGTTCAAACCAAGTTAAAAAAGGAGATTATACGCCTTAATATTTATATTCCTGGAGAAATACCGGTAAGAGTTGCATAGACTTTTTTTTAAATTAACCTAACAATAGGATTACCCTTATGATCCTAATACTTGAAACCTTTAAGAAAAAGGAAAAGGTATTAAGGTACTTTAACGCCCTTACATACGATTTAAAAGAACTCTCTTTTACTCTTAGCTAAATTAAACCCTCTTTATTCTTAAGCGATAAAGAACCTATTAATCTGCTCGATAGTTTAGTACCATTACGTGACAGCATGGAATACACCCTCGGCGGCGGTAGTACATACGAAGCAACGGTTGCTAACGCGGCCAAAAGCATTGACGTTAGTGCTTTACACCAGTCAATTGGGTAAAACCGTCAGGCTTTCCAAAACCTTTAAGTACCTTTCGTCCCTTAGCAAGTCTATCGCCAGAACCCTTAAAAACTTTCTCCCTTTAAATACACCTACACTTGCGAACCTATCATGGGCTCTATTATGAGGATTTACCCCTCGGGTCACGCGACTAGCAATTACCCTTAATACTGGGCTTCGAAACCTATAAAATTTAAATCGTTGGAAAATATTAACTAAGTATGAGATAATTATCGCGACCTTCCCCTAAAATTTGTCAAAATGGTTAAAATCAATTATAAGTCAATAACGAACTTCACTAAGATTTAAAATAATATAAAAAAGTATAACGGAAAACCTTATAACCTTTTCGATACTAAAATAATACCTTTCCTAAATATTGGTAAGTAAATAAAGGTCACATTTTTTGTTTCCATTTACTACTCCCCAAAATATTTACAAGTTACGTCAAAAACTATTACTTAACTTTCCTAACGAATGCCACCACATTTCGCGAAATTTATAATGGCATAGAAGGCCACTTCGAATACGACGTCCACCTTACGTAATACCATATAAATTGGGTCACAACGCGGTAAACTACAATAATAGTAAAGAAAAAAGATGAGGAATTACTAATAGATATTTTCAATTAAATGTTTAATAGTCTAATAATATGTTAAAAAGCAATGGGAAAGACCTACGTTAGTAAAGCTACACTTCGTGAATAGGTACGGGCAGCTATTACAGGCGTTATAAAGTTCGAATACGTTTTATAATGTACAAATACTACTTGTAAATTATTTTCCAACCAGTTACGTTTCTTGTTTGCCACCGTAATAGCACGTATACCAAACTCGCTCAGTATATTTTTCCAAGACATAAAGTTCCTTAACGTGGGTAAGGAAAACCATATGGTAGTTAATTAAGTCCACCTTAAATACGGGCGCCTATAACGTTTAATTTTAGGCTTATCAACCTCGGCTCTAAACTAAAAGAAATACCTACGTTAACGTTAACAAGATTTAAATGAATCCATTAACCGTAAATACTATCATCGTAATAATAGTAAAAGATATTGGATTTATGGTAAGGCCCATTACTGGTCGATTCGCTATCCCCCCGCCAAACGTAACAATAAGAAAGTAACGTACTATATTTAATACCCTACTATTTCGAAACAAGATTACTTGAACCAGGTGGCAGATACTGAAGGCAATAAGCTAATTAACGCCGTTAACGCTCCTAAGTAAATTAAGTGACACGAAGATATTACTTTTAAAACGATAATCTAATAACTAGTTGACTACGTCATATTATACCGTTTTGGTGGTAAAAACCCTTATCTTTATCCTAACTATACCTTTAACCCCTTAAATACTTTTAACTTTGGCGATTGGTACGCGGACCATATGTTTTAAGGTAGTATGCCAAATATTGGGGCAGTAAGGTACTTATTAAAAAGTTATTCGTAATATGTGGTATTGTATAGGAAAAACACTACAACCACTAACACTACAACCACTACGATTAATCTTCACTATATTGGAAAAGGAAAAGTTAGCTTTAACCCAGGATCATGAATATCGTTACTAGAAATAACGGTAATACAAATTATTATAGAAGCGATTACGTTTCATATTCTTAAATCGCCTTCCCTTTTTTTACTTTACTTAAAGAATATAAAGACCCTCAGCGTTAATATGAACGTTAACATAAACTAGATAGTAAAAAAAGGCTAAAGGTTTCCACTCGCCTTTAAGTAAGGGAATTTATAGTTTTATCTTTAGGACCCGGAAGCAGTAATATTAAACCTAACAAAGCCGGAGATACGTTGACTACATCAGTGTTTTAACCACCCAGTTATTAATAGGCTATATAAAGTCCTAAAGTCCGTAAGGTATAACGATATGGAATATTCTGCCCTAAAAGCTATTGAAAGGCTTGATCATTGTAACCAAACATATACTCAAACCTCCCGGAGATTTAAATTTACATTAAAAGACGATAAGAACGTTAATTGTAAAAATTTTGTTAATGTATTTTACCTAAATAATAAGTCTGTTTTTTACGTCGTTAGGTTAACAAATTCTTTTTATAGAGTTAAGTTTTTAAAATCACTTTCGGTAAAGGATACGTGGGAAACGTTAAAGATACTGTAAATTAACACATACATATGTCCACTTAACGTCGTTGTTTACAATATCGGCACCAACTTTAAGACGGCGGAGTTTCAGGAAAATGTCTAGATAATAGGTATTTAATATAAACAGGTACTTGTAAAAGCCTATTAGAATATCGGAAAGATTAAAAGGGTATACGCCCTACTTCGTTAAGCGTATAACATCCTTACACTAGATATTGGAAGTTTTACGGATCTGGAGGTACGCCTATAGATAGCAGTAAAATACCTTAATAACACCGTAGGCCCTAATGAGTTAGTACTAACGCTCTTAGTTTTTAAGATGTACCCACGCATAACGAGTGAATCTCCGCCCTCAGCAAATACCCAAAATCGTGCTACGGTCTACAATAAAGATCTAAGGAAACTACGAAGGGAATCAGCATGGCACCAAATCAACAACGCTCTCAACACCAAGAACGATCCCTTGACAATTAACGTACTTAATTTTCCGTTACAAAGTGAAGTCCTCATATAGCGGAAGCCAGGAAAATAAAACGGGCTATACAAGATATTAAGTATTATAAACTTTAGAATAATCGTTAAAACTACTAATAACCTTATATCTTTCCGAATCACCCAAGTTAAGTCCTACATTCAGGGTATTGAAGATAATGAAATTTAAGCTACCTAAGTAAAGCGACCGAGCTAATATAACCCTCCTCCACCCACTGTTAATAAGCTAATAAAACACCGCTGGAGCGAATAACCTCCGAAAAAAAAACGGTAAAAATGAGGAATACATATCGTGCCGCATTTACAATATTACTTCGGTAAACAAGAAAAAAAATGATATCGAAAACTTAGTAGTATAAATTAGGTTATAAGGGATTATTAAGACTTCTGGTAAACCTTTTAAGGAAAGCGATAAGGTTGAAATCGACGGTTTATTAATTCGAGATATAATACAATTTGTATCGAAAGCTAACTTTAACCTTCAAAACCCAAATGTTACGATCTTTAAATCAAGTATTATCCACGAGATTGAAGGCAAAACCACGAGGCGGCCATATTAAAAATTACGGCTAATCGCTTAAGGATATAGCGATAAAGGTAAGGACTAAATCCTTACATAATCGCCAACGATTGAGAAAATTAGCTAACGCTAAGTAATTACCCTAACAACAAGTTTTCTAGCTAAAACTGAAGGTAAATTTACACTTAATAGTCATAATACTAGGCAAATCCATATATAGTTGATAACGGATTTACAACGGATTATACTATTGGTTACTATAGGAACTCCGTGTGATTTACCCATTAGAAACGGTAATACGGTGTATTAAATTATTATATAAACTAATTCAAATAGGCGTTAACTAATTCCTAATCTATTACTCACACTTCAAATCCCGGCTAACGATAAAGTTTTTAATATACGATTCGTAATTATTAGTAACATGAAAAAAGGAATTCAATATAGTAAGTATATAAACTAACGATACTCTTTTCGTCGAAAGGGTTGGCTTTATAACACTAAAATAACAAACGATCGAGGACTTCAAGTTCTAAAATTATAAGCCGATAATGACATTAACGGAAAATAACCAACTTAACTTTAATAAATCGTCAATCCGTATACTAAATATTAATACCGGTAAAAGCTTCTATCGAAAAAGCTAA
The DNA here is from genome assembly GCA_038502455.1 of Anisogramma anomala. Taxonomy (NCBI): domain Eukaryota; kingdom Fungi; phylum Ascomycota; class Sordariomycetes; order Diaporthales; family Gnomoniaceae; genus Anisogramma; species Anisogramma anomala. The sequence continues at coordinate 38,338,568 of JASMMZ010000003.1, read as the reverse complement.
AGCGCTATTTTTACCATAATCGATAAAACCAATAAAGCTAGGGCTTAGCAGTATTTAAAATAATATGTACGTGATAATTATATTACTACATTATACCAACCGGAAGCCTCATTTAATTTATTCATTTCGATACAATTATAAATATTAACGGAAAAAGACTTCGATCGACTAAAAAAAAGGTTAGAATAAAAGATACGAAACCTGGACCGTAAAATTAGTATAATACTAATTGACCTTTTATAAGCTAAATTAATAATCTTTACGGACGGGTTTTTTATAAATAACACCGATTTATCTTTACAAATCGGCTTTTTAATAACCCTTGTTAATGAAAATAGGCGGAAAAATCAATTTAATATTATCGGCAACCTAAATTACTAAACCTTGGTCAAGTGTAAGAGGATTACGTAAAGCGTACTAGCTTCGAAGTTCTACGGTATAATGACGAGCTTTAACGTGGGCATGGTACTATAGAGAACTTTTAACCATATCACCAGCCAGCTACAGATTCCTCCTATCCCGGTAGTCATTTGTACCAACTTAAAAAGCCTTTTCGAATATCTTTTAAAGCTCAGAACTACCAGTGAAAAACACCTAATGATCGACGTAATGGTACTCCGCGAAAATTACGAAAAAAAGGAGATTAAGGAGTTCCGATAAATCGATGGCAAAGATAATCCTATATATACTATAACAAAGGCTACATTAAACAAAGCTTTGAAAAGTTTTGTAGACAGTAATAAGCTAACTATATGCATTAAAGGCTAGGTAAATAAACCACTTGAAAAACCCAGATCACGTGATGGCGGACAAGGATATGTTAGTAGATTGGAAGACTGCTAAGGGATTAATTATGACGACTTGTTTGAGTGGTATAGTTGAAGATACGAAAGGCTATGCGACCTGTTAAATGGCATAGTTGAAGTTACGAAAGGCTATGCCGAGAGAACTTTTTGTAGGAGTTAATAAACTCGGACCTCGGAACAACGGAGCAAGTGAGGTTAAATGGGGTCAATTTGCATGCAATTGGGTGCAATTCAGTATGGGAGTTAACTGGAATTGACAGGGGTCTGTCCAATTAACGAGGAGGCAATTTAGTGGCAACCGGAAAGGATTGGTCAGCCACACTAACGTGCGCGTACAAACTAAAAAGCTGCCAGTGTTGGAATAGTATTACATGCAGTGCAATAGGTCAACTTTACTGACAGTAAAGTTAACTGTACTGCAAGTATATTGCTTTGTAAAGACTTACCGCATTGGGTGTAAGCTGAGTGCAGTACGCTGCACTTTACTCTAGGGCACGGGCTAAGCAATTGGCCATACAAATTACAATGCAGACCGGCTAGTGGTCTGCCAAACCTAGAACAATACATCCACCATTTGACCACGCAATACTACTGTTACTTCGACGAATCGAATCGACAACGTTGCAACGTCTAAGGCCTACCAACAAAACTGATATATTAAAGTGAAATCTTAACGAACATGATTAATGCATGAAAAGGAGATGAAATGTACATGGAAAAGATTTTTATGAATGAAATACAACGAACGAGGACCAATGTCATTATTGTAATAAAGAACAACAGAGGGAAGAAAACAATGAGCTATATAGCGGGACTGTTTTCAATATATATAGAATCTAGATTGTAACTAAAACTATAACATTATTTTATAGCCTTATGATTGCAACAAACAATGATTTATGTATTATAGACTTTCATTACATTACGTCTGATATTATAACATATCAATCTATTCACTTAAAGTATAGAATACAAAGATTATGAACTTTTGGTACATTACAATCTATATTACGACCCGCTAACTTCTTAATTTATTTTACTGTATTTGTCTTTCTTATGTTTCACTCGCCGCTTACAAATTCTATATTTTTTTTCACATATTGTTACATATTCTACGTGGTTGATTTTTATAGTTTTAGGTTGATACTTATGAATCATAAATTTTTACAAATCTTAAAAACTCTATAAATATTTACCAACTCTAGTATTTCGCCTTACCACTTATGAACAAAAATTGCCACGTCATAACATATATAATTCGACGTAAACCGTGGAATTTTGAACTCGCTACTCAAAGATCGAATAATTTTACCACACCATAAACTATATCACAACATACTAGGTCTATATCTGTAACTTCTAATTCGCAATTTATGATCTTTCGTCACGCCTGAAATTATGTTACAAATTGTTAACCATTACATTTCCCCCCCCCGCCTTTTGTAAAATAACGTTGTTTGTTACGCCATAGCGTATATTACAACTCATGGGCATTAATGTTCGGGGTTTTAAATTGAAAATGACTACTTGTTGTTATTCTGCAACCTACATTACAACCTATGAAACTTTATATTTGAGCTTGCTAGTTATGAATGCACAATCCAAAACTGGACTATATTTTGCACCCCCACTTGACAACTATTGCACTTTTTATATTACTACATACGGAAGAGGGCGCTTTACTACGCTGGAACCAAGAACATAAACTTCCAACTTGGCAATTTTCATCTCAACACTTACGACTTATAACCTGTCACTACATCGTAACCAATATAATAGTTTATGACCTAATATTATAATGTACTAATCTCTATAGTTTCACCTTATCATTAGTGAATTGTCAACCTTTTTGTTTGTAAGTAAAGAGTTAAACAAAACGGTGTTTGATCAGTATTTATAACACTGAAAATGTTTAGTTTCGGATTTTTGCTATCTACAAAAGTTTCAGTCGATTTCAGAAAATACGGTTTGAGACAATATTCAATGCCGATTCAAAAGTTTCTATGCTTTCATTGCGCTAATGGAGTGAGAATTCACTACCCATACATTCATCTGATATCAATATAATCATAAATTAAACATGTATTACGTGTAAATCTGGGTTTCCGGAAGTCAAGTGTTTGAATGTACGTTATAAAAGAGTTCAATATGTGGTTTTATACGATGTTGAGGTCATAATAAAGTTAGTGAATTGAAATTAAATCCAGGTTATAGGTATTAGTCATGATTTCGAAACATTTCGGGTGAGTGTTTTCTAGAACATACGATGATTCAGTTCAGAGGACTTGGCATGGAGCTACCGAGAATGGGGCATAAAAAACGAACAAATGTGATAAAGGGGTGTATTACTGTAAAGGACTAACTCAAGTCCAAAATTCAGGTCTCGTTTCCGGGATGGACTTCATCGTCCCGTTTGCCGGCCCACCTCGTCGAATCGAGCCTTCTTCATAACGCATCTTGGCATTGATGTTCACAAGAATGCACTTCTATGCCCTGGTGTCTCGTCCCAACTTCTGCAGTGTATCTGCGCAAACTTGGAAGCATGGGCATGGGCTTCTGGGCTGAAAGGGAGACCTAGCGTCTCCACGCGACCTGATTCCTCACCACTGCGCCAGCCTCGAAAGTTTCGTCCCTGGACTGCTTGAGAAAGGGCAGGAGGGCGGTGCCTCCTGTTCCTCTCAGCTGGTCATCGGCTGCCCCTTTCCCAGCGGCCGTGTTCTCCTTCTGCTGCATGGCCGACGTGGTGGCCAGGTTGATGGCGCTGTGCTTGTCCTTGGCCGCGGCCCTCCGCGACGGGATGATGATATACGCCGTCACGATGGCCACATGGGCCGTGCGGAACTCGGTCAGCGCCTTGATCGCCGCCGCATACGCCTCCTGCATCCTCGCGTGCGCGGGCCCGCTCGTCGGCAGCGCCGCCAGGGCGCGCACACTGCCGGACCGCCCCACGTGCTCCAGCAGCCGCCGGTGGGGGCCCGGCATGTACTCGCGCATCTCGTCGTGGACGCTCTTGGCCCCCTCGGCCGTCGCCTGTGGCCCCGCGCTCCCGTCCGTGTGTGAGACGCCGAGCACGGCGTCCCAGAACTGGATCAAGGACGACTGTCCGTTGCTCGCGCCGCACCACTGCTGCCAGGACCCCTTGCCGTTGCCCTGGCTGTAGAACAGGCCGTTGGGAAGGCCGGCGGCGGCCATGTTCTTGGACCCGGCCAGGCGGGGCCGGATGCGGTGGTAGAACACCATGGGATCACAGCGCTCGTGCATGCGGTGCAAGAGGGCGCCCGCCTTCTTGATGGAGCCAGTGAGCTGCTCCAGAGCGTCCGCCACGGTGTCGTACTCTCGGGCGGGGATGGCGCTGACCGCCTTGAGCATCGTTGGGATGATGGGCGCGCCTTGGGCTTCCATAGCGACAGACACGCACAGAAACCATGACTCGTCTTTGGTGCCAGAGAAGGTGTGTGGCGAGGAGAGGCTGTCGAGGTCGGTCCAGTCCCCGGTGGCGGAGGCAAAGTTCCAGAGGGTGAGGGCCGCATAGGTTGCCACTGGTGGCACCTCGAGATGTGAAGAGACGGCGAGAAGCGGGACAGCAATCGAGGGTGGTAGTACCTATTCCATGCCACCCGTAAGTATACCTGACAAGATCAGAAGCACGGATGGCGTCGCGACTCGAGCATGAGCGGCAACCAGGGGAAAGGGCTTTGTTTTTTTTTACCTCTGCAGCCTTGTCACCTCCCCAGACATATGAATGTGTCACAATCGTGAGTATCACGTATGCCCTCCTCCATTCTGCCCTGTTTCGAAGCTTGTTGGTCGACAGAACTGGTGTCTGATGAACCATCTGCCGTAGTGTGCCGCTAGCCACGAAACTCTCGAGGTTGTGGATGAGAAACTCCCACGGCTCATAACAGGAGCTTGAAATTCGGTTCAATGGTTCCTTCTCTGGCAAGAAGCCATTCTTGCTCACGTTCAAGGTAGCCAGCAGTTCCTCGAAGCCAGTCTCTGGCACGACGACGTGGGGCGACATAATCAGAGGGAAATGTAGAGAGAATCGACAGAAAAGGGGGCTTAGGGACGCTATCAGGATGAATATGACTGTATGCCAATGATTAGGTGCACCTAGTCTAGGTGAAGTGGCTGAGAGGTTAAGAGATCGAGGAGAAGGAGAGGAGGAGGGACTCGCGCCGGATGAAAATAACAAGTGGGAGCGAATACATGTCGTATTGATGGTAGCTACCATATACTGTAAGGACCGTAGTATTTCGATAGTACTTACAATGATAGTACAGCCAATATTCGGTCGCTGGAACCCTCATTACTGCCAAGAGCAAAGGCGACAAACCAAGGCTTTGTTCCATACGTATTTATATGAATCGGTGCATATTTGAAAAGACATAAATCCCCAGATTTGTTTATCTGCATGTCTATGGATTTGTGGATCTAACAATGGTGAATCGAAGTTGTCATGGGGTTTGATGTTGAGATGATCTCTCTGCTTCGGATGGCCACATCAACTGTGTACCAGGCTACTACCAGCACATGGGAAACGATGGATAGTGGCAGCAGAGCAAGTTTCCACCGGTAGGGGCATATCAGGGCACATCAGCCTCAACCTGGCGCCAGGAGGAGAGGCAAGGCCCGTGGGCATAAGGCCTTGGATGGACCAGTTTTACCGCCCGCCTCCGTCTCTGCGTCCATGTTGACTCGGAATCGTGCCATGTTGGAAAGTTAACTTCCTTCCGTCTGTGATTTTGACTACTTCCGTCGATTGGAAACTTTGCGGGAGACGGATGTGAGGGACGTGTGGCGAGTACTGACCGGTAGAACTGCGGAATCGGAAGGGCGGAAGCTCGGATGTCTACCGTAGGTACTTGTTCTCGGCCTGTCAAATTTCAGTGAGCGCATTCACGTGCACTAAATCACGGGTGCCTATCGTTAGAAAGGTGTTCAAGTGAATATATCCTCTGGACTCATATTTGTGCGTCCATGCATGATCCATTTTGCCAAACCCGACTTCGCTTGCGCCGGCCCCCCAATATAAGCGATATTCCATGCTACCTGTACCCGCGGCACATTTTTCCCACTAAAATTTGAAAACTGTATAGTAGCAGCGAATTAACTTGTTGAATGGCGATATGCATATAATGACACGAAAATATGCATTAAAAGCAAAGTATTTAATACTTGAATTTCCTTAGGCCGCGAGCAACGCGGTTGCGGTAGTATATACTATAATACTAGTTCCATATCAACATTATCCTCTTTTTTTCTCTTTCAGATTAAAATCAACCACGAATAAAATTTGAACCCTGTTTTATTACGCGCTAAAACTGAATATAAAGGTGTTACAGGCTGGTGCTTGAACTAGTGGTTGCCAAAGATCTAGCCCTGGCAATGCCCATGCTATTGCGCTGCTCCCACGCTGCTCCTAGGCATGTCCACGCCACTTGACCAACTACGTAACCAGGCCACACCTTGTCGCTAATTCTATAACAGCTCCTTAACAGGGGCATTTTTCTTCTTTGTCGCGGATCATAAACAGTATTTAACTACCTTAAACGATAGCTTTAACCTAGTTTTTTTTATACATATAATCTGTAAATTTCCTTTTCCGATAGTATCTTCATTATCTTAAAACGGTTATAACCTAAGATAATATTTTCCGACAGCTTGAGCTTTAACTATGTCGTCTTAAAGTAATTTCTTAACGCGTATATTGAATATCAAATTTAAAGCACCCCAACTATAAAATCCAATGAATTAACATTTGAATAAAAACCGTTTACGGAAACCCTATGAATGGAATAGGTGAAACACGAGTACATCGTTGACCAATATACGTTACTTATGAAATAATATACGTTAATACGTCAATTATAATTATACATATAATCCGGCAAATTGAAAGTTCTATCGATACACCTATATTATCAAAAAAATCCGTTACCTGAAGGTAAGACGTTTCCACACTACTTATAAAAGATATCGACGCGATTTTCGATCCGGTTAACACAAAAAACCGCGCTGAGTTATCCGACAAGAATAACGATGCCTTGAATTTCTCTGATCTCGATAAAAAAACCAACAATTAATATAATAACGTGAACTATGGACGAATTAAACTTTATATTTCAACTAATCAGTAAATTCTTTTATATTAAACGACATGTTCTAATATAACGGTAATGATATGACGTAAAATTCGTTAAATTAAAAACCTTATATACATATAAAACAGGATGAGTTTTACGTTATATATTCAGAATTCAAAGAAATAAAAATTGTAATATGGAATTATTATGTTCGGGGCAACTATAGGAGTAATAACGATCTCGATGCTTTGAAAGCAATGTTTTGTGTTTATCAATTCAACCATAACGCGGTAAAAGTAGTTATAGTTCGATTTACAAGTTTAAAATAAAACTTTCATAAACAGTTATACGTTTTTTAAAATATTTAGGAAAACCCATTAACTCAATTTACTATTACATTATGAAATTATTTGTTATGCTGGTTATCTTCGAAAAAGTTATAAACATATCCTAATAAACGCGATACTCTCTTTCCATACAGCCAAAGAAAAATATCAAATTTGCTACATATAACTAACTTAAAAATAAATGATTTGATAATATCTGTCGTTCTTTTTGAGAAATGTTTTAATTTGAAGTAAAGAGGATAAATAACCAAGTACTAAGCTTTGGAGTTGCTGATGAAGAGCAGCAACTACTAAATAGCATATAAGATACAACAACCAAGGTATTATGTAATCTATGCTGGAAAAAAACCCTTAATGGGGCGTAATGAAAAAGGGGGACGAAAAAACCATGATGGCCACATTATTCACTCGTGGGATAACATAATAATTTTACAAGAATAGTGTCTCATTAAAAGAGGTACTCATGAGAAAAGTATCCTATGAAAAGAAATACTTATGAGTACATAAAAAAGAGCATGAAACGAATATACCCTGAACCTTTTACTTTTATAAAAGTTTCTAACAAGTTTCTCATAATAACATAAATCCAAAACATTTATCTATTTCTCTCTTTTGTTTATGCAATCATTTAATCAAATAAATTATTGAATTGGTTGTCTAAGCTGGTGTTGTTAATCAAAAATTTGTTCGAAATTCGTTTTACTTCCTATGTTTTATCATCATCGTTATATTTGATTGGTGTAAATAGAGAAACGGTGCGATTGAAAATTTCGTTATTTTTAGCCGGTATTGAATAAAGAATATGAACAATAGGGTGAGTTTTGGAATTAAAGGGGACGTCTAAAATAAATGTAAATTTACTCATCTTTTTCAAATGTTCAATGGTCCTCAGCGAAGTTAAATAAGTTTTCATTAACTATAAAAATTCTTATATATTGAATCGGATTTTTGTTTAACTCGATTTCCAACTTTAAAATTATGTCATCAGTGTTTTTGATCATATGTTTTCCTAGTTATTGTAACTATGATACCTATTTTTAACTGATCATTTCGTTTAAAATATTCTTCTACTAAGAGAATAATAGTTTATTGATAGGGTATGGATGGAATAAGATATTTAATTGATAAGTGACGCTTCAATACGAATAGGAACTTATAGGAACAAGTATTAAGATTTCGAAAATAGACATTATTGATATAATATATAAAAGCGAGAATACAATCCATTTATAATTGCTTAAGATATTTATCCACATGGTGTCGTAAGGCGAATTCCATAGAATGATTTGTTCGCATTGTACTTTTACCTAATAATAGTAAGCAGTGGTTATTATTAATGTTTTACCAAATGATTTTCAAATTCCTTACCAAAATATCAATAAAAACTTAGGGCTACGATCGGAAATAATATGTTGTGGATAAAACCAATGAAATGATAAAAACTATTCTACGAAAATAACAGCTCATATTGCAATAGTATCTGTAGTAAGCCTAAGTAATACAAGTATTATTGGGAATTCCTGAAAATTACCAGTGTAATAGTATCTAATTTATTTCCTATCAGCATATTTCATGCTATTTAAAACAAAATAACTGTTCGTAAAGTGATAATAAAACCCGTAAAAATTCAATAAAATTTTCTTAAGAGTTTAAATCGGCTTAAATATGTCGACTAGTTTCTTATTATCATTTTACAATTTATTATATTAAGGGAAGTCTCGGTAGTAAGTTTCCACGAACTAACGTTCAACACGAAATTGAACGCCATTTAATATTATTATTATACGTTAAAAACAAAGTCATTACGTTTATTGTACATATTTGTGAAATTTCTAAATGGAGGCTCAAGTTAAAATTAAACATTTCGTGACCAGATAAATCTAGGTCATATAATGAAAGATTAAGAAGTTGAAAAGAGTGACAGAATTTTACCGTTGAAATAGCATTGTTATTTACGTTATTTCGTTAAAATCAATATAATTTATTTTTATATAGAATCCGTATAATACTTGAATCAAAACCAAAATTGTAAACCGTTCGATTTAATTGTTCTATACAAAAATTTAACAAGATGATATTTTTTCCAAATTACTGAATACTTATCAAATATCTAGTTAAGGTTAAGAAAATTCTTTTGTATACGAATATCTTAATCTCATGACTTAAGCAATCTCAACGAGGTATCTGGAACGATATTCAAGTATTTGAGGAATTGAATAATATCAAAATTGTAAAGATTGGGGTAAATAAAAATATGTACTTGTTTTTTATTCATTCTATTCGAAAACATCATATTGAATAACGTTTTATTTACTATTTACGTTAGAAAATTATTTTCGTTAGTATTAAAATTCAATTCGTATTATCAATAAAATTAGTTAGAAAGCAGCAATAAAGCTATTAGAAGAATGTTACCTTAGGTTCAAAATAATCATAGTGTAATTGGGCATTAGTAAAATATCAATTTAGAAATGAAATGGTTTTAAATTTGGTTTCAGGAATATAGTGGCTAGAAACCTAAATATAATCTTTCTTAGAAGGAAAAATATTATAATAAGATCGCATTGAATATTATTATAAATGTTAGAAAAGAAGCGGTCCTAGTGAAGATAATATAGACATAAATATTTGAATAATAATTTCTAAACTTTTTACAAAATTTTTTGTTTTTTCAATGATAGTATCATTTTGGTAAAATATGCAAAATTATATATTTGGCCACTATTTCAGACGTTAAAACATACTTGAAAATCACACTAAAGATAAATAAGTTCAAAGGGTTGGTAAAATATTATATTATTAAACGAAATATAGTATCTTTATTTTGAAAAATTCATATACTTCGAAATAGGTTCTTAAGGCTCTCGGTTTAGTTAGGGAAAATGATTTACGGAAGTCCTAAGTAAATTTCTAAGTGGTAGGGAAACTGAGGTTATCAATGTGAAACCCCAAGAGTTTCACACATTTCAATCTCAAATAGGATTTGTTGAAAGATAAAAATACACCTTTTCATGAACAAAGAGTAAACATCTGTTTTGAATAGAAGATGTATTATTCGAATTTATGTCAAATTATCATTATATCGTATCTTGATAAATATTAAGGAGGAGCTTTTTAAAGACATTCAACAATATTACGGTGTCTGTTTATTATCAATTTCTAAATGAACGTTGTATTTATTATTATGCCGACGAATATATTGATGATAACGATAACGATTTCGTGTGAGAACATCATAGTTTAGTGAGCTATCTACATGGTTTTGGTTTTATAGTAAATTATCACGTGTTTGGGGACGATTGTCTCAGTTTCGAAAATGATAATATTTGTTTGAATTACGAAAAAGATTTCTATAGTGCGGTCAATTTTCACGACACTCATCTTTATTTCGATTTTGATAACGATTATTAACCTAGACATACCTACGATTGATCAAATAACGAGGAATTTCATATGAATAACAAATATCATCATACATTTTCCAAAGGATTTCACGATTTCAACGAAAATAGTAACAGTTTTTAATATTATTTTTAATAGATACAAAACTGAAAAACAGAAATTGTTTACTAGTAACAAATAATAAGGTCGTTTTATTTTTCCTAAATTTAATTATCGGCTATGGTAATATTAACCGCTATAAGAAGGTAATATGTATTGTTAAATATCGACGTTTAATATAAAGTAAATATTTGCAATAAATCTATTCCAAATTTTATCATATAGTTTAAAAGTTTGGATAATAATATTATATTTTATGTTAATTTAAATGTATTTTCCCAGTCTTATTTATTATGAATATGAAATCGAAAATGATCGTGGTAATTACGGTATTTAATATTTATTCGATTTCTATGTATATTACATCTGGTAATAACAGTATTCATTATCATTATGAGGCCCTAAAGATAAATTTTGCGACAATCGTAAAAATTCAATTGATAATTTTACCAATACGCCGCCGAACTACATTAAAAAGTCACAACAATTTCAATTAGCCAACTTCCGGCACTAGAATAAGGGTCCGTAAAAGAGTCGAGCCTTTACCAAAAACTTGAAACATCGGTAAAAACGGCGTCTTCACCTATGGTCATAAAATCTCAATCTATGAGGTCGGTGTATTGAAAATCAAAATTTCACACCTTTTCTGGTTTTAGGAAACTACTTCATGAAAATTATTAAGAAATGCGCTGGGAAGGTTCTCGAGTAATACGCGGATAAGTTCGTTCCTTTTAAAGGTTTCATCGTGTATACAATTTCGGGTAATACGGGGATAATCTTATTTACCTTATGGATCTTATTGGCTATACTCGTAAACTATTTGGTGTTCCTTATGAACAAGTTGGTCGTCATTACAAACACGGCGAGTTTTATTATACACTCGAAAAAAACGGCGCGATTTTTGTCAACAACAAAGAAAAGTCTTATAACGACGAAGATTATCATCCTCGTAATGGGGAAGGGGCTTATTGCTAATAACGTGATTAGCGAGAGCTATTAGGAAATTTTGAAAAATATCAAAACGTTTATTCATTTCTTCGCAAAAGCATGTCATATTGTTGCTATTAACTAAATTAAGAACGCCAGCATTATCAACTGTAGCGGAGAGTTTAAAAACTCCTTTAACGGAAATTTTGGTAACACCTGTTAACATTGTATGATGCGGTATATAAGCAGGGATTGAGAAACCAATAAAGGTAAATAAAAAGGAAAGAAGAGAAATATTTAATAATAGATAACTGGTAAGCCATATAGTAGGAGAAATAGAAGCTAGTTAACCTTTATATTTATATAATGAGGTGGTAGGCTACAATTTTACAGCTAATAATACTTATATTAACCTGTTCGTTATTAAAGTTGAAAATAAAGTAGGCTAATTGACGGATAACTTTAATGAAGAAGTAGGGGGGAAATGAGTTGGTTATGAAAGGGAGAGAAGTACTGGTATAATTATTGCTATAGGGTGACCTTACACAGCTAAAGATAATATTGATTTTTGAGAACAATGAAGTTCTAGTGACAATATCAAGAAACAAAGTATCTAGTGTCAATTTAAGTGGTTCTTACAGCTATCATTTGTTTTTCTTTTTAATAGATGTTTTCATTCGATGTAAAGAGGATTAAGAACTAATCACCAAGCCCTGGAGTTGTTGACGAAAAGCAGCAACTACTAAATAGTAGGATACAAACAAATAAGGAGGCATATAATAAAAACCGTAAAAGTCGCCTCCGTTGGGTGCAATAATCTCCGTTTTCAACATAATAATATTAGTCCCAGTTATACTCGTAGAATTAATACTAGTAGTCATACTCATAGCGAGGTTAACGGTAATAATATACCTGTGTGCAATCATTATCGAAGTGTTATTATCACGGTTGTGATTTTTTTACGAGTCAGTATCAAACGATGAATTATTTAGGTTAATTCAATTGAATTTTCACGTCAAAAAGAATATTATTTGTATTGAGATTGCGGTGCGGATAATTATCGGATTAAAATTTATGTTTTGAATCCCGCACAAAGCTTGAATGCTTTCAATGCTAAAATCAATACGGGTATTTATTTTACTACCGTTGATTATTTCATCGACTTTTAGAAAGAAAGCTAGTAATTCCTATATGTAGCCGCGTTTATGGGTGAAATAGATTTGATTAGATTCGGTAACTTATAAATAATTTATAATCAGTTTTCCGTTTGTAATAGATGCATTTACAATTTCATGTCATCTGTTCATGTTATATTAAATATGAGTTATAAGTGTTATAACGCAACTAATAGGTAACCAACCCGCCGATTGTAGTTACCGTGTAGTTCTATTTCGCATAGAAGATTTAAGGAAGTCACCTGCCACACCGTCATTACCGACTCACTACTTATCTTCACTTTCATTCATTTGAATATCAATTCTGATAGGTATTTATACCGTACTTATATATGTGTTATTTCTAATTTACAATTAAAGTTTATTTTAGGTTAACTTGATATAAATACCAAGAGGTAACCTACGACGATGGAAAATATTTGATATTTTTAAGGAGAATACGCAGCCATTGTATACAGTAATGGGGGTTTATATACGAATAAAAGTTATATAAGAAAATCAATGTTATTATTTTTACGCTATATTTCAATGAGCTTGTAAAACCTAAACCATTATTATGTAACGTATGTCCGATTCTTTCGAAGATATTAATAAGGTATTAACCACAAAATGAGACTTTACCATTGGTAACGAATTCCCTAATATTCCTGAAACATTTACATTTTATTTGGACAAAACCATTGAAATTAAGCTACCTTTTCATCTTTGGGGAACTAATCATAGGATCATTTTCTGAAACAATATTGAAAGCAAATTTTCGACAATCATCTAGAGTTTATTATACTCAATTCTTAGAGAACAACTCTTGGTGTTACGTAAAACATCAACTGAATTGTTAGACTAACATTACTTTCGCGGGAGTAGTTTTATAACAGGTACTCACGTGCTTTTCGTTGAGAAAACTATGCGTGGTTAACATTCTTACGTCGATTGTTGATACCTTTACGTCATCAAAAAAGCTAACCAATAACCATTTTTTTTCATTAAAGAAACGTTGACCAATTTTTCATGAGTTAAATACTTAATCAAATTTAATATTGAACCCTCTTTTCACCAACTCCGTATTAAGAAAAGTAATAAGCAAAAAACCGCGTTCAATACTTTTTTTGTACTTTTTGAATAGTTTTTTACTTTTTTTGGTCTTTTTTTTAGAACCGGAAACCTGCTAATGGTATATTAATGACTTATGAAGCTAATTCTTTCCATAATTTTCAGTTTCTTTATTCAAACAATAAGTTTTCCAGTGGTACTACCAACAACAACAATTTTCAGGTTAAATAGGGCCTCAAATGGTAAACCATCGTAATCCTCAACGTCAATATATATAAGGGTGTGCTTGACGTTGAAAAAACTAAGTATTAAGTATTATTTTTTAAAGCTGAACTCAATGTTAATAAGAATTCGGAAAAGTTATTTTTTAGGCGGGAGTAAATCATTTTTATATCGGTATTAAAGATATGAGAGTTTTTATAGTGTTCATTAAGTTTCAAGGGTACTTTATTCAGACTCATTTCATAAATGCTGGACTTTTTAATAAGACTTACGTAATAGGCTATTAGGGGTTACAATATTTTCGATTCGAATCGTGGTCGAACTAACAGTAGCATTGTGTAGTTGAGTGGTGGATGTATTGTTATACGTTTGGCAAACCGCTAGCCGGTCGGCATACTAATTTGTATGGCCAATTTCTTATCCCGTGCTCCAATTTATAGTTGGTACATAATATAATTAACTATACAATTAATATAGTTCACCTATAAAACAATATACTGAAGTTGCTGTTAGTATAATCACCTTATTTAACAGTATAGTTGTCTGACTATATTTCAATAATAACTATCTCATTACTAGAGACTTTTTTCTTTGTGGCCGTACGTCAGTATGGTGAACTACTTAGTTCCTAGATCCACTGAAATATCATGAAATTTTCCGGCCAGACACCTATTAACTCCAATTTATTCCCATCTAAACTGACTCTAATTATCCCTTTTTCTCTCATTGTTCTTTGTTCCAACTTTATTAATTCCCATATATAAGATTTTTGTTACAGACTTGTGCATGTCTCAAATTTAACCTTTTTAATCAATCAAGTTAACTTTAACTCCCTAGCTGTCTTTTAGTTCTCTAGGGAACCCCTGTATACTTGAATTGTCTCATTATATGTCTTTGTTTGGTGGTCTCTTAATGTGGCCCTTGAAATGTATAGTTAACTTATTATTGTTTATAAACCTCTTTAGGAATATATTTGGTTTCGACTTCGTTATGGAGTTCGTTGGGTCATACTTGTCATTAATATATCTGAACTCTTCGATTTTCCTACTTTTTTAGGCTTTGCGAAGTGCCATGATATCAATTATCTGGCGTTTTTCGCTGTTTGTTCCCTATTTCAAAATTCATTCGAACTGAATTTTTGAATAAGTATAAATTTTAACCTGTATAGGTGGAATTTTCAGTTACTTCGTGACGATATTAAGGGTTTACTATATTGTTATGCCTACATTCAAGCCAGTTATTATATTGTACACTTCCGAAATCTACACGTTTCGCTTAATAATTCTATATTTTGTAAATTTCCAGTTGATTAAGTTTTCTGCAATTACGAACTCCTTTTCCCGTAATTAACCTTTATTGAATATTACTATAGGGAAAACAATATGTAATGATAAGTTAGTATTATTAGTAATCTGTAAAGATTGTTCACTTGGCTCTCAACAGGTCAATTGTAACCATATTAATTCCACGATCTAAGTTTCTTATCTGCGAGTCCAGCCTTTTGTTTAGTCCATCGTATTTTTTATCAATTATATTTTAAGTTTGTGCCGTAACTGAAAAATAGTATGATACCTCCAGTTGATATAGAGTGGTAATATAGTTGCTACGGACACATTTTTTTGAATACCTTTTAACCATGGCCATATTAATCTTATCAATCTTATAAATAGTTAAATTTTGTATCCATTTAACGTAAATTTAAGTAAATATTAATATCGTTAATACTATGTTTACGGATCAACGATCCGTTAAATTTGAAGTATTTACCTTCCATCCAAGTTGTGATAAGCTTATAGTTTTAGAACTTTAAATATCTTATCATATGTTTTTTCGATGTCATAAAACTCGTAGTTTCAGAGAATAGGGTATCGTTAGTTCATATACCCATTAAGCCCAAATTATTGTTTTAATTGATTATTAAGCATGAGTTGTAGGTTAAAGATTTCATGCCTAGTTTCAACATCAAGTGCGACTGATAAATCAGGAATTAATAGATACCAGTTTCAACTAATCCGTATTTTAGTTTGATGTATCGTATAACTTCTCATAGTAGGTACTTACTACACAGTTTTTACGGTAATTTAAACAAGATGATTATTTATAGATCCATTGTTGATTGCTTGTATACTTCGATAATATTACGGTTGTTAAGAGTGAACTTCCCATTCTATTTTACGAGGAAGCTTCTATCTAATTCGATTATTAAACATTGGTTAATCTTTTGACTCAATGGTAATCTTGTGAGGATACAGTTTTTGCCTTTATGACCATATCTTTAAGCGATTGAGAATGTTTTTTTATTACAGTGTTATTTTGGTTTTACGTTCAACTTCATATATTATCTTGGAATTAAATATCGTGATATTTGGGTTTTGAAGATTAAAGTCGAGTTTTGGTATTCATTGTACAACTTTTAGAGTAACTAGTTCATTAATCTTAACTCTATCGTTTTTAAACAGTATTTATTTGAAGTTTGAGTGATACCTTGTACGTGGAGTTCAACAATCAAATTTTGATCGTCTATTCACTTTTTACTAACCTGTGCAGTATTGCAGATCCAGCTTGATATGTATTTATTATCTTTAGTATTTCTTATTTTTGATGATCGGCTGCGTCGTCAACGTTCCATCGGCTTATTCATTGTAATAGGGGAAAGATTATGTTAACTGATTTACCTAGCTTAAGGATTTTGTTTATTATTGTTATTATTAGTCTCTCTGAAATGATATTGGACCTAATTTATACGAAACATCGTAAAACTATTATTGTTTTTCATAATTAATTTAGGGTTGGAGCTATTAATGTTTTTAAATTGGTTATTTCATTTTCATGTCTTCCGTTACACTAGTATTTTTCTTTTTAATAGCATGGATAGTACGTTGATTGTAGCAAGGCTGTTTTTGGTATTAAGAGTATTATTGACTTGACGTTTTGTCGATTTATTCTGTAGTTCATCAGGGCCTCTCCATATACTATAGCCTTTCTTGTGGTATCTATTAATAGCGGAGATTTATTTATTCAACCAGGATATGTTTTACAGACCAGTAATGTTGGTACTAACCAATAAGGGCTCATAATGTCGTTCTTTCCCTTTTTTATCATTTCAAGGCGTGTTTCCTAGTTAATAAAGCGTTTGATATTGAATATAAAGATTTTATACGTCCTAAAGAGTAATACGTATGCCTTTAAAATCTTTCCCAATATTATAACATATTTTAATGGACACCTGTTTATATTGTATTGCTATTAATACAATGTTGGTTTGGAACTTATTTTCCATAAACTTGATACTATTATTGTAGACGACGGTGTCGGGTATGCCTAAATATGTGTTAATTAAAGTATTTTTAAAGCTTCCTATGTATTCTTAATTGATACGTATTGGACGAATTTTTCGTTATAAAAATGTTACGGGGTTTACGATGTAAAAACCAGGCTTATTATTAAAGTGAAATACGGGACCGAAGATTTTAAAGTTGAAATCCTTATCCTTTTTAGTGTAAATTTAGATTTCCAAGGTGATGGAATAGCAGTCAAATGTAGTTTAGTCAAGTCAACTTTAATTGCAGTAACGTTGGTTGTACGTACTGCACATTGACTGCAGTTTGTGAGATTGCACTGAAAGTACAGTAGGTGCCCACTTCAAAGTGGGGCACAGGCCAAAGCGTTTAGCTATATAAATTAGTGTGCAGACTGGCTACCGGTCTGCCAAACTTAGAACTTACACGTATCTCAATGAACAATATCAACGCAGCACCAGTTACTTCGACCACAGTTATTGAAATCAACTACGTTGCAACGATAAAGGCCTACCAACACAAGGAGTTTATATATATATTTTGCAATAGTGTTTAAGATTTTTAATACCTTTTAGAAATTAATATTCCACATTTTTTTTTCTTGTAGATTCCAGGATTTTATATAATTTGTATATGGTTGTTTGATTAAAACGCTGATGAAATTCATATATTTGTCACGTCGTCAGGTTGAATTCAATTATTTCTAGGCCTCGAAAATAGAATTATAGATACTATTACTTAGATGCGAACGGGAACCTCCAGCCGTTTTTCACCAGTTTGTTAAAATTACCATTAGTGTTAAAATCGACGAATTTTATGCTTTCCAAATAAATACGGAACTGGGTAACGTCTTGAAGAATTTGGAACTTAATAAGCCTAATAATTATTTATATATTTGTTATTTAAGTAACGATAGTTATTCGTCTAAGCTGAAACTAACTTTAGCTTTATCAAAGTCTCCATAATTAATTTCCGTAGTAATAGTTCTATCCCATTGTAATATCATATGATGTAAATAGATTTCTGTTAAGTATTTGAATACCCTCATAAATGGTATTTTACTTGACAACGTATGGTACGCGTGACGATTACGTAACTTAAAGTTATATAAGAGGTTATATATTTAATTCTTATGGTAAACATAGAGTATTTTATCACTGAAACAATATAGGAAAGTGTATTCAGTTAATTATTGGGTTGTTTTAGGATAAATATTCTTTACATGCCGTGACTTACTTTGGTGGATCGTTATCGTTAATAGTCTTTTCACTTTCACAATTTGCAATACAGTTTTAGTAGTTTGTCTAGAAGTAACAAGGTAATAAGTCTGATATATTTACGGTTTTATATAGAGTTTAGTCGGAAGGTATCAAACTGACTAACAACTGTTTATGCAAAAAAATCTAACACCTATTACTATTATACAACGATAATTTTCATGTTAGTAGTTCTGTCCTCATTATTTCTACAATATTATAGTTATTATAGCTTCCGTGTTGGTAGGGCTTTAGACGTTGCAATGTTGTCGATTCGATTGGTCGAAGTAACAGAAGTCTTGCGTAGTCCTATACTGGATGTATTGTTCTAGGTTTAGCAGACCACTAGCCGGTCTGCACAGTAATTTGTATAGCCAATTGCTTGGCTCGTGCCTTAGTATAAAGTAAGGCCATACTGTATTTGACCTACAGTCAAATACAGTAATCCCATACAAAACAATACACTTGGCTTGCAGTTGGTATAGTTAACTTTACTGTAATTCAAGTTAACCTATTGCATTGTACATACCATCATTCCAATACTAACGACATTTTAGTTTGTACGCGTACGCTAGTAAAAATAACCAAGAATTTTTGGTAAGAGTTACACTGCGACCTTGTTAACTAGCTATACCCCTGTCGATTTCAATTAACCTTCGTATTGAAATATACAAATTCGCATGCAAATAAACCCTAATTGTCATTAGTTTCCCCACGGCTTCAAGGTCTGACTTTATCGACTCCTACAAAACATGTTTCTGTTACAAACCCATATAATCCTTTACTTCAGCCGTGCTAATCAAAAAAATCAATATAGTGAATTCACTAAGATTTTTTTTAGTTTATTAACATATCATTAACCGCCGTTGAGTAATCTGGGTTTATTGGACGGCCTATTAGCGTAGCTCTCAATACGTATGATTAACCTATCATTATTTACAAACCTTTCAATGGCTTTATTCAGCAATACCTTCTCTATAATATTATTAGTATTATCTTTACCGTTAATCAATCGGAACTCATTGATTTCACTCCATTTATAAGCTTCTCAAAGTATTATTACGTAGATTATCAGACGTTTTTCGCTAGTAGTTCCAAGTTTAAAAAGGAATTTAAATATGCTCCTCGATTTGGTAACAATTGCCACCAGAATTTATACAATATTAAACTACCTTATAATAAAGTTAAAGGTTTCCCATAATAATATACCTATATTGAAGCTTATCATTATGCTATAAACCTTTAAAGCTAATACGCTTGGTATAATCCTTTTACATTTAACAAAGATCCAGTGAATTAGGTTACAGATAATATTAAATTGTACTATAGGCTTAATTTCATCAATAAAAGTCTCTAGGAAATCAATTTATAAAGATAAAAAGGTGCTATTTGTAATAAATTCATCCGTAAATATTAGTCGTTTATCTTTTAATGAGTCGATTAGGACTATATTGCTTTCTTGGTTTAGGTTTGTCATCTGTTACTCGAACCTCTTACTTGGCCTGTGAAAAGCATTTTATATTACGTTTTATACTTATATCGCGGTAGAAAGGCCGTAAAAAGCTTTCAGTTAATATAAAGTGGTAATATGGCTATTACGGGCACGTTATTTCAGATATTGTTACGCCTTAGCTACGTTAATAATGTAGATTATAGCCAAATTAATTTTTTAACCCTTTTAGCGAAAGCTAAAGTCTGTATCAATACTGAATATACGAATTGATAATCCGTTAAAGCTCAATTAGTTATCCTCTGCTAATGTCGTTACCGGTTTACAATTCTAAAACTTATAATATTTGATCGTTTACTATTTCTATACTACAAATTCAGCTGTTTTAACGAAAAGGGTATCGTTGGTTTATATACCCATTGGGCCAAATTTCTTGTCCTATGATACTTACAAACACTGGTTGTATATGAAAGATTTTATGCCTAGTCGTGATTTAATGTACAAATAAAAGGTTAAAAACTAATCCACTCTTATTTTAGCCAATTCTTATAAAGGCTCAATATATCGTATTACCTTTTTTAGAAGGTAGATAAGCCGCAGTTCCTATATTAATTCCATTAATATGATCTGTTATAAGTTGGTTACTAATTACGTATAAGTTTATATTATATCGCAGCTATTAAACTTAAACTTACTTTTAGTTTTAGTTAGTAAACTTTTTGCCAAATAGATTATTAAGTGTTAGCAAATTTCTTAAATTGTCAGTGATCATGTAAGGATTCAGTTTTTACCTTTATCGCCGTATCCTTCAGCTATTAAATGTAATTCTTCGTACCATTTCCTCGCAATCATACATTTAACGTCTCAAATAATCCTCGATGTAAAAATCGTAAAGTTTAGGTTTTAAAAGTTAAAATTGGCGTTCGATACTAATTATACAATTTCTCGAGGTAGTAGGCTGCTTATCTCGACCATATTGCTTTCCTTAAAAGGTTTTTCGAAAGTATTAATAATACCTTGCGTTTAAAGCTTTAATACTAAGTCCTCGTTATCCTTCTCTTCCTTATTTACCCAAAAAATATTTTAAATGCAACCCGGTATGTATTTATCCTCCTTAATGTTCCTTTTTTTCGGGAGTCGTCCGTGTCATCGGCATTTTATCGACTTATTGATAACGGGTAAAATAGGTTCGTATTAGCTTAGTCTCTTATCTTAGGAGTTTTCATTATTAATAACTTTAATATAGGGCTTAACCTAGGTGATACGTCAAGAAATAAGACCGTTAACAATTTTAACTTTAAATTTAACGATTATTAAGGTTTTGTATAGGCCCTCCTATTTACCTAGGTTCCGTTATGTAATGATTTTACTTTGCAACGGTAAATCAAGTACGTCGATTATTGTAAAGCCGTTTCTAATGTTAAGAGCATTGCTAACCTGGAGACGTGCTTGTTCCTTTCTTAGTTTCGTTAAAGCTTTTCTGTAAGTTATAGCTCATTTTTAAGTGCTTGCTAATGGTGGAGATTCACTAGCTAAACGTGGGTACGCTCCAAAGACCAGCAACGTTGGTACTAAGCCGTTAAAGTCCATAGTAATATTCATGCACTTTACCTCTATTTAAAGGCGTGCCTCCAAATCCATAAAGCTTTCAATCTCCAGCGTAAAGATTTTATAGGTTTGACGAAGTAGGGCGTATACTTTTTTAACTTTTCTAATACTTTAGTGGACTTTTATAAGCACCTTTTTACACCAAATAGCTATTATCTTAGCATTTTTTGGGAACTCCGCCGCCGTATAGTTGGTACCAGCATCGTGGATAACAATATTAGGGGGGCTTAGCTACGTATTAATTTACAGAATTCTTAACTTTTCCCACCTATTCCTTACCGAAAAAGATTTTGAAAACTTAGCTCCGTAACAAGAGGTAACGAAACGACGTAAAAAAAAACCTAGTTATCCAAGTAAAATATATTAAGAAACATTTAATGATTTAAGTCCTCATCGTTTTTTAACATAAACTTAAATCTTTGAGGGGTCTCAAGCATACATTTAGTAATGATACTAAATTTTCTCGATAGCTTGCAAGGTAGAGTATTTCCTATTTTATACTCTGTGGATTTTGGAACTTTATATAGCCTGTTAACAGCTAGGTAGTTAAATAGCCGGCGTGATTAACGTATATCTAGATCCTTTAGTTTTAATACTACAAATTTAAAACCTTAAAGGTAAAACCATAGGTTCTCCCATTTAAAGGAGAAAAGAATCCTCTATCTGTCTTTAACTAGCTCGTCAAAGTTAACATTAACATTAACTATAAAGGCTTTTATATCCTTTGAGAAAAGAAGAAAATGTGAAAGTGATTAAAGTATATGAAACTTAATCAACCTAACAACACTTTAAATTACTATTATTCACAATAACTCTAGTTATTTGCCTATTCCAAGGCTAACTTTATCCTTACCAATATAGTAACTATTATTTTAAATAGCTTTAATGCTTTATATCTGTATTATTATATATTACGAATATATTTTTATTACGTACCTTGCTACCTTTTTATTTGATACAATACCATATAAGGTTTGGTCCGCGTAACAATCGCAAAGGTTAAATATGTATAAGGGTTAAGGAGCTTAATTAGTGTAAAAGTAAGGGTTTTTACCATCTAAGCAGCATAAAAAGTGGTATTCAGCTAATTATTATGCCGCGCTTGGAGCAATATCCTTATATTACTTAATTTACTTCAAAGTATTATTGCCTTTATTCGGCTTATCGCCCTTAACGTTACTACTTTATCCAATTCATCTAGTTGAAAAGTGATAGGCTACTCAATGCAATATATTAACATTTTGTTATTTCGCCTAATGTAGTGGTAACTAATGAATTAACAGCTAAACTTACCACAAATCCAATATTTTTTTCCATTATTATAATGATGGGTTTCATGATCAACAGGTTCGCTTAAATCTTAGCCTTATTGGCGCTAACGCGGTTGTTACCTTCAATTTGAGATCGATAGGTCAGACCTTAAGCGTTAAAGGCGCTCGCAACCATAATCGTGGTCGACGTAATTAACTAACGTAAAATCTTCTTTATCCACGTTAAGGAAGTTGCCGACTTAGTGGTACATACCAAACGAATTTAGTATACGCGATGTAACAGTTACAAAAGAAAAACCAAACTGTATAAAAAAGCTTTCGCGAGTAGTGTTTAGGCGTTGTAAGGCGTATTTAAACTTATTAACGCCCGTAACTACTACCCGTACCTGCTCGTGAAATGCAACTTCACCAACATCAGCTTTCCCCATTGATTTTTAATATAAAATCAACTTATCAATCATCTAGTGAAGCATATCAATTGGAGTTTCATCCTTTTTCTTGTTAGCTATTATTTTCGCCTACCTCGTAGTAGCCTAATTTATATGGTATCACTTATAGTGGAATTCGTATTAGAAATAGCCCTTTATGCCGTTATAAATCTCACAAAACGTAGTTTCTCGAGTTATGAAGGTTAAGTATTAGTTCTTAACGTATCCTATAAGGATTTCGGGAAATAGTAAGGAAAAATCAGAAGAACGAACCTCTATTTACTTACAAATATTAAAAAGGGCATTATCTTCGTGTCGAAAGGGTTATATGGCTTTCCATTATAATTCTTTATATCGTTTCAAATATTAGCGAAATCCGTAAGGTGCTTATAATTACTATTAACTATTTTGACAAGTTTTAGGGGAAAGTCGCGATAATTATCAAATTTTTAATTAGCATTGTTTCCTTGCAGTTTAAGTCTCAAAGATTCCAAAGCATAGTGTTAAGGGTAATTTCTAATCACTTGGATCTAATAGTAAAGTCCTATAGTAAGACCAGTACTAGGCTTTCGCGTATGGATAAACCTGCTATAGAAAGACTTTTGAGGAACTTGACAATTAAAAGACTAAGGGGTAATTAGGGTTTAAATGTTTTGAGGGAACTGACGATCTTATTAAATTAACCAGTGTAAAGTAATAACGTCAATACATTTATCTGCGTTAGTGGCTGTTATTTTACGTACTCTGCCTCCGCTAAGGGTATACTCCGCGCTATTATATACAGGTGCTAGACTTCCGAGCAAGTTAACAGGTTTCTTATTGCCAATATATAAAAATGCTTAACTTACCTAAAAGTAAAGAGAAGGTCTCACTTAAGAGCGAATAAAAACGTTAAGGTTTTTTAACGACTTTTTCCTTTAAACGTGAATTCTAAGAGTATTCTTGAAGCTATGATAGGTTAAGAAGCTCTTATGCTTGCTTTAAAATACCCTATGCTAGTACATAAATTCCTTGCCACTTAAGTTTCGACTTAAACCTGACTTAACCACTTTTTGGATTACGTTTTACATATCAATAATCTAGTCGTTAGAAAAACCTCGAAACTTGCGAAAAGCGTAGTCAATGTCGTTGCCATTATTATATTGAATGATACAATAGCCGACAAAGTTGATCAGATGCCTTTCTGTTAAGTCTTCGTCGATATCTTACACCTTGAGGTCTTTGTTGTAGTGTTTGATAAAGGCAGTTTCTAGGGTTTTAATTTCATTTACCCATTTTTAAGTAGGTGTTATTTCCAGATTTTGGCTTACATAAAACTTGGTAGGCATATAGAGCGTGTAAGGCAAGAGTCTTGGCTATCTTGAGCGTACGAACTTAGTGTTTTGGCATAAAGTCTCGTGGGAACTTAGTGGCTTGGCTTTAAATCGCGCGGTGTAACTTTATTAGCGCAACTTGGTGTTTCTTAATATTTTCACTTAGGACAGCGAAATTGACGATAAAAGTTGCGTAGAGGAAGAGGAAAAATAAAAAAGTAGAGGTAGAGGTTTGACATAAATGTTAAGGATAAAAATTGTTTATTATTATGGGTAAAGGTCGAAAGTTATTTGTTGTTTGGCCGTGTGATTCAGTCGTTCTTACAGTAGTAGCACCGGCAGTAGTACTAACTTAGCCGTTTGCCAACTTACCAAATTAAAACTTTTAGCGGTCAATCTCAACACTCTCTAAAAAGAATTCGTAAAGATTTCTTGGTGTTTTCAAGTAGCAATACTGTCGCTTACTTTCAGATTGCCGTTGTGAACAAGCGTAACATAAAAGTCTTTTCTATTTTCCTGCTATTATGGATTGGAGTAGTACTAATAGAGGCCTTTCGCAAGAATCTTTCTTTTACCCTAACGATAACGCAAATCGTAACAACCAGAAAGTAGCCTTTTCTTCTACTTAGCTAATCTGAGCTTAACTCAATAAGCATTGATTAGTGTTGGTAGAGTTTTAGACGTTACAACGTTGTCGATTCGATTGGTCGAAGTAATAGTAGTATTGTATGGTCAGATGCTGGATGTATTGTTCTAGGTTTGGCAAACCGCTAGCCATTTTGCACTAATTTGTATCGCCAATGGCTTGACCCGTACCCTAACCTGAAGTGAGCATCAACTGCACTTAACTTGCAGTCAATTCCACAAACTACACTCAATTTGCAACCAGTACAATCAACTAACTATCAGTATAGTTGACTTAACTATACTGCAATGTTATGACCCAGATAACGGTTGGGTCAGGAAACAAGCTAGCAGGCAGCTGAGCCACTCAGAGCCAGGTGTCCAACACATCAGGCGGGGAACACACATCTCTTATGTCAGCAACCCAGGGATAGGGTTACGCCTAAGAAGAATCTGGACATAGGCATCATAGGCAGAAGACCGCCTATGCCGCCTAGCAACATATGCAAGTGATTCAGGACTGAAGAGCTGAATATATAAGGAACACACTCTCTAGGAATTTCATAAATTCAGTAGATAGCTCTTCAGTTGTCAATCTAAGTACTCAGTCTCAGTATATTCTGAACAGCCTCACGGCTTTTGATCATTGCTTGCATGGTTGCGATATTGTTCGCTCAGCACCTCTGCCACCTTCTTGATAACATAAACCCTCTGACACCTTCTATATACTCACGGATATTTAGTGTGATCATTACACTACTGCACTGCAAATACTACTATTCCAACATTCCGGTTTATTTATTGTAAACCAGATTTAGAAAGTTAGAGATTTTCATACCTATCATCAATATAATATAGTATCGCAATATCTTTGTAATTTTAATCACGGAAGTTGTCAATTTGTGAGTATATAGTAATTAAGTTTGGTGTGTGGGCTATTACAGTCTCAAACAAGGACCTCAATTAACTCAACAATATTTTTCAAGCAGTATTTTAGCGTGATGAAGCGTATTTGAATTCTCAAACGTTTGTAATAGTTATACATATCTTCTCCTGAAATGTATCTTCACCAGATTGTAATTTCTCCATTACTTATTAATACAACGTTAATTTGTTTAACATCTAGTTTGTAATATTAATTGTTTTTTTAAGCTATTATTATGAATTACTCTATTGCAAACCAATTTGTATAATATTCAATAAGGTAGACGTCGTATTTAAAGTGGATTTTTATACTATCGAAGATTTTCCGCTAAGTCATCACCACTGTTAAAAAGTTCAGTTAGTATTCTTTGGCGTAACTAATAAGTATTTTAGGAAATATTAAGTGAAATACTAAAGATGGAACTTCTGTTTACTTGAAAATGTTGAAAATTGGAATTATTTTCGCGTTGAGTAGATTCTATGGTTCGTTATTATATTTTTGTACCGGATTCTATATATTGTCGAAATTTTTCCGGAGCTTATAGTTAATATCAACCATTTTGTCATATTTAGTGGTAAATTAACGAGCATTATGTCTGTAGTTGATAGTGTTTCTAATGAATTTGAGTCTAGAAGCTTTCAAGTTGCGATGCTAGGAGTAATTGCAAATCGCCTAGACAGAGGGTTTTCTTTTATAATAAAAACTATAATCGGTTTACGTATATATGCGTTTCCGTTATAGAAAGGTTTTCTGGAGATTTAACTATTTTGAAAATCATAATGATATTGAGGGAAGTTTTAAATAGCTTATTGATTTTGGGTCAAACCTTAAAGGCATGGATAAACTTTACAATTTTCTTTAATTAACCGATAAATAGCAACGACCTCGATTCTTTTTCCCGTGTTAGTAGCCACTGCTTTACGTAACCTTCCTCCACTAAACGCATTCTCTATATTATCGCGTATGGAAACTATAAAGTGAAGCAAAAAAACAAGTTTTCATTAATGGTTACAGGAAAATTAATGCTTTTAAAAAAGTTCAAAATGATTTATATAATATATTTTACTTTGTAGGTTTTAAATATTGATTTTTCTAAAGGTAATACTTATATTTTGTCAATTCAAAGATAGTTATTGCTAATTCTCATTAGGTCTTTTATATGACGTATGCGTTATATTGATTGAGGTTTTTTCTTAACATAGATTGATCCATACGTCAAACTATCACCCATTTGTTGATTATCTATTAATTACAGAATTTTCAAAAGTTTCCATAAATGTGAACATAACAGCTAAATTCCTCTCTAACGTCCATAGAGCAGATATATTGACTAACTCGATTCATTATGTATTCCTTAATTCAATATTCGTTAGCGTTTTGTATTCAAATATTTTTATCGTAATATTTGAAGAAGACAGGTCTGAGGGCCATAAATTTTTTCTTCGTTTTTAAACGTTCATTTTGACGTTTATGTTGGCAAGTTAACTTCAATTTAGGTAATGGAAGTATTTAGTGATTTAGGTAAGAGAATATGATGATTTAGGAGTATAAATATTTGACGATTTGTCGTAGAGTTGCGTAACGTCGCTTTTTAACGCGATTTGGCGATTTTGGGTGTATTGGCTTAAAGTAGAATTCTTAACGTATGTATTAACGTATCCGATTGACGATTTTGTAATTTAAGGGAATATGTGTGTTATAAAGGTAAAATTTGATTTGAAATGCAAGGTTTGCTATAGAAAGCAGGGTTGTAGGTTATTTTTCGTTGTTGTTTATAAATAAAGATTGTCATAGACTAGTGACTAGGATGGTGGTCACCAAGGATCTAGCTCTAGTGGTTGTCATTCTCCTACGATTCTCTGGAGTCATCCTGTCATATGACCGAGCCACCTCCTTTCTGTAGCCTGTAACAGCTCCTTAGCAAAGGTTTCTTCCTCTTTCTCTTTATTGAGGATAATAGATAGTATCCTACCGCCTTAAACGATAACTTTAAGTTAATCCCTTTATATATTGTCCTTGATATCTTTTTTCTCGACAGTATTTCAATTATTTGTACATAGCTATCACTTAGGTCTATGTTTTACAAATTTTCCAACCTGGACCCCAAAACATTGGAATAATTCCTCGACGTACGTATTAAAACCAGGGTAAAAACGTTCGAGAAATAAAATACAGTTGTTCAACTACCGAATATAAACTATTTACCGAAACTTTATATATAAAGCTCGTTAAAAGAGATTCAACCGTTTATAAATATACTGACTACTTTGAAAAATATATTCTGGCAACTTAAAATCCTTATTAGTGCGCCTACTTTTTCAGAGCAACCCTCTCTTTGAAGGGCTCCCATTTTCACGTTTTTACAAACGACGTGATAACGACGTCAAATTTTACAGGGAGTTATATCGACAATATCGACGACCCAGACTTCTTCAACTCCAATTACAATACAAACGATTTATCCTATAAATCTGGGCTTCAACAAATGAAAAGTAAACAATTCTAGTAATAGGTTAAATTTTCCGACTTTAAATTACACTCTTTGATATTAAAAGTTACTTTATTACTATAACTACGTAAAAATTGGAAGTTTATCGATATAAGGAGAATTAACTTTTATTCTATTTTACAACAATTATAAAGCTTTCTAAAAGCCAATAAAAGACTATAATATTCATAATAACGACGGCAATAATAACGACTTTAACGCTTTTATATTAATACTTCATACACATTATTATGACTTAACCTCAGTAAAACTGTTATAGTTTATCTTAAAAATTTAAAATAAGGGGTTTGTAAACGGTTTGACGTATTTTCAACGTTTAAAATAACTTGTGTTGGTAATATCTATTTTACTGGGTACGTTACCGTAAAGTTAATATTATAATAGTTGTATTGAATAATGAAAATAGATAGATAGAAGGAGAAGAGGCATCCAGTGAGTTCACGCCTTAGATTAGAGCTTATAAGCTTTTAATCAGGTAGTGGTACTATATTATATACTCCACTAACCTCCCTTTTGAGTAGTATCGTTTTCCATATACTCTACCAATACCCCCTTTAGGCAGTAGCACGCTATTATAAACTCTGTAAGAATGAACTTTTTAAGAGTGAAATTTGGAACGTGGCCGCTAACTAATTATAGATATATATAATAATATCTATATATACAATATTTTCTTTTTTTGGAACAGTTCGTATCTATAATTCAGTAGTGATAGTTTAGTTTATTTGAGTTCCAATTAATGGTTCAGTAGTGACAGTATTTGCGGTGTAATACGTTTAGGGTTCCAATCAGCAGTTCAGGTAGCGACAATAGTTGTGGTACGGTGCAAATTGTAAAGGTTTTGATAAGCAGTTTTAGCAGCAATAGTGGTTATAGTACGGTGCAAATTATAAAGATTCCAATCAGCAGTTCTGACAGCAATAGTGGTTGTTAGTGTCACGTGTTTTGGGGTAATTATAAAAAGATGAATCGCTATTAATCTAAGCAAAACTCTTTTTTTTCCTTTTAACGACACGCCTCCACTTGTAAGGTAAGTATTCAATCAATTCATCGCTTTATATATGCCTATATTACTATTCCAATTAAATATTCAAACCGCTCCTATAGGTAGGTTACCCAACTAATACTATGTTTCAACCGCGTCTGAAATAGATGACTCGTAAAAATAGCGGTGTAAGGCACTATTTGGCGCGCTCGAGTAAGAGGAAAGATGCTACCGTCGTCGTTGCCCGCCGTATCGCCGTTAGCAATTCCAATAGCTCTGCCTTTTCAGGTAACATATCGTCGATATTGGCTTTTTTTTCCGGCCTCTTTATCTCTGCCACCGCCGACTAATCCTTTAACTCCCCCCTTAATTCTCCCCCCCTTGCCCCCGACTAAGTCGCCCCCCCCCCCCCCCCCCTTTTTTTTTCCCTCCATTTTTCTCTTCTTTTTTCCCCCCATCCCCTAAGGAGAGGAGAGATGGGGTTTGAAAGTTATTAACCTTACTTTCTCGTTGCAGGTAAAAACCTTATAACTTATGGCTACCTATCGTCACTGTAAACGTAATATTGCCGATTTATAGCGCGATTCATATTACTTCTTTCCCTTTTAGATTATTTTATACTAATGTTTTCATAAACGAAGTTAAAGCGGTTAAAGGTGCTCATCGCCTCGCGTTAGAGCTTACCAAGATACGTCACGAGGATTTTTTGGCACGTAAAACGTATAAACGGCGTACTCGGGTTCGTGTCCTTAAGCTGTTAATAAATAAATTTTACGTTTCATGTATTACGTCTACAGCCGCGGGAAATTTCATTAGTAATTATTGTTAAATCTAGAGTGAGTCGGCTTATTACAACCGTTACGAATGGATTAATAACGGATGCGTCTCTGTTTCGGTGATTTGAAGGCTGTAAGCCGAGTGTAATGATCACACTAAATACCCGTGAGTATATAAAAGGTGTCAGAGGGTTTATATTATCAAGAAGGTAGCAGAGGTGCTAAGTTAACAATATCGCAACCGTGCAAGTAATGATCAAAAACCGTGAGGCTATTCAGAATATACTGAGACTGAATACTCAGATTAACAACTGAAGAGCTATGAAGGAAATACTATCTATATGGTCTGACCGTATCCTTATATCCTTTATCCTTCATACCGTCTTCAGTACTGTCCTGGGTTGGATCATACTGGATCGCTATCATCCTCCGTTCTCTGGATTATCTTGGATTGCTATAATTCTTCATGATCCATCACGTGACATTTCTAAGTCATCGTGGCTGACATAAGATATGTTCCCTGCCTAATGTGTTAGACTTCAAGCTTCTCAGTGGCGCAGTTGCATACTAGTCCATTTCCTAACTCAACCGCTATCTGGGTCATGATAGTAATCCGCGAGTAAAACTTATTACGTACGGTCCGAAAGGTTCAATTTTTTTAGGTTTTAACACTTTTTATCGTAATTTTATTAGTAATTCCTTAAAACTAACGGATTTTTTCGTCCGCCTAACGAAGTAAAGTATTCGTTAAGCTTAGACGAAACGGGAAACATAGGTCATTTAAACCTTAAATAATTCCTTTGTTACAGCCCCGATTTAGGTATATAAGGATCCAATCGACTAATAATAGTGGAAATCAATTATTCAGAAATGGTGTTCAAAGGGTATTTGTCGTAACAAAACGAAAATGTTATCTTAAAGCTAGTAGCTTATTACTCTATACGATTAACGGATAAAAAACGTAATTATATCATTCACGATAAGGAAATTTTTGCGATAATATTTTACTTCAAAGCGTAGTCTTTTAAGTTATATAATATCTATATACCGTTTACAATTTTAACGAATTATAAGGGATTACACCATTTCTCTTAACCACAATTAATTTCGGAACGCCGGGCTAAGTAAGCCCAAGTTAATTTATTGTTTTTAATATTACTTATGGTATAAACCCGTAATTAAAGGCGCCCGCCCGGATACGTTAGCTCGTAGGTTATAAAATAATCTCGAGGTTGAAGAACGCCATACACGGATCATTTAAAAAAATTTATTACTATATTAATCGTAGTATTAATAAAAGTATATACTGAAAAACCAAAAATTACGTTAGGTAAAATAAATAAATTTAATAAAAAGAAGGCCTAAACATTAAATTACAACGACATATATTTTAAAGGGGGGTTAAGGGCTTTTCAAAATTCGCCGAAGGCGATACCGCCCCAAACTCGACCCGCGCCCGAGTCGTTATCGCGGATAGCATTCAAGGATTCCAGTACGGTGGCGCTGGTGGTACTGTTACGGGCCCAACCTGCGTTAGACCTATCGGCATCATGAACGCCGAATAATTCCCTTATTTTCAGCCTAGGTATACTAACGGAATTATAAAATTAAAAAATAGCGAACGACTCATTATATAAGGTTTTCTTTTTAACGGTTTCCGAAAGCGTTAAGCGCTTTGTACCTAGGGTAAAAAAATTAGTGTAAATTGCAAATTACGAAATTAACACGCGAGTGGTATTACATTACCGTAATTGTTTATAATTACCGAGTTCAAAAACATTGATAATAAGGATATTATAATAAACCTATAACTTACCTATTATAAGTTATTCGTATTAAAACATTTTATTTCTCTTCCTTTAACGGAATTACAATTAAAAGAGGATAATCGTAAATATTCGACATTTATATCGAATATACACGTAATATAACGAAACAAAATTTTGTTATACTTGACGATTAAGCCTTTTTTAACCTTTTCCTATTTCCGACCAGTACTAAATGTATATTTCAATCGACTTTATAACCGACCTATTAATTACTAATAATGGCCCCAATATTTACTGGTTATTACAAATCTTTTTTTTAAATTTTTCAAATAAAAAATCAAATAGTTTATAATTATAAATACCTACGCGAAGTGTTTTCGAAATATAAAATAGAAATTTTATAGGTTTTTAGCTTTTATTATTAATAACCGCGGCTCGAATGAAATGGACAAATTGAAACGATATTCATTTTCCTAATAAAAGTTAAATAACTTTTCTTTACAATGTATTACCTATAAATAGATAACAATATTAAACGGATAAACTAATTTTTTTAAAGTACTTACGTATCGTATTCGCCTTTTCATGATACGACTAAACTTCTTATTTACCCGTTTATTAATTTACGTTAAATAATCGGAAATCTATGATTACCAGATTTAAAGCAAATCGTTTAATAAGTGAATACGAAATATCACTTATTTTCAGGGGAAATAAAAATACGAATTCGTTAACTAGTTTAATGGAGCAAGCTATTAAGTTTTTAGTTTATTTACGCGAAAAGAGTAAATTAGCCTAAATGGTAATAACTTATATCCAATAATAAATAAGAATTATAACGAATCGTAAACGATGTTCGGCGAAGTAGTATAAAGTAGGGAATTAAGTTTAGTTAAGCTTTCATAATATCTAAAATAATGGGCCCGAATAAAAAGCTCCACTAACTTTATAACTAATACTGGGTAGTTGGTATTTCGAATCCGTTAAATATTGTATTAAATATCCTTCATAAATATCCGATATATTAATTAAATTTAAATAAACGTACGGCTTCAAATCCCCATTCTTGGTATTTTTTATCCGATATTTACCCGGGATTAATTTTAGTAACGAATAATGTAAGGAACAGTAAATACGAAAAATTAAAAATGAAAAATATACTTATAGCAAGAACGGGAAAAAGCGGGGTTCGTTACGTATTAGTTAAGTTAAAGAGTTATAAGAAACCGAAATGAAAATGGTAAGAGAATTATTAATATATTATATCCCTGGAAAAATTCGAAACGAAATGGAAAAATATTCGGGTTTATAATAACCTGGTAATTTAACGACGGCGTTAAACTTATACCAAACGATAAACGCGAGGCAAACCGCTTTTACCCCTGAAATACTATTTTACTTATAAATAAAAGAGGATATTTATTACTAAACGAGGTTATAATACTTTAGTAGAGTCGGGTAAACACTACCCGATTATATTGAATACGTATCCGACTATAAAACGGTTTCCATTACATTTTAACGAAAATCTACCTTCTCATTATTATTATCCTGATTTAAGTTTAACGAATACCAACGTTATTAATATTAGGGGTTTTATTACGATTGGTTTCGAACGTTAGGCGAGGCTAAGAGAAGGGAATGGTAAGAGGTATGGCGAAAACCGATAGGCGTTGAGGAAAGGGGCTGGTAAAAGGCGGGATATACGAGAGGCGATAATGAGGAGAGCGGACAACACGAGGATAGGCGGGCGTTAAGAAATGCTGATAGCGGATAATATAAAAAAAGAAAGACGTTAAATAAGGCCGACGATAAAAAAACAACGATAAAAAAGATGGATGTTAAATAAGGCCAACGATAATAGCTAACAAAAAGTAAGGAGAAAGGCGGGCGGGGGGAGTAGTTCTTTAAACGGTTTATTAAAGACTGTAATACATTAGTTTAAAACCGCATAACTTGATCGGCCTGGGTATAATCTAACAACAGTTTACGATCGGTCCGATTAACTACTTCCTGTATAAAATTAGCAAATAAAATACGAAAGAAATCAAAAATCGTATAATTAAGCTTTAAACAACGTTTGTAACATTTTGTAAGCCGTAACCTATATTATTTATGAAAATGTAACCTAAGTGGTTTTATTATTTTGGATTTTTAAGTCAAAAATACGAAAGTGTATTCAGCGGTTGTTGAAGGGGGCCGTGGTAAAAACGCTACGCCCCTAAGCCCGGTTGATTGAAAAAGTTTTATCTTAATAAATAGGCGATATAATAAAAGTCGACGAAAAGGTTCGGGGTAAAGGCGAACCCGAAAGAAAAAGGCGATATAAACGTATAGCTAAGAGAGTAATGGCTTACACGACCGGTATAGTGGAAACTCCTTACGTCTGAACAATATTACGAAGTCGGGCAAATTAATTAATTGATTTAAAAAAGGCGGAAGTAAAAACAGGTCGATAACCCGTAACATTTTTATAATGTTTACGTACAGGGAATAGCATATAACTCTTCTTCTTTACCTTAAAAAATAACTAATGTAAAAGGATACATAGACCAAGTAAAGCCGTAAGTAAATTGATTCTATAAATATAATACTAAAATGAGTTAATTAACGATTAAGCCGTTTGTAAAGCTTTTTTATAAACTTACCTGATTATAAAGCTTTCTATATATGCGATACCATTATATCCGATAAATTCGAATGTAAAAAAAAAAAACGTTAATCTTTTAAACCAGTTAATATATAATATATAAACGTCTTTGACCTTTAATAGAAAAGGCTTATTTTCATTTTAAATATTTTCTAAAACAAAAAAAATCTCCTATAACTCAAAGAGGTTACGATAAGTAATTAGCAATAGGGAATTCGTATGTAATAAGGTAATATACCTTATAAAGAGAGTCGTTGTCCCCTCTGGGGGCGCCGGCGGTAACGTAAATTAGGTTCAAACTATTATACACGTTGGTTATTATAATGAGTTAGAAAAACAGCCTTAAATGTATTAATGCGAATAATTAATTGACATATATTAAAAAAATTAAAAGGGTTACCACGATAGTGGCTAGTAAAGGTGAGGGAGGGCGATAATATGAAAGGGAAAAGGAAAACGTTTTGGAGATTACGTAGGGGTGTTTGTATTTATAAGAATTAACGGACCAGATTTGGCAAGAGTTACGTATTTTACGGGGCGCGTTACTTAATATTAAAGGTAAGAGCGTAACTTTACACAATACGTTAACGGACGCGTTATACGTCGTCGGCGGTAAAAAGGATACCTGATACGGCGCGTTAAGGGGTACGTTATACAGCTCTGACGATGAGAAAGATACCTTATTCGACGCGTTAATGGATATGTTAAATGACGCCGGCGGTAAAAAGGATACTTTACACGACGCGTTAATAGATACGTTATACGGCGTCGACAATATATGTTGAATAGGTTGAAACGCTATACAATATATTAAACGTAATGTTACTGGCTTACGTTCGACCTGTGTATTAAGCGGGTACGGACCGCGTCCGGTATTTATTCAAAAAGACGCCGTAACGTTTATAATATCCGGGGAGGAGGGTGTATGTTATAAAGTTAAACCGTTGGCTATTAAGCCTATAGATTACGTAATTATACACGTAAAGGAATATTCAACGCTTGGTCTAAGCTCGACCTGAGTGCGGATAAGGTACGGTTCGGGTACAGGCCGGATACGGTCCGTCTACAAATAGGGCACGGTCTGTAAACAGACAGGGTACGGTCCGTATACGACATGTGTAAGGGTATATAACGGACTGGGTATTAGCCTTGCCCAAGGGCCCTGCACGTTAGGCCACGGTAGCTTCTTTTAGTCTTCCTCCACACCTCAATAGTAAATCTTATTTGGCACCTACTTAGCTTACCATCGTAGGTCGAACCATAACATTCACTACAGACTTACGCGTACTAGCCCACCGCCGATATTAGCCGTCTTAACACATATAGGTTAAGCCATCTACCCCTTCAATTAACCCACATGGATTAATTGGGTCACTACTACCCCTATTACCACTAGCCATTTTAATCAACATAAGTTAAGCTACCTGTTTATTTTACTCAACCCACATAGATTAACTAAGTTACTACTACATCCAATTTAACCATGCTACTCAAAAAAGTTGCAATTGCTAACTTTATTCCCTTGACCGCCTTTTAGTTTACCAGTAGATCCTTATCCGCTAGCATATAATTTGGCTTTGCTAAGTAGCCTATTAATATAGCCCTTAATACGTATGGTTAGCCCATTACCATCTGTAAACCTCTTTAAAGCTTTATTTAGCGATATTTTCGTTATAACGTTAGCAATATTATCCTTCCCAACTATTAATCAAAACTCCTTGATTTCACCACCTTCGTAGGCTTTACAAAGAATCAGTACGTTAATTATTAAGCGCTTTTCACGAGTGGTTCCAAGCTTTAAAAAGTATTCGAACAGACTCTTCCAGTTGATACAAATGACTACTGGGATAAAAATTATCCTCAGTTGCCTGATAACAATGTTAAAGGTTTCTTACAATATCATACTTATATTAAAGCTAACTATTATATTATAGATCTCTAAAGCCAGCACTTTTTTATTTATTTAAAGAAGGTCTATTAAATGAAGTTACTATTATTACGAAACGGGTTTTCTCGTCTATCTTTATTAACAAAGGCTATCATAAATCTAATCTATGAGAATAATT